>CM035225.1:94318877-94780161 GCA_020226215.1 Sindora glabra
TTTAATTTTTGACTACATCAATAAAATCTTTTTCCAATTCACCATTATGATAAACATTGTCATCTTCATCTTTATTTCTATCTGTGTCTCTCCCATTGTGACTATCATCATGTTCATTGCCATTATATCCATTATTACTTTTCCACAAGCTTTTGTTTATAGGACCAATCCCTTTTTTCACATAAATAATCCACATGTTTAGGCCATTATTAGCATTTATCATATCCATCTCATCTTTATCACTACTAATAACCATAAATATATTTTTTTCCTTTTCCACATTAGGAACTTTGTAAAATATTTTAAAAGTAAGTGAATAACCTAATTCACATACTATATCTACTAGGTTAAAATAGTTCCACTTGTCAATATCCATGTGGCCAACTATGTCCACAATTCCACCCTTATAAATGTAACTTAATTCAGACCTTATATGACCTCTATGGTGGATTCCTAAAGAATATATTGTGCCATATCTACCTTAATTTTTTAAAAAATAGGCATCATTAGAATAACAAATAAATAACATTTAAAAAAAATAAGCATTGATAAAAAATCAAAAATTTCAAAAGCAAATAATTTCCCAAAGTGCCAATCTTTGTTTAACATACTATTTTATCTCTAGTTTATGCAAGCCATTCAACATAAAAATTAGTAGAAATAGACCCCACATTATACCAATTACATGCATCTTGCATCATCAAATGAAAGCCTAATTACATGAAAAAAATTCAAACAAAAATAAATAAAATGAATAGTTTATGCTCTATTTCTTAAAGCCACCTCTGTTTTATAAGTACTATGCTATTAGAAGTGTGCTTCAAATTTGTTGAGTTCTAAAGGTGGTATTACTAAATGAAATAGTGGACATGAAAATTTGAAATAAATTGAAATATCCAAATATTGATGAAAAAAATTTGTGTTTTAATGGTATTTATACATTCAATTGTTCAATAATACTAACTCATACAACCAACATCACACTAATAAAAATCATTGCTTTTAAAATGAATTAAGGAAGAAAGATATTTTGCATTATTTAAAATGTACTTGAATAGCTTTTACTGTATTGCTTTACCATTTTGCAATTAAGGCTCAATTTTTTTATTTTTCTTCTTTAGCTTTGATTGTTAGTTTTAAGAATGGAGTGAAGGTTCCATTACAAGAAAGAAAGGAGATATTAAGGCTCATGTACTGGTCGCATGACTTTTTTCCATCCATTTTAATAGAAAGATGATTGTCTCATTTTTAGAATAATTTATGATTATGAAATGTTCACTTTAAAAGTTCAAGGGTAGGGATAAAGTGTATTTTCCTCAAAGTCATATTAAATTCTTATGTTCATTTTAGTGGGTTTAGAGGAGAAGTAATATAGAGATCGTGGGCAATGAATTAATATCCCCAAATGCCATTGTTCATAATATTTTGGTTTTATGCATGATTGCAATTGCTTAAATAGGTTGAATCATGGAATTGTATATCTTAACCTTGAGTTTTCTCTTGATTTCCTCCTCCGTTGGATTGTTATAAATTAAATGTGTAGGAAGCTATAGAGTAATGCTAATTTTGGAGGCTTACTAGGTGATAGTGATTGCAAATGAATTCTTAGCTTCTTTAATTATATTGGCATTTTGACTATTATACATGCAGAATTACATGCCATTTGCATTGGTCTTTTAACGGCTTGGGATAATGAAATTAGTAGATTCATCTATGAATTGAACTTTCAAATGCATTTTGAATGACTGAAGAATTCGCACTAATAAACCATAAATACGAGTTTTTATTCAGGATATTCAAAAGTCTTATACAAAGGAACTAGTCTCTTAGCTTCTCCCGTACCCTTTGAGAAAGCAACAATTATATTGATTTTCTAACTAAGGTTGCTATTAAAGGAGAGGAACAACTCTTTGTATCGATGTCTCCTCCAATTGGTCCTTTTCTCTATTTAAAAGTTGATCTTGCTTCTTCTTCTTTTAGTATCTTGTAGTCTTTTTTTTTTCTTGCATAAAAAAAAATTGGTGTACAATTTGTTGTTTTTACTGTTGAACATTAATATTGCTTTAAAATTTATGTTTTTTTTATTTGTTTTGAAATTTAGAAATAAATATTCGATTATGAAAATAACAATTTTTTAGAAGTTTAAATTTCCCATATAGTTACCTTAAACATTCGAACATCTTGTAGAAAAGAAATATGACATATAAAATATATATCTCTTCAAATTAAGCTCAATATTCTAAAGAAATTGGAAAAGATCTTTAGAATATTGAGCTTAATTTGAAGAAAGGATAGATTAGAATTTTTTTTTAAATAATGAGTCAATATAAAAAATTAAGAGTTTTAAAATAAAAAGATTGTATCATTTATTTATTTTAAATTAAAAATTGATAAAATAGAAAAAGAACAAACATAATAATTAATCCTTCACATATAAAGTTGATGATTATTATAATATTTAATTTAATTTATTATCAATGTAAAGTATTTTATACTATTAAAATTAGAAAATCTTATGTCATTAAAAAATCAAAAGTTGTTAAGAAATTTATTAATTATGAAAGAATTTTAATCATTTTTAAATGATATAGTAATATATGAGTAGATAATAATATGAAATTTATTTACACTGATAATGAATTAAATTTAAATTCTTATTATATCCATTAAATTTCAAAATTAACATTAATAATTCCATATTGTTTTGCTTATGTTATAATTATTAGTCACTAAACTCACTTATGATATAATATTAAAATAAATAAAAAATAATGAAAAATTTATTAGCCTCACCTTAATAATGTGAATTATATATTTATTTTTATTATACTCTTTCTTTTCATTATTTATCTTAATGTTATGAGTGATGAGAAGGACAAATGATTATAATAAATTTAAGTATAATGAATTAATAATATTGGTTAGATCGAAAGATATAATAATCAACATATTTGTAAATGTTGTGTTTATAAAAAAAAATGGAAAACTAAGGAAATATTGGGAATTAAGGCAATCGATTTAGCAATATTAGGTTATTACTTTATCCTCAAGTTTATGAATTTAATAAAAGAAGATGTCAATTTATAACTAGATGATAAATGAAGAACTTTTGAAATTATTAACATTTTGAAAGAGTACTCTAACAATAATATATATATATATATATATATATATATATATTAAAAATATATCAACAACAAAAATGTCACCAATGATTTAATAGCATTAACTTTGAAAAATTTTTACTTAATGGACACATAATTTATTTGCCTACTACCATTAAAAATTTATTATTTTATTATTAAATATATAAATGATAATTAAATTTTCAACTACTACTCTTTAAGTTTATCTTAATTTTTTTTCTGACAGGGGACATATAAATATATCCACCAAGTAACTAAAAATATCTCATTGAGTTGTTAAAAACTAAAGAAAGCAATTTCCTGCAGCAAACCCCACCGTAAATGAAAGTCAAAGAAATCGCCCATCCCTGTTTCTCTGCGACACTCCCAAATATTTTGGTCTTCGTGCTTCCACTGGGGGACGTACGACGAGGTTGAGTGCACATTATCTATTTTCTACTATTATAAAGTACAAGACATTATGGTGGAAAAAACGCTCCCAAAAATATAGGATGTATTTAGGTATATTTTATTTTTAAAATTAATTTTTTATTTTTAAATTCAATAAAAATAATAAATAAATAATATTTGATGAAGTAAATAAATAAAAATTTTATTTAATTATAAAATTTTTATAAAAAATTAAAAAATTAAGAAAATATCTAAAATTTATTCTTTCTTTTAAAACAAAATTTTCAAGAACAGTTGCTAAAAAATTTTTAAAAACAGTTTATCAATTAGAATTTTTTATTATTAAAAATTAAAAAATATGATGAAATCAGAGTTTTCTATTTTTATTTTTATAAATATAAAATCAAACTGTGATGAAATTCTTTGAATTGAGTGTAAATTGTCCGCGTTTAATTTATATAATAATTTTTTATGCATTCATTTTTGCTTGTAATAATTTTAGATTGAATCTTCAAAAATTTAAAAATTATTTATATTTTACAACATTTTGATTTTTTTGTGGATTTCGGAAGGGAGGGATGACCATTTCTAATATAAAATAATAATTCGATATTCTTATATAAATTTGAGTTGATATGTCAATTTATTTAAAAATTAATATTAAAATTTAAAAATTATTATTTAATAAAATTAAATTATAAATAATTATATATAATAAAAGTATACAATTTTTATTTTAATAAAATGATAATAAAAATTTTAAATAGTATTTTATTAATAATTAAAAATATTTTTATTAAAAGTAATAATTAATTAAATTTAATAAATAAGTTTATAATATAAATTTTACTAATTAAAATTATTAAATGAGATAGATAAGTTAATCCGTTTTAACATGTTTTATATACAATTTAACCAGAAACAACATGAATTATTAGTAGGGATGATAATTTTTTATATAACGCGATAAATCAACGCAAATATGATATATTTATTCAAATTCAACTTAAGGTTAACATGCCAATTTATTTAAAAGTTTATTTTAAATTTTTAAAAATTTTATTTAAGAAATAATTAAATTTAATTATAAATAGGTATGTATAATAAAGATATAAAATTTATATTTTAATAAAATGATAATAAAAATTAAAATAATATTTTAATAATAATTAAAAATATATTTTTATGAAAATTGTTAGTAACTGATTTTAATAAATAATTTTATGATATAAATTTTACTAATTAAAATTATTAAATAAGTTAGATGAATAATTTATTTTAATATATTTAATAAATAAATTAGTTTGAATGGTATGAATTGCCACCTAATTATTATTCCTACTAAGAAGTTATATTGGATCGTGGATTAATCGGGAGTCAAAGCAATTAGGAAGCAAAGTTGTTCCACTATTTATTTGTCTATTATCCACAAGATTGGAATTTAAGATGTTAATTAAGAAATACGCTGGTACAAGATTTTGATATTTGCCACTGAGTTAAAATTTCTTAACCCGTCATTGCACACTCCCAGCACAAACTAGTGCTAAATAAATAATCTCCACTCCTTGATCGTCACATAATATAAGCAAATTTAAATTTATAATTTTCACTGTGTATCTGACATTTTTGAAAATGTATACTTGTTATATTATTTTTCATACTTCCGAAAATTATGGGTGCAACTGTGGTAAATTAAATAAACTTAATAAAAATATTATTTTTCATCAACCTTTTATAAAACTTATTCCATATTTTCATCGTGAAATGAGATTCTTAAAAAAAAAAAAGTAAAATAAAATATTCAAGTGAGAGAAATCTAAAAATGTGACAGCTGATGATACACCAATATATATAGTGAGGCAAAAAGAAGGAAAAAGAAAGAACCAAATCTAAAATTATACGTTTTTTGCTGAATATGTTTTTCGGTGCTTAAAAACATCATTATGAACATTAATTATGGGCAAAACTGTGACGTTTTAATTAGTTACGGCCTGGTAGCTGGCCTGCAATTATTAAATGATATATGCAGTTGCATGTGAAGGATAGAGATGGGTGGCAATCATTTTCTTTATTTTATTTTCTCCTCTTTTTCTTGTTCCACAACCTTCAAATTTCATTTCTTTTTAATAACTTGGCTTTTGGGACTGTTGATCTATTTTGCTGATTAGTTTGGCAGTATAATTTAAACAAAAGATACTAATAATTTGTTGGTTAGGTGGAAGCCAATGGAATTTCAAAGCATTTTAGATTCAGTAAAATTTAGATCTGTTTTATTTTTATTAAAATATTTTTTTTGAAAAAACTCATTTTATTGCACATATTTAAAACAATACTATATTCATTCATACTTTCTATTTAAAAAAATATTTAGAAGCATCATAAAAGAGAAAAATATTTTTTTAAAATAAAAAATTGTTTTCTTTCAAATTGTTTATATTTAATATTAATAAATATGTTTTATTATCTTAATATTTTATAAATATATTCCAACGGAGGATATAATCTGTTAGAATTAAAATAAATGTCGCCTTATTGTCTTTGAGAGAGAGAGAGAGAGAGATTTCAGTTTTGTACCAAGGATTTATCTTCAATTATTTAAGTTGATAAGGTCGCTGACTGATTCAATTTTAGTTGTTATATAATGATATAGTTATAATTTATAAATATAAAAAAGACGCTATCCAGTAAAAATATTTTTGCATTAAAAGAAGTTTCGACAATTTCATCAGTAACATCTTTATCCTGATGGGACGGGCAACTGACTTTGGTTTAATAATGTTAAAGCCCTGGGACCTATTCATGGCTGAGGATATTAATTTTAACATATAATTAAAATAAATTTTTAAAAATATAAAATTATACATAAAAGATTCCAAAATTATAAAATATATAATAAAGACAAATGTCCAAAAAAATATAATAAAATTTCTTAATAATGTAATTTTATAATAAAAAATCTACTAGCGGAGATATAATAGCTTACAAATTTTATAACGTTTGAAAACAGAAAAGCTCATAGGCCGTATAGTTTAAAAAAAAAATTCACAAAAAATTGATTAAAACATCGTAAAGAATTCAAAATAAGTTAGGGGAGTGCTACCGTATCTCAGGATTTCAAATCCCGGGGATATTTTAAAATTTTCCGATAAGTTAACATTATGCATAAAATGTGTCGACGGAATAAATAATTTAATTTAAATTTATTAACTTCAAACTTATGAGGATTAGTCGCATCGCATCGCATGCGACGACGTAAGAAATTATCGATAGGCCCGTGTTTGAAACACAGCAAAGAATTAGAGAAATTTTTTTAATTACATCAAACATATTTAAATTGTGTACCATATTAATTAATCAAAAGAAATATATATTATTAAATGGATAAAAATAATAAAAAATAGCATATTTTTCTTTTTGTCAATTTAATGCACACAATTAGATATCTGATAAATAAGTGTGTCTCAGAATTTGGTTGTGGATTTGCATCTCTTTGATGGGTACAGTTGTCGTTTGGTTAATGGCTCCGTGTGGTTATATTCATCCATTAGATTAGGTGGTTGGAGGTTGCGAATTCAATCATGGAAATTAAACGTTTCTAAAAGATCAACAAATAAATAAATAAATATTTAAAGCTCAAATAAATTTGAAGTTTCAAGCAGCATCAGTTGCCCCAAAAAGCACCATTGCCCTTTTGTGATTTCCCGCCAATTCGGGCATGATAAAGACAAGCCCTATCTCAACTGTCACTCTGGCAATCCTAGGGGTTCTTAGAATGGATTAAAGTGGGGATTAAATTTTTATTTTAGAATTATATCAATTTTATTTTTAAAATAAGATTTGTATTAATTTAATTTTTTAAATTTTAAATTTAAATAAAATTTTAATACTTGTCCAAAATGGTTAATATTTATTAAAGAAATTAAAATTTTACTTAAATTTATATAAATTTTATCTAAGAATAAAATTGATACAAATCAAATATTTCAAAAGCTAAAATAGTGTTTTAATCTTTGAACATCAGGGAGTCCATGTTCTATAAGGATAATATTTTAATTTGGTTCAAAAGACATTAAAAGGATAAGCTCCTTGAATGTTTGGGAGTTAGGAGGAGAGGGGAAGTAAAGAAAATGAAGAAAATTAGAAAGGAAGGAAAGGAAAGGAAAATGAAAGATTAAATTATAACTTTCTCTTCTTTTATTTTGATATCTAAAATTATATATGAAAAGATTATGAAAGATCAAACAAAAATATATTATTAATTAGTATGTAATTTTGCATATTTACCTTTTCTTAAAAAGTTAAATTATTAACAAATTTTTTATAATTAAAATTTTTTTTTAAAAGTATGTTGCTCTAAATTTTTTATAAATTTTTTTCAAAAAATAATATGAAAATTTAATATAAAATGATAGTACAATTCTTATTGATAAGATTTATGAAAAAATTGTCATGGATTAATTTAATATCACTTTTATTTGATAAGGTTGATAATAACCAAACTCATAATCACTCTAAAATTAATATAAATAGGTCAAGAAAAGGATAAATGTGTATAGAATAATAAATATATATGAAACATGAATGTCAAGTTTAATTATTATCAATAAGTAAAAGAATTTTATTTTTAGGATAAATTACTTCAACCTCTCCTGAAATTAAACTTGATTACACAGAAACCTCTCAACTTTAAAAAATTCACCTAAGTATGTCGCTAAAATTTCAGCTACCTTCCTCTTACCGTTTACTTTCTGTCCACAAAGGCAAAGTCCGTCAACATATTCTGTAGGGCCCACAAGAAAAATTGGGACCATGGCATTGTCCTTTACATTTTTAACCATGTAACCCTTTCATTGTTTTTTTTATTTTTTATTTTTTGTCAATAAACGGGCTGAAGTTCAAAAGATAAAACTAGGAACGAATATTACCAAGTGTAAAGATTCCAGAAACATGATTTAGTGACGACACAGCTAAGTATGCAAGAGGCTGATGAAGAATTTACAATCCAAGTTCATGTAAAGACTAAAGAAGACAAGCCAATCAGTACAAATATTTCTTTTATGATAAAAGTGTTGAATTGCCACTTGCCAATTTCTCCAGCTCCAAAGCCACAAAATTGTGCAACACCACAGGACAGCCTATTCATCCCCTGATGCAGCGCCCACATAGAGTCAGATTTCATTCCTTCTTCTTAATAATGAAAATAGATTTAAGTAGATTAATTCACGCAAAATTTATCTTATTAATTTCTTTTTTAATTTGTTAAAACTTTACAAGTAAAAAAAAATTAAATAGAGATTATTATAAAAAATTAATTTGCGATTGAGTTAGAGAATAGAGACAATGATATGAAATTAATTTTAGGAGATTCTCACCACTTGTTTATGAATTATCCCTTTATGACTTTAAACACCCTTTTAATGAAATTATAAACAATCAATCATTTTTTTTTTATATAATTGTGTTTCCTATAAATACTTAAATTCGTATATGGAGTTTGTAAAAATATATTTTGAAAGAAGTTACTGTGTATATTTATTTTAAAATATTAATTTTCAATTTATTTTTAATATCTTAACATATTAATAATTGTAACAGTTTCTGTAGCAATTTGGAAAAATTAATAAATTTTTCATGTCATAAATTTTATTAAATGATATTGGAAAATTAGATTCTAAAACTTATAATATCATATTCAAAAATCTATGTGCATTAGACTAAATTCTTAATATGTGTTAAATAAAGAGTTTAAATTTAATTTATTCTTAGTGTACTATATATATATATATATTTTTCACTATTAGTGAAAAAATGACACATCATTAAAAAAATAATTAATAATTTTTAACCAATAGTAAAAAAATTTAATAAATATATTGATATGAGTCATGTGACAATATATGAAGGAACGATAATCTAAAATTGATCTATATTAACAATAAGTTAAATTTAAATCTTGAATAAAACTGGATTTAGATGAAAGAAATTATATGACTTTTGTTTAATTATTGCATTTAATTTATATGAGTTGAACCATTGGAAGAACAATGCTTTTTATGTGAAGATGGAATGTTTTCATTCCTCATCTTGCCTTAAAATATGTCTAAACAACAAATTGTCAAAACAGGTGCTTCCGATTCTAAATTCTAACTCTTAAACCTTGCATATGGTGCAGTTACAATGTAACCTTTAGACTGCTACATAATTATAATGATTTCATATCGAACTCAAATACTACTATAATGTGCCACTCATGCTAAATTTTTTTCCTTTAAAGAAAACCAACTTTCTATCCTAACTATAATGTATTAGATGAAATTAATTATAATCGAGATGGACATTAATTTGTTTATTATATTTAAATAATGTTATAATTTTAACATTTTTTAATGTGGCAAATTAAATAAATTTGATCATATTTTATTAAAAATAAAATATGTTATTGATTAATTTAACTAATACTTTTTATATTACAACATTAGCTTACTTAAAAAAAGAATTTTATAAAAAAAGAAATATTCAAGTTATATTTATATTAGGCAGTCCAATTTTATAAGTGCAATTAATTTTATAATTTTTAATTTTAAATATGAATTTGAACTATCTAATAATGATCATATATAAATTTAAATAATTTTTTTACTACATAATTGTTATAATTATTAATGAGCAATAAGTTCACTTCTAATTTAGTTTAACAAAAGAAAGAAAGTTGGAGAGAATTTTGAGATATTCGAAGAAAATAATATTACTTATATTAAGTTAGGATCTTTTAGAGGATTTCCCTTTTTTCTTTTTATGATGTCAGGTCGGTTTTATTTTTTATAAACTCACATCACGCACTAACAAATTTAGATTTTATAACTTATATGTCCTTTTTTCCTTCTTTAATTTTATAGAAATTAAGATACAATAATTAAAATACTAAATCCTAATAATTTTCTATAATTAAGTTACTATTATCATCTCTATCTTAAGTTTTTCTCTTTAATTTTTTATTTTAATTTCATCATTTATTCATTCTTTTTTTCTTTTAAATTTTTAAAATTTGGTAGGCAAACATAAAATTAATTGAGTTATTGTTAAAGAAGTAGATTGCTATGGTATTAATGATTGAGTTAGTATATAGATTTTTGTATTTATTATATTTATTTTTATTTTAAATATATTATGTATATTTTACTATTAGAAATATATTTAATTATACAATTCCAAAATATAAGATGCAAAATAAATTGTATAAGAAGTTTGCTTAATTGGTTTTGCACGGTAAAAATCAATTAGGGATAATTTACTAATTTCATATTTTAATCTAACACTGTCAACCCACATTGCCCATAAGGGGTGTCGGGTTCTTTTTTCAAAATGGAGGGTGTGAATGCATAATAAGGCCTAACCTCAGAGGAGATTGAAGTAATTTATCCAAATTTTATTATAAAAAATTACATAATTATAATATATATTATTCACACGTTAAGTACCTTCTAAAAATATAAAAATATATTTTTATTTAAATATAAAAATAAAATATTGAAAATATAAATATAAATATAAATTAAAGAATAAAATTAGAGTTAAAATTGCAAATTTAATAGATAACCTTCCATAGTCCCCCAATTTAGAAGAATACAAAATATTAGAGAATGACAAAACTTTGAAAAGTTAGCTATAAACTTCTTTTTTTTTCTTGTTTATGCAAAACTCCTAAATAAAAGAAAGGATAATTTGGAAACTTTCCTTTCTTTTCCCTCTATTCATTATCCTCCATCCAAACAAACCATTAAAAAAAGGGAACATGATGTAATAGTATACAAGTTTTAATAAAAAATTTTAAATTTTAAAATAAAAATTACTTTTTTATCTCTCCTTAATTAAAAAAAATTGTTAAGTAAGTATATGTGACATGAGTTGAATCAAGCTATAAATTAACAAGTTTGGCTTCATATAAATATGATGTTTGGATTGCAAAATATTTTTTATATTTTCAAAAATATTTTAAAAGAGTGTCAAATTTCCTTATTTGGTTCAAATTTTTTAAAAATATTATTGCAAAATTTTTTAACCTAATATTTTTGTAAAATATTCTTATAAAAGGAGATAGATATCCTATATTCCCATAATATGAGAATATTTTAGTAATATAAAAAGAATATTTTATCTACCCTTCCATTAATATCTTACCACTTTTAATAAATTATTTTACCACCATTTAAGATGGTTGACCAATATTTGCTTATACTCATCGCTAACTACCATCAATTGTCGATAATCACTTTCATTCCCATCTATTTTTAGTGATAACTATTGGTGATTGCTAACTACCATCAATTGTCGATAATCATTTTCATTCCCATCTATTTTTAGTGATAACTATTGGTGATTGCTATCATTACTAGTCGTCACTGGTAACATCCATTAAACATCACTTACTGTTGTTAACCACCATCATCACCACTTATTATCAATAATCTTTGTTAGCCATCACCTACTACTAGTGATAGTTGTCATCTCCATTTATTGCTACTGACCTTCATTGGTTACCACTCATTGCCATCAACTACTTCCTAACATTGTTAACCACCTTTCACCATTACCTACCATCGTTCACTACTATACATTTGTTTTTTAATGTCTCCCCATTTACTTCAATTAAAGTAAAAACCAACATCTATAATAACATGGTAACATTTTTTAAAATAAGTGCAACTTATCACATTAGTTATAATAATAAGCTAATATTATAAAGGCTTGTTTTTCAATAAGAGATAGGGGGTTTGACATTGGAAAGCTTAAGAGGATAGTTGTACATTTAACCAATGTTTAAATGAATGTCAATCATCAATTGATGTTTGTATTTATGATTTTATAGAAAACTACAAAGAATATTGGTATTTTAGACATTGATTACACTTGAAAATTGATGTCTAACAGATATTTACAACTAATGAATGTTTGCATTTACTTTATAATTAGAAATTATAAAGATTATTTATATTCTAATAGTCTATTCATTTAAAATACACTATGGAATTTACAAGATGAAGACTTACAATGTTAATTTTTCAAAAATAAACATTTAAAAGGTATATAAATGGAATTAAGAAATCAATTATATGTTAATAACTAGCCTAGAATATTCTTTATTGCTTATAAATTGCCTCCATAATTTTTCTTTTTCTTTCACTCCATTTTTCTTTCATTTCAAATTTTTTATTTAGGTAGCACAAAAGATATATACTATTAATGCAACTCGACCATCAATTTCTGAGCTGTAAGTCACTACTCCTAAATTGTCATCCTTTTATAGCTACAATCTATGTTTAGTTACTATTTCAAAATAAACAGATAGTCATATTTTTTTTGCTATATTGCTAACTCAATGAAGTAAATTTGAGAGTATCGATAGCAATGAAGGATATGTAATTCTATAAAGGTTCGCTAATAATGGTCATAAAGAGAACACTAGTTGCAATAGACATGAAAATAAGAAACTATGTTTTTGTCCTTTGTTATAAAGACAATAATCATCACTTTTTTGGGAGAAAATTCTTAAATATGATGTAGTACATTCTTATTTTGAAAAATAAGCATTTTATCATTGACACTTAGGGAGATATGATAACCACAACTACTTTGAATACTTATTAAAGAAAAGTGATGATTGAATACTTATTGAAGAAAAGTGATAAATTAAGTTTGTTCGTTGATATCAATCTCTTAATCCACATAACTTAATCTAACAATGAATAAACTCAATCATCACTTTTCTTCAATAAATATTCAAAGTAGTCATGATTATAATAAACATTACATGTCCCTAAATGCCAATGATAAAATACTTATTTTTCAGAATAAGAATGTATAGCATCATATATAGGAATATTAAAATCTAGTGTAGTTTTTTATTAGAAAAATATCAAGATATAAAAGTTGTATTTTTTTAAAAATAATAGCTAAATAATGTCGGTAATTTATTAAAATTGACATGGTTTGGCAAAATTAAAGCAAATACTACATTAATTTTTGTATCATAATAAACATCTTAAGGTGCACCAATAGTTAGCTAACTTGTAATAAATATTTACTAATATACTTGTGGTGGCATTTATGAGGTGTGTTGTATTAAAAGATGAAAACAGGATTGTAAACACAAAATATTTACTAGTAACATGTATCACTACAGCAAAAAAGACTTTTAGCGGCGACATTTGTCGTCGCTAAAAAGTTTTTGGTCGTTGCAAAATAAAAAGTCATCGTTAAAAATATCGTCGGCATAGGTCCGTACCTGAAAAGGGCATTAGCGACGACAATTTGTCGTCGCTAAAAGTCAGGCCTTTTGCGACGACAACGTCGTCGCAGAAAACAATTTCAAAATGCAAAAAATTTTGAAATTTAATTTTTAGTGGCGACATTTGTTATCACTATATGGCAGAAGTCGTCACTGAAGGTGAGACTTTCAGCGACGACAATTGTCGTCGCTGAAGATCGGACTTTCAGCGACGACAATAAACTATTGTCATCGCTGAAGATTGACTTTCAGCGACGACTTTGTCGTCGCTAAAAGAAAAAAGTCATTGCTAAAAGTTTAATCTTCAGTGACGACATTTTGTCCTATAGCGACGACAATTGTCGCCGCTAAAGGTTTTTTAAATTTTTTTTAAAAATTTTAAAATAAATTGTCATATATTTCAAATAATATATTATCTAATATATTCTTTATTTTAATTAACTTGAATTGTTTAATAATTTTTTTAAATTTAATTTAATATAAATTATACAATTATAATATATCAGTAGTATTATTAATAATGTTAACAATTTGATCCAACATAAAAAATTAATACTCATAAAGCAATGGTAAAAATAATTTTTATATGAATAAACTATATATACATCATACATGTAAATGTGCACATATAAAAAATATAAAGATACATAGACAAAATATACTATGGGGAAGCAGGGAGGTGTAAATATCACAGTACACCATGATCGTCATCGTCGTCATCCTGACTACAAGGAGGATAAAATGACGGTGGCGGCTGAGCGGTAGGTGCAGGCGCAAATCTACTCGGCCCAGGCGGTGTAGCAGCAGCAAATGGAGGCGGCGGTAGGACGATACCCTGCTGTCTAAGGATCGAGCTCATTCAGTAAGATAAGTCCCAAGCTGCTGCTGCATCAACTGCTGCTGTGTAATCTGCTGCTATTGCTGATCAAGCCGCTGCTGCTCCTGAATCAATCGCTGGCTCTGCTCAACCTGCTCCCGACTCTGGTGTAACTGCTCCTGCAACTCACCGACCTGAGACACGGTCTGTGAGCTCGTCCCCGTGCTAGAAGTCCCCATCGAATGATAATTTGACCAGCAAGTACACGCCCAACAGCCTTCCTGTACCCCGACGAGTGCCAAGCACCTCATCGGCGATGGCAGCCTCATCTAACTGTACAGGAGTCGTAGGCAAGCTAGTGGATGATACACTAGACTGTACATGCTGAGTCATGAGCTCAGTCATCCTCGCCTTAAATTATTAAAAAAAATTAATAAGAAATCTATCTTACAAGATATATTTGTAAAATTTTATTTAAAATATGAAATTTAAATAACTTACATGTTGCCCCTGAGGGATCGGATGCACCCACTCCCCGACCTGTATGTGTGTCGGTCCCTAAAGTTATCGGGAACGACTGCAGCTCACCAGTATCTCTGTTTCTCTGTTCAATTTTTGTAACAGAAAAAAAGGATGAAGGGTAGTAATGCTATTTAACAAGTGGATACATTTAAAAAAGATAAAAAAAATTAAATTACCTTATCAAAGCGATGTGCAGCAATAGACTTTGACCCATGCCGGTCATTCACGACCTTCTGTGCTCTATTATTTGTATTTCTTGCAGACAACTCCTGCAAATTAAGAGGAAAAAGTTAAATTTTTATGTTCACAATTTACTAATTATGAAATACTGACATAATACCATAAAATGTCATACTTACCCTGTACTCGTCACTATCAAAGAAGTCCACACACCTCTGCCATGTCTGAGTGAGACAGATCGAGGCACACAACGTCGAGCTCGATCCAAGTCATACTCCTGGTATCGATCACCTCCATGCTCTAAGAAATACTTATTCAACCTGTACTTCCAATCTCTGTATAGGTCGGCAGCAGTCCGCATCAAACCAGAGAGCGCTCTATCCCGATCACCCTCAGAGATGCCCTGGAACTCGAAATGGGACTGCATTAAAAGACATTTAATAAATTTATGAGTCATATATTTAGAAATTTCAATCTCAAAGACATTAATTAACAATTGGAGAAATGGATACTTACGCAAACCTCCTGCAAACTCTATCTCGGATCTGCTGAGGTACAGCCCGCCATGACTTATAATAGGGCGGCACATGGGCGGGATCATGCTGCCAATATCAAGGGAGATGACTGGCATTCTCACCAACCGCATGCCATGTACCAGTCGTATCAAACTGTACAGGCACCGGTCTGCCTCCACCCCTGCCTATCTTCTCGTGCAGTCTTAGGGACCTATTCGGTCCCCTCTTTCTAGCAGGTGCTACTTCAATTAATAAAGAAAAATATTAACAAAATAAACATAATATTTAATCAGCTTAGGTATGCACAATTAATAACAAATACCTGATCCCTCGCACTGAGATGGAATATGGGTGGGTCGCCCCAGCGTCACCTCCGTGGTATCGTGCCTCGACATCCGCCATAACTAAAATAATACACATTATATAAGTAATTAAAAAGAATTCAATGTCCAGTTGAACGATGAAATGGTTCAACTTTTTACAATCATATTGATTATTTTAATAATCATGCTTACACAATTATGAGTTGTAGTTCGAATATGTTATTTTATCCCTAATCAGAATCAGTGTCGGTGAACCTAACAGACTCATGGTCATCGGATTCTCCTTCATTATCAGATTGTGTGGGCTCCTCATCCATATAATCATCAATTGTTTCGTCTTCAAGGCTCTCGTCATCATCGATGAAGGCATCTTCTCCATGAGCACCAGATCCAACATTCCTGTACGTTGGAATGATTGAAGGACTATTTCTTTCATTACCTAGATGTACTAGATCGAAATCTCCCAGATCAACTGTGAGGTTGAAGTTAGACGAGTTACTATCCTGCAGAAATAACAGGTCTTGTGCATTATCTCTATCACTGGGTAGATCCCATATATCGCGATGCACCATATATGGACGACCCTCCAATTTGGTCCATTAAGGAGATCCTCAGTGTAAAACACTTGTTTTGCTTGAGTAGCAAGTATATAAGGATCATCCTTGTACCATTGTCCATTGATGGAGATACTTGTGATATTCTTGTCAGTGTAAAGTTTCTTCTTTGTAGGATCAGTGTCATACCACTTGCATTTAAATAAAGTCACACTGTACTTATTTAAATAAGTCAACTCAATTATTTCTTCAGTACACCATAAACATGTTACCATCAATCCCCGGAACAGAAATGCCACTATTTTGTGTTTTATGCTTCTCATCTCGAGTTTTGACTACAAAGCGTACTCCATTCACAATACACGCAGAGTATACCATTAGTGAAACTGGGACCGGATGCTAATGATAGTAACTCTTCGGTGGCCTCTGGGGAACCATTCCTATGTAAATAGTACATCTAAAAAAGTAGCAATTGTTCCAAGAATTAAATTGAAATATCAACAAGAGAAATGAACAATATTTAAGATATTCGTTCAATGAATTTGGGAAGAAAAAAACCCTTACCTTCGAGTAAAACCACGAGGGGAATTTGGTTCTCTGTAAGTTATCAATATCTTCAGCACCACTTCGTTCGAGTTCCAATCGATGCTCACTGTAGAACATAACAATCTTAGTCTATTATAATCACATAAGGGAGAAGAACACAACTGAAGTTTAAGATACTCACTGGAGATATTTTTCAATCTCAGTACAATTATTCAAGATGTACCATACTGCAACATCCCGATCCTTCCTATCGAAATGAGAAATAATCTTCTTCCCTATCGGTCGACATTGGGATCGGAACACCGACAATGTCCTTCTTGTTTGACTAGGTGTTACATCTTGATTTCTATCAGATCGGTTGAATCTAGTTTCCACTCCTTCCAAATACATAGAGAAAAATGTAATGCCTCATCAACAATATATCCTTCTGCAATTGAACCCTCGGTCGAGCACGATTTCGAACATAATCCTTTAACTTTTTTATATACCTCTCATATGGGTACATCCACCGAAAATGAACGGGTCCTCCTTCCAATGCTTCGTCTGGTAGATGCATCACCAAGTGAACCATTATGTCAAAAAATGCTGGGGGGTATATCCTCTCAAGCTTGCAAAAATTATGATAATGTCTTGTTTGGCTTGCAGAATATCCTTCCTGTTGAGAGTTCTAGCACATATTTGACTAAAGAAGTTGCATAACTAACAAGTGGATATGATAATTCCTTTGGCAAAAAAGCCCGGACACCTGGTCCTAACAGTCTTTGCATAATAACATGACAATCATGTGATTTCAACCCCTTTAACTTCAGGTCACGATCTGTGACATTCTTACCAAGACTCCCAGCAAACCCATCTGGAAATTTCACATTCTTTATATACTGGCAAAATGTTTCCGCTCTTCCTGGTTAAGCGTATATCCAGCATGCGCTTGAAAAGTTGACCCCTCTGCTCATACAGATGCAAGTTAGGCCTTATCTTCATGTCTGCCAAATCTCGTCTTGCATTGTCTGTATCTTTTTTGTGCTCAATCTCCAATAATGTACCCAAGATGCTATCACATACATTTTTCTCAACATGCATCACATCAATGTTATGCCTTAAGTTCATTGTTGGCCAATAAGGAAGATTAAAAAATATACTTTCTTGCTCCAATTAAGTTCGTCGGCACCCTTCTTTCGCTTTACACCACCAAATTCAGCATGTTTTCCTGGAAGTCTCTGTGGCACTTTACCCAACTGTTCCATGATAACATTATTGGTAAGAGGCCGAGGAGGGGCTCTCCTCTCCGACCTCCATTGAATTCTTTCCTATTTCTCCATGTGTGACTTCTTGGAAGCCAACGACGATGACCAACGTAAGCTATTTTTCCTCTAACTCGAATCGACGGAGTATCCAAATTACATGTAGGACATGCTTTGTATCCTTGCCCGCTCCACCCGGATAGACTACTTCGAGCAGGAAAATCATTTATAGTCCAAAGCAATGCTGCCCGCATATTGAACACCGTATTTGTATTCGCATCTCGAGTTTCAACTCCCCTCTCCCAGAGATCCCTCAACTCTTCTACGACCGGCTGTAAGAACACATCGATATCTTTACCTGGCGATTGCGGCCCTGGGATTAATAGGGTCAACATGAAAAAAGATTGGTTCATGCATACCCATGGTGGCAAGTTGTAAGTAGTCATAACCACTGGCCACATGCTGTATGATAGGTTCCTATCACCAAAAGGATTAAATCCATCTGCACTTAAACCCAACCTGACGTTTCGTGGGTCAGCGAGAAATTAGGATACTCTTATCGAACTCCTGCCAGGCTTTTCCATCCACGGGATGTCGCATTACCCCCTCTTCTTTTGATTTTCCAGTGTGATGCCATATCATGTTCTTTGCAGTATGCCTCGACCGATACAAACGTTGTAATCGAGGAGTTAAAGGAAAATATCGAACCACTTTTTAGGCCACCTTCTTTCCTTTTGTAGTTTTATTTACCATCGGCTCTCCCCACAAATTGGACAATTATCTTTAGAAGCATGATCTTTCCAAAAAAGTGCGCAATCATGTTTGCATACATGGATTGATTCATACCCCAATCCTAACTTATTGAGCCATTTCCTTTGCACCATAGTACGATTCAGGCAATTTATTGTTGTTTGGAAGTGCCTCTTTTAACAACCGAAGAAGAGCATCAAATGACTTGTTTGTCACTTATGTAGAACCTTCAAATGCATAAGTTTCACCAAGAAGTTCAGTGCTGAAAATGCTATGTAGCCTGGATATAACTCTATTTCTACTTGCTCGAACAGGTTATCACAGTTACTATATTTTGTTGCAATGTCTTCGTTAGCCGCATTCTCACCTCTGTACTCATCATTATGAAAATTAACTTCCGATGCCTCAGGGCCAATGAAATCATGTATAATATCTGCCAGCTCATCTCTATTGTTGGGAGATATCCCACTAGTTTCTCTAGAAGTCGAAACATCTGCTTCACCATGGTGTACCCAATTTATGTATAATGGATGAAATCCATTATCTATAATATGCGCCTCCAATGTTAGTAATATCTGGAATATTAAATTCACACACTTTTTGCATGGACATCTTACCAAACCCCTTTCATCGGCAAAGTTTTTAGCTCTTTGAACAAATCTTACTGCACCATTCCAATACTCATCTGACAATCGATTTAGTAGATGTATCCAACTTTTATCGACAGACATTGTATCACTGAACAGGAAGGAAATTGCTTTAGGTGAAATAAAGTGGTGTTGATTAATATTTGACAGTCACCCTAAATGCACCGTATCACTCCAACTTTGAAGGGTAGGGTCATATCCCATTCGAGATATTTCTATAGTTATTATTTTCTCCAATTTATTCACGCTCATTGATTGATTCGTGCAGAAATTTTGGCAGCATCTCCCTATGGTTCTCCAAGTGCCTAAACTATACGGCTGTATAGTTTATACCCGGAGACAGTTAGGATGCTAAGATATTTCCACAATATCAAACAAGAGCTCGATAAATTGTTAATAATAACTACATGATAATATCCCAAACTGTCCAACTTTTCAGGACAATTCAAGAGTTAATTGATGTTCAAAAAATAACCAACCCTTGAACGGTAGTCTAAGCTTATAATTTTAATGCAAATGCAGTTCTATTTTAAATTATTGTAAAAATATATTTACAATAATTAAAATTAACGATACAATAATTTATGAGTATCGTTGTTTAAGTGTCAGTACTGTTATTTACATAACTTATTATGCAGATTATTAATTTTTCAAAATATTCATAACAACTGTTATGTTTCACAATAAGCTTGTGGGAATTCAAAAGTATAACCTACTTTACTATGTTTATAAGGTGCACAATTCAACTTCTTTATAGAGAGGTGTATACTATAAATACGGACTTCCTAGTTGTAAATTTAAGTAAGTTTAGATTTATAAGGTTTATATTATTTATAAGATGCACAATTCAGCTTCTTTATTTAAGTAAATGTAGTTTTATCTAAGAGGGGGTGATTTTCATGCAAACTTCCTAGTGTTTTGAAATTTTTTATTTTTATGTAATGTAAATATCATAATTTGGATTGTTAGGGTTTTATTTTTATGTAGTTTCTAGTGTAATTGAATTTTTCTTAGTATGTGGTGTAAATAATATCATTTGAATTGTTAACTTTCAATCTCAATTAAAAAAGAGATTATATTATTGTAATCTCTTATTTTCTAAGATAAATTAATATATTATTCTAATTTTCTATCTTACATTATTTCGTCGAATCTAATAAGGTTGAAACTTCCTAAATTGCATCACAAATTTTAGATTTTGTGAATGGACTTCCTAGTTGTAAATGGACTTCCTAGTTATAAATTTAAGTAAGTTTAGATTTATAAGGTGTATATTATTTATAAGATGTACAAATCAACTTCTTTATTTAAGTAAATGTAGTTTTATCTAAGGGGGGTGATTTTCATGCGAACTTTCTAGTGTTTTAAAATTTTTTATTTTTATGTAATGTAAATATCATAATTTGGATTGTTAGGGTTTTATTTTTATGTAGTCTCTAGTTTAATTGAATTTTTCTTAGTATGTGGTGTAAATAATATAATTTGAATTGTTAAGTTTCAATCTCAATTAAAAAATAGACTATATTACTGTAATCTCTTACTTTCTAAGATAAATTTATATATTTATTCTAATTTTCTATCTTACATTATTTCGTCGAATCTAATAAGTTTGAAGTTTCCTAAATTGCATCACAAATTTTAGATTTTGGTGAATAAAATATCATAACTATTTTATCTTACATTAGTCTAATTGAATAATCTACACATATATTGTATACTTCAAAATTATAAATTGAAGGATGCATAATAATAATCAAATTTATATTTATAAAATTTATGCTAAGTTAAATTTACATAAATAAATTTAAAATTTACAACATACAAAATTAAATAATACAAAATTTCATATTAAATTAAACATACTATCAATTCTATTAATTCATTGCAAAAGTAAATTAAATATATTAGTACAAAAAAATATAATTTTTTTATTTACGTACCTCAATGGTAAAAATCTACTGATCAAACTTTGAATACTCTCCATGAACTAAGCTAAGTGCTAATAATAACTAATAAATTAAAAGATACAACATACAAAATTAATACATATTAACATATATAAAAAATAAATATATTAAAATTAAAAAAAATTAAAAGAGAGAGAAAGTTCAGGAAGTTACCTCAGGTCCAGAAACTTCAAATGTACAAATGAGGAAGGAGGAGGCGTCGTAGTTAAATAGCCTTCGGCTTTCAACGACGACACAAAAAATTCAGTCGTAGCTAAAGCTTTCAACGACAATCAAATTTTTTTAGCGATGACATTATCGTCCGCTGAAAGTTTGGCTTTCACCGATGATAATGTCTTCGTTGAAGCCTTTGTCTCGGATTTCGGACTAGGGCTTTTAGCAACAACATAGTACATCGCTGAAAATTTGGGACTTTCCAAATTTTCAATGACGACAACCTTTCAGCGATGATTCTATCATCGCTAAAAGTCTCCTATTGAAGGCCAAAATTTTCTGCCATAAATTTTTCAGGCTTTCAGCGATGATAGTGTCATCGCTGAAAGCTTTGCATTTTCAGCAACGACTCTATCGTCGCTGAATGCCCAATTTTTCTCGCCAAAAATTTTTAGGCTTTAGCGACGACTTTTATCGTCGCTAAAAGCCTAATTCTTCCTCGCCCAAATTTTCGTTTCCCTCTAAAAAGTTTTGCCTTTTTACCGATGACTTTGTCATCGGAAATACCTTTAATGACGATCGAACTTTGGTCGCCGCTAAAAGTGTCGTCGCTGTTGCTGCTTTTTGTTGTAGTGTATTGAAAAATCACAAAAAAATTTCAATATTTAAGGTATATCAAAAATTAGCTTTGCAAAGTAAAACATATATATTACATTGATTCAGTCAACGATCGACATCTAAATCTTATCATGATACTTATAAATTTCATTTGTACTCTCCATTTAAAATATCTAAACAATGCCCTTATCACTAATGTATAAACTAATGAAAAATTATGGTGGAAGAAGTATGTAAATTTAAATCAAAATGAACTAAGTCAAACCATATTATTAGTTTTTTTAACTCAACTTATTTGATTCATTTGGTTTTAAATCAAATAAAAAAGATATAATTCAAACTCATTTAAATGCACTTATGATATATTTCATTAAATTTAATATCATGATTTATTTTATAATTATAATTAACTTATGAAGTTGATTTGTGAACCAAACAACTTAAACTAATTATAAATAAATTAAGTTTGATTTATTTAATAAATGAGTAAATCTTTTATATTCATATTTAACTTATGTCATTCATAAATCTAAGTTAGTTTTCAAGTTGAATGGCCTTAAAAATTGGTTTGATTTATTTCCAACCCTCCAGATAAAAAATTGAGAAAATTTAAATTTGCTCATCTATTTATTAGTTTACTTGACAATAAATATCCCAATAAAAATATTTATGTATATTTAATATATTCAATAAAATACATTGATCTCTTGTGTGAGTTATTAAAATAATGCGAGCCTCTAATTTAATTTTAAATTCCACACAATAGTCCATGTAACTAAAAATGTTAAGAATACTCCCTTTTTTCATTCCTCTATACTTTTTAATATATTTTATTTTAGAAATTAATTAAGAGATGACGATACTAGCCCGTTATTATTTACTCATTTGATAAAGCAAATCCTTTCTTTTGCTCTCTCTGATTATGTGATATAGAATCGGAGCCTCACCGGAAGTAGCCTCGCCAATTGCTAAAGCCCGTTAATGCCACCAAGGAGCAACTAGTAGGACTATGCTCCACTACTACTGCCAACTTGACACGATTTGAAGTGCATATGTGATAGAGGAATCAGGTTGTCTCGTTACGGCCTAAATCATTGGACACCTACATTCATATGCATGTAGGTGAAATTGTTCAATTAGATTAGACATACAAAACAAGTGGGGCGAGTTTATACGGGCCTTGCCCGATGCGGGCTTTTACCCACGCAGGCTTGCTCGCGGGTAGCCCGCATTTATTTTTAATATTTTTATTAATTATTTTATTTTATAATATATAAATTATATTCTAATATTTTAATTTGTATTGAATTATTTGGATAAAAAAATTGAATTAGAGTATAGAAATTGAATTAAATTTATTAGAAAGTAATTAAGTTAATTTTTTTAATATATATTAAGCTTAAATATAAATAAAAAAATAATTAAAAAAATAACTTTTTATCCATGGTCAAGTCCTGCGATTGCGTGTGCTTTTATCCATGCAGGCTTGCCCGCATAAACCGGTATCAAATGCAGGTTTTATACAAGGCTACCCACATTAACTTGTGACCACGGGTTGCCCACATTGCTCACGGTTACGAACCCCGTTTTACATGCCTAAATGAGATTTGAAAGCTTAGGATTTTTTGTTTGGGTTGAACGGGAGGTACGGATTTTATTATTGAATTGAGTGTGTTTCATGAGGTTATGGTGGATTTTCCCATTCTTATGGTATATTTGGAAGTCAAAAGAGAAAGGGAAGGAAAGATCATGGAAATGAAATAAATAAAAGATCATGAAGAATCAACCTATAACTTTCTCTCCTTCTATTTAAATATCTAAAATTACATAAGAAATGAAATTAGATGCTTAAATCAAAATATATAATTAAATAGTATATATTTTACAATGTTATCCTTTCTCAACAAATTGATTTATTAATGAATTTTTTATGATTAAAAAATTATTTTTGAAAAATATTTCTCTCCAAATTTTTCCCTAAAAAAATTTCTCTTTCCAAAGATATTTCCTTAAAAAAAATAATATGACAAGTCAATACATAATAATATCATAAATTATCCTAAAAAATCTTATGAAAAAATTATTATGAATTAACCTAACATGACCCTTATATGATAAAGTCAATAATGAACTAGTTCACATTTATCCTAAAATTAATATAAATGTATCAAAATAAGGATGGCTATATATGGATAAATAATTATGGGTCACAATTTTTATGTTAATTATTATCAATAAAAAAATTATATTTTATTAAAAATTTGCAAGTATAATATAAAATTTTCACACACTAGATACTTTTCAAAGAAATATAAATAATTTATTTTTATTTAAATACAAATAATAATGAAGTGCTAGAATATAAATATAAATAAAAAATAAAATAGGACTGAAATTGTAAAATTGAGTAGATAATTTTTAAAAAATTTTAATTTAAAGAAATATAAAATATTGAAAGATTAACTGTAAACTTCCATTCTTTTCTTTTCCTCAAATAAAACTCCTATAAAAAAAAAAGAATAACACAAAATTTCTTTTCTTTTCCTCCCCTTATTTTCCCTCCATCCATTATGAGGAAGGCTATAAAGTGAAGGTGGCTGTGGCTTTGACTGTGACAAAAGCTACCGGTACTATTTTTAGTGCTCATCAATGGGAATCGAACAACCGCACAGAGAAGAAGATGAAAAAAGTTAAATTAAAAATAAAGTAAAATAATATTAATTACAAAAGTTAATAACTAATGAAATAAAAGATTTAAAATAATATTAACTAAAAGATGTAATATAAAGTAAAATAAGTTAATTAAAAATTAAATACTAATTGAAAAGATTAATAAAATAAATTAAAATTATTATTTATATTATATATAACTTATAAAGGAACTAAATACGCAAGAAATTAAATTTGAAATTATTTGCAAAATTATATTTACAAAATATGTTAGATTTAAAAATTGAAATACAATTTGAGGCAAAATATTTAGATAAAATGAAAACAATATTTTTGAAAAATTTAATTCCTTAAGCATTTTTATAAATACATAAAATTTACTCCCGCCATTTTAAATCTTCACTAAAATAAAGGAAACAGCTAAAACTATCATCATTTTCATATACTGACTTACGGTTATTAAAATGGTTTGATAAAAAAAAGAACTAAATTTGCGCCAAAATTTTTTTTAAGGAACTAATTTATCTGGAAATATTTTATGAAAAAAAAGCAAGAAGTAATATATTGTCAATTGCACATTTGGTCTAACTAACTACAAGAATAAGACGCAACAACGATGATATTTTTAGCGACGACAAAAATTCGGTCGTTGCTAAAGGTATTTTCGATGACATTGTCATCGGTAAAAATGAAATGGATTTTTAGAGGGAATCAAAAAACTGAGGCGGAAAGAATTAGGCTTTAGCAACGACAAATGTCATCACCAAAAGTCTAAAAAAATTTTGATTTGGCCTTCAGCGATGATAATTATCATTGGTGAAGGTTCCACTTTCAACGACGACATTTGTCGTTGCTGAAGAGCCAGCTTCGGAATTTGACCAGGCCTTCTGCGACGACTATGTCGTCACTAAAAGGCTAGCCTTCAACGACGACATCTTGTCGTTGCTGAAGAGCCAGAGTTGACATTTGACTAAGCCTTCAGCGACAACACAGTCGTCGCTAAAAGTGCCAGCCTTCAATGATGACAAATGATATCACTGAAGGTTTGCCTCAAGTTCTGAGGATAACCTATAGCGACAATATTTGTTATCGTTGAAGGCTTTGCAATTTTTGAGACAGGGCTTTAGTGACTACAAATGTCGTTATTGAAAGGTCAACCTTTTAACGACGACATTTATTGTCCCTGAAGGGTTGTTTGCCAGAAAAAATTTTTTTTGTCATCACTAGAGGTTGAATTTTCAGCAACAATCCTTTACTGATGACCAAAATTTTTTTGTCGTCGGTGAAGGGTTCACCTATAAATTCCTCGGTGCCTCCTCCCCTCCTCATTTGCGCGCTTGGGGAATCTGGATCTAAGGTAAGTTTTCCAACTTTCTCTTTCTCTTATAATTTTTTTTATTTTAGTATACTTATTTTTTATATATGTTGATGTGTATTAATTTTGTATATTGCATATTTTAATTTGTTAGTTATTATTAGCACTTATTTTTATTTGTGGAGAGTATTCAGAATTGATCAGTAGATATTTACCATTAAGGTACGTGAACTAAAATTTATAATATTTTAATTATAAAATTTTATATTTAGTTTACTAAAATAGTTTGTAATGAATTAATAAAGTTGATAGTATGTTTAATTTAATATGAAACTATGTATTATTTAATTTTGCATGTTGTAAATTTTAAATTTATTTATCTAAACTTAACTTAGCATAAAATTTATAAATATAAATTTTGTTATTATTATGTATCCCTTAAATTATAACTTTGTAGTATATAATATATGTGTAGATTATTCAATTAGAGTAATGTAAGATAAAGTAGTTATGATATTTTATCCACAAAATCTAAAATTTATGATGTAATTTAGGAAACTTCAAAATGACTAGATTTGTTGAAATAATGTAAGATAAAAAACTAGAATAAGTATATAAATATAGCTTAGAAAATAAGAGATTATAATAATATAATTTCTTTTTTAATTAATTTTGAAACTTAACCATTCAAATTATACTATTTACACCACATAATAAGAAAATTCAATTAAACTCGAGACCACATGAAAATCAAACCCTAACAATCCAAATTATACTATCCACATTACATAAAAATAAAAAAACTCAAAAAATCAGGAAGTCTGCATGAAAATCACCCCTTCCTCGGATAAAACTAAATTTACTATTTTCTTTTAAAATTATAAAATTACTAATTGATTGATTTTCAAAATTTATTTATTAAAATTATTTTTTAAAGCTAAACCCTAAACACAACCAAAATAATATAGTTTATTTAATTTTTGAATTATATTTTTTTATTTTCAATGTCAATTTTGTCATGAACTAATTAATTTTTTTTATTTACAATTTCAACTGCTATGCATCTTGAATTTTTAACTGGATTAAAAATTAATTTTCAAAATAAGGAAATGTAAATTTTTTAAAATTATGAAACATTTCTTAATTTGTATAGAAAATAAATGTTATGTATATAATTCTAATAACTAAAGTTATAATGACATTACATTAATGAATAACTTATGAAATTAAAAAAAAAAGTACGGTGAAATATTTTTAGGCCCAATCTACATAATTTTAATAGCTAAAGTTAAAATATAATTTAGAAATTATATAAATGATGAAAATTATTTAATTTGTTTAGAATTAGATTAAAAGAAATATTGACAAACAATGATTTTCTATTTTGTGATAGCATCCTCTTACTTTCTTTCAATATTATAATGATAAATATTATTATTTAGTTATAGTAACATGTGACATATTGGAGTTGTATAAAAATATATATAATAATTCTTATGAAAAGACTTCCTGGTAAAATAATTAAAACGACCATACCATAATAAAAATTTGAAAAGTTCATATGCTTGATAATTTATAAGTATTCATAAAATACTCCTCTCTATAAAGAAACTAAATTGTGCACCTTATAAATATAGTAGAGTAGGTTACACATTTGAATTCCCACAAGCTTATTGTGAAACATAACAGTTGTTATGGATATTTAAAAAATTAATAATCCACGTAATAAGTTACTTAAATAACAGTACTAACACTTAAATAATGATGCTCATAAATTGTTGTAACATTATTTAAAATTATGGCAAATATATTTTTACAATAATTTTAAATAGAACTGTATTTGCATTTAAATTATAAGCTTAGACCCGTTCAAGGGTTCGTTGTTCTCTAAAAAGTTGGATAGTTTGGGATATTATCCTGTAGTTGTTATTAACAATTTATCTAGCTCTTGTTTGATATTGTGGAAATATCTTATCGTCCTAACTGTTCTCCAAGTATAAACTATACAGGCGTATAGTTTAGGCACTTGGAGAACCATAAGGAGATGCTGCCGAAATTTATCTAGCTCTTGTTTGATATTGTGGGAATATCTTAGCGTCCTAATGTGTATTATTTTAGTTATAGCGGATGTCAAGGCACGACACCATGGAGGTGACGTTGGAGGCGACCCACCGCAGTGACCCACCCATATTCCATCACAGTGCGAGGTATCAGGTATTTGTTATTAACTATGCATAACTAGGATTGATTAAATATCATGTTTATTGTATTGATATTTTTCTTTATTTATTGAATTAGTAGTTACAAGAAAGAGGGGTCCGAATAGGTCCCTAAGGCTCCATGAGAAGATAGGCAGGGGTGGGGGCAGACCGGTGCCCGTACAGTTTGATATGACTAGTACATGGCATGCAGTTGGTGAGAATGCTAGCCATCTCCCTCGTGATATTGGCAGTATGATCCGTGCCCACGTACTGCCCTATTATAAGTCATGGCGAGTTGTACCTTAAGAGATCCGAGATAGAGTTGTACAAAAGGTTTGCGTAAGTATCTATTTCCTCCAACTGCTAAATTAATCCCTTTGAGATTGAAATTTCTAAATATATTACTCACAAGTTTGTTAAATGTCTTCTAATGCAGTCCCACTTCGAGTTCTAGGGCATCTCTAAGGGTGATCCGGATAGAGCGATCTCTGGTTTGATGTGGACTGTTGTAGACCTGTACAGAGATTGGAAGTACAGGTTGAATAGGCATTTCTTACAGCATGGAGGCGATCGATACCAGGAGTATAACTTGGATTAAGCTCGACGTTGTGTGCCTCGATCTGTCTCACCACAAACATGGCAAAGGTATGTGGACTTTTTTTATAGTGACAAGTATAGGGTAAGTATGACATTTTATGGTATTATGTCATTATTTCACATATTTAAATTGTAAACATAAAAATTTAATACTTTTTTTCCTTAATTTGTAGGAGTTGTCTGGGAGGAATGCAAATAATAGAGCATAAAAGCTTGTGAATGACTGACATGGATCAAAGTCTATTGCTGCACATCACTTTGATAAGGTAATTTAACTTTTTTGTTTCTTTTCTAAATGTATCCACTTGTTAGATAACTATATTTATTTCATCTTTTTTTTTCTTACAAAAATTGAACAGAGAAACAGAGATACTGGTGAGTTGCAATCGGTTCTTAAGAATTTCAGGGACTAACACATGTATAGGTCAGGGGAGTGGGTGCATCCAATCCCTCAGGGGCAATATGTAAGCTACTTGAATTTTACATTTTAAATGAAATTTTATGAATATATCTTGTAAGATAGATTTATCATTGAATTTTGTTTTAATAATTTAAAGCGAGGATGACTGAGCTCATGACTCAACACGTACAGTCTAGTGTATCATCCACTAGCTTGCCTGCGACTCCTGTATAGATAAATGAGGCTGCTATTGCCAATGAGGTGCTTGGCACTCGTTGAGGGTACAGGAGGGCTGTTGAGCGTATACTTACTGGTTAGTCTTATCATTTAGTGGGGACTTCTAGCACAGGGATGAGCTCACAGATCGTGTCTCAGGTTGATGAGTTGCAGGAGCAGTTACAGCAGAGTCGGAAGCAGTTCCAACAGAGCTAGTGGTTGATTCAGGAGTAGCAGCAGCAGCAGCAAATTACATAGTAGCAGCAGATGCAGCAGCAACTTGGGACTTACCTTACTGAGATGACCTCGATCCTTAGACAGCAGGGTATCATCCTACTGTCGCCTCTATTTGCTACTGTTACACTACCTGGACTGAGTAGATTTGCGCCTACACCTGCCACTCAGCCACCTGGTTCATCTCAGCCACTACCGTCGTTTTATCATCCTCGTTGCCAGGATGATGATGATGATAATGTTGCATCGGCATATTTACGCCCCCTTCCCTATAGTATATTCTGTATATGTATCTTTATATTTTTTATGTGTACACATTTACATAGATGGTGTATATATAATTTATTCATGTAAATACTATTTTTACAATTGTTTTATGAGTATTAATTTTTTTTATGTTAGAACAAATTGTTAGATATTATTATTAATACTACTGATGTATTATAGTTGTATCATTTACATTAAATTAAATTTAAAAAAGTTATCTAGTAATTCAAAATAATTAAAATAAAGAATATTTTAGATAATAATTATTGAATATAATATATTATTTGAAATATACCATAACGACAATTTGAATTTAATTTTTTTAAAAAAAAAAACCTTTAGCGGCGACATTGTCGTCACTATAGGGCAGAAAAGTCGTCATTGAAAGTTTCGATTTCAGCGACAGCATAAGTCGTTGCTGAAAGTTCAGCTATCAGCGATGACAGTTGTCATCGCTAAACATCGAACTTTCAGCGGCAACAACTATCGTCGCTAAAAATTCCACTTTCAGCGACGACATAAGTCGTCGATGAAAGTCAATGTTCAGCAATGACTTTTTTTCCCTATAACGACAACAATGTCACCGCTAAAAATTGAATTTCAAATTTTTTTAAATTTTGAAATCATTTTCTACGATGACATTGTTGTTGTAAAAGGCCATACTTTTAGTGATGACAAAATGTTATCGCTAATGATAGTTTCAGGCACAAAGCTATACCGATGACATCTTCAGCGATGACTTTTTCTTTTAACGACGACCGAATGCTCTTCAGCGATGACAAATGTCGCCACTAAAGGTCCTTTTTGCTATAGTGTAACAACAATATTGTTTAACAAATGGTTTTGGAAACTATCAATTAAAAAAGGAGTTATGTATAGTGCTATCTTTGTTTTAGGAAAGGGCAATATAAATTTTAAAATTTAAGTGGAAGTTTGCATAAATTTGATAAAATCTAAGGAAGAATAGTATATTTTACTCTTTCTTATAACTTGAGAGCAAAAGGAATGATCAATAATGGAACTTATCCATATATTGTCACGATTAAAATGCAAATTTAATCCCTCAAACATGTAAGTGCTTATTTAATTTTTATTATCACTTTGGTCCTTAAAAAATTCAATTTGATTCAATTAAATCCTTTTGTTCATCTAACTCTAACATTTGTCAATAAACTAAAAAATATGACCTAAAATCTTATACGATACTATCCAATACTTGCATGGCACCTTCTACACTTTAATGTTTGTACTAATCAATCAACATGAATTGATTTGAATAGAAGACATTTGTGCACCTTAAAAAAGATGCTTTGGATTTGATCCAAGCCTTATAGAAGAAAAAAATTCATTTGTGAGTGATCCTTGCCTTTAGTACTTGACAATATCTTAGGCAAGTTGTTATTGATCGGATGAAGGATAATTGGTGCAGACCAAAAAAAGTTTAAACTAATAATATAACTTTAATTTAAAAGTAAAGGCACTTGATAATTAATTTAATTGTGCTTTTTTATTATTTATTACAATATTGTATTAATTTACATAAGCATGTTCTTTTATATAAGTTATATTTAATATGCATCCAAACATTACAAGGTACCAAGTCAAATTTTGAGCTTTTATAACACCTTTTTAATAAATATAATCTAAGGTAGATAAAGGTAGAGGCGTAATTAGATGAAGTCTTAGGGGTCTTAATCTCATTTGTTATACTATAAATTTTCTAAATAGTCCTTGAAAATTAAGTATTGACTCCCAAAATTTCTAAGTATTTTCTAAATGGCATACATAGTCTTAAATGTATGTGGGGGTTTAATAGCAAACAAATTATTTTCTTCTCCTATTTATAAAATATGAATATAACTTACAATTATACATTTTAAGTTAAAAATACAAAAAAGATTAACGCATTTTATTATAACATATAAATATAATAAGAACAATTAAACTTGTAAAAATATGTAAAAAGGAATTTTTTATTAAATTGGCTTTTGGTTGTTGTCTTAGATGAAATACAATATTCTTTTTAAATAAAAATTACTAAATCTACTATAAATAGTTCTATTAATTAAAAGTAAGTTTTTTAGTTAAATTTAAATTATATTGCTATATTGTTCTTATAATTTTACTTAATTTTGAACAAGATACTTATATTTAGAAGTTTTAAACTGGATAGCTATAATTACATATATTTTGGTTAAAAATTTTGAAGTATAAATATATCATTAATAATTAAATAAAATTATTTATAGTATTAAAATAAATTTATTTTAATTAATTTTATTATATAAATTTATAATTTTATTTTGGGTGCAAATTTTTTCTCACGTTTATGTAAATTTAGCCCCTCCAAGATAAATTTTCTAGTTCCACCCATGTGGAGGTAGACTTGATTTATACAAAAAATTGAATTGGTTAAGAACTAAATTGAAAATAAAAATTAAATTAAAAGAACTTACGTCTATGAATAACCAAAATAGTATTTTAATCTGTTAAATCTAATGATTTCTTTCAAAAAGTAGATAATTAGACTTAGGTCTCATTTTGATCTCCGACTAATTTCACTTCTATCAATGCGATTCTTCACTAATATTTTATATCAATTTTTATCTTTTATAAGTAATAAATTGGTTGTTTTAGTCTCTTCCTTAATAATTATGTCAGTAGGATAACAATTTGATAAACATAATGATTAAAATAAGAGATAAATCAGAAGGGTGGAATTGGGAGTGAAAATTTGTTAAGAATTAAATAATATATCTCGCGATTAAAATAGATATTATAGATAAAAGAAAATTTAAATTTAAATTAATTTATAATAATTTAAATATTAATTTCTAATTAAAAACTAAATTATTACATGACAAAGATCAATTTTAATAGAACTAGAGTTTTCTGTTAATTATTATACTGTTGGTTAAGTTATTATGAGATATAATTGAAATTAAAATGTCACATTATTTAAATAATTTTTTATTTTCTATAAGTTGTTTGGAAAAATGGAATTACTTGAAATAATATTCATATAAATCATTAACTAATTTTTTTAATTCTCATATTTGCAATTTTTTAATAATTAGTTTTAAATTTAAAAATTTTATTTGGGGATAACATATGCATAAAGATACATATTTAAATTTGCATTAGAATTTTAAGTTATTATAAACTAATTTACTTTCAATTTTCTCTTTTTATTTTAGATTTGTCATAAGCGGAAGTTATATCAATTTAATCCCTTATAAATTTTTAATATTAATTTCATCACTCCTGTATCAATAGTCCTTTCACTTGTATAGTCATTAATTCATTAATAAATATAATTATAGGAGATTGAATTAATCAATTTATTTGAGAGAGATAAAATTGATATAAAATATTTATAAAAAATGAAATAGATATAAGTAGAATTAGTGAAAGATAAAAATCAGGTTTTAGTCAAATAATTATAAATTACAGAAAATGTCCTAAAAAAGTGAGCAGACCCTTGACCCCAGTCACAGACGGATGTTGGATCCCGCGTTTTAAAGTGGCTATTAACCAGTGCAGTGGTGCATCCGTCTTGATGTACGTTTATTACCATCGTTGAGAGTACAGAAATATCAAGTCCATCTACTTTCTGATGGACATAAAAGGAGCCAGGTTCTTGCAGGTGTACTCATTATGTAGAAGTTAATTCACAATAGGGCATTGAAGTTAATTAATCCACCCGAACGGTGGGCCCTTCCCACGGAAATAATAATAATTTCAATTAAGGTAGTTTTATGTAGGAAAAAAAAATATATTGATGTCTCTAAAAGTATTAAAAATTTATAATCGCCTCCCTTTTATTTTCAAAATATATATGAAGTAATTAATTTCAGGGTCTAGGAGTTAAGATAAATAATTTTCACTATACTTTCTTCTAATTTAAAAATTTTCATTCATCAACTATTAAGTTTTTGTTAATACATGATTAAAAGATATTTTCGACTAGAAATGTCAATTTTGCCCTTCATTGCATTATATGAATATATAATTTGTTTTAGATTTATTTGTGGATATGTTTATTACTTGTAATCTAATTTTTGTAGTTCACTTAATCAAAAATAATCATATTTTTAATATAAAAATTATTTTCCAATTATTCTAAAATATTACTTTTATCATTCATAAAAATATAATATATTTCAATATGAATATTATTTTTCCATCAATACAATGATTAATTTTCCATAATCACTAGAATTATCATTCTTTTATTAATAAAAAATTAAAATATAATATATTTTAAAATGAGAATCATTTTTCCATTATCACAAGATAGTTATTCTTTAATTAATGAAAAAATTTTTTAATATACTCAATTTTTTTGACATATTTAAATATAAAAAATTGCAATCATTTGAGAAGTAAAAAATTGAAAAAGAAAAATTTTAATATAAAGATCAATTTCCTATTAATCAAGAACAAGAATCACCTTATGTGATGTGAGCATGTTTTTATTCAAGGCTATATTTATCATTAAAAATAATATTATTTCTAAAATATAAATTTAAAGAAATTTTAGCATCTAAAAAAATTCTTAATAAAGAGGGGTTAAATGGGATAAGGTGCAAATTTTGAAAATAAAGGAAAGATTTGTGTAGGGTTTTGATATTTCAAAAAAGATCAAAGTATTTTTTTCTTTATATTTTTACGAACTTTATATAAATTACCTATTCAAAGACATTGATTTATCAGCTTTTCAAATTAATTAATTGAGAATAAATTAGCTAATTACATAAATTATTTGCATATTTGTTTATTAGTTAGGGTCCTTAAAATTAGCTACAAATTAATGAAAAAGTTATTAACCAAATATCATCTGAATTGAAATCAAATGTTTTAAAAAGTTAAATTTTATAAAATTTTAAAATTAGTTAATTGAAACACAATTAATTATCTTAAAAATCCAATTGTGGAGTTAAGGGTGCAAGGGTGGCCTACCCCTGAGCTCCATGTTTTTTCTAATATATTTATGTTAACATACATTGCAAACCCCTCCTAAAATTTTAAATACTTACTATTATAATAAAACATTATATAAGAACATAACCATCTTATGATTAAAAGTTCTCAATAATTTATGCTTTATTTTTTTTATTTTTCTTTCTTCTCGCTACATATGAAGGTCCATGAAACCTTGTTCCTTTAACCTAACCTATATCTAATCAAGGGAAGACCCACGAAACACTGGCTACTATATTCATTGCAACATCATGACCATGGGGGCTTAAAACAATAGGTTTCACAAAAGCAAAATTCAATTATTGGCCATTCAATTAAGGGCTCTGATTGTGGAATAAAAAAACCTCTTTCTCTACCTAACTTTTTAGGAATTTTTGAAGTATGTTTGTGGTTTGGAAAGATCAAAATAAGGGCTTTGCCTTGATATATAAGAGAGGCGAACATATCCCACTTAATCTTTCTCATCATAGGTCTTCTTAATTAAAGCAAACAAAAGAGCCTCTATGCTTTTTAAATCATCCATGCTAGAAAAAGATAAAAGCTTAAGCTTGTCAAAACCTTCAACTATTAAATAGTAGCATCACCCTTACCACACCCAAAACACTTACTATCTTATACCACATTATACCTCTTGTTCCCTAAGTCACCAACCAACATAATCTTCCATATTAGACCATTAGTACATGTGCTTGTACATCTCTGTAGGTCTATCAAGCGAACTAGTCCATGCCGATACGGACCAATTTATGATGGGTTTAGTCTCTAATGGACTAGTGTGTATTACCCGTATTCAAAATAGATTCAATTTTAGGAAGTTCAAATCTACAAAAACTCATGATAGATGGGACCAACCTATAGGTTTTAACTATGAATTCATAGACTTGGCAAATATGGGTTAACCCATGATGAACCAAGTCCACAATACATTGGGCCATATTACCCACATCCAAAAACAAACTCAATTTTAAATGTTCAAACTCTTCAAAATCTATGATGGGTGCAAACTGACCTTAACACTCATACAACTTTGTCAAAACTCTCTTCTTATAAAAACACCCTATCATGATTACCATGATAGAATAAAATCTCTCTTACCTACGCTCAAGAGCATGTTACTAAAAGAAGTCTCCTTTTTTTTTTAATTCAACAATCCTATTCTAGAGTGCTTATTCTTCACTTCTCCAAAATCACATTTTGGAATTCCATTGCTATACTTACATATTCCATCTTTTTTTAACCTTCCCTCAAAATACACATAATATGATTGCACTCTAGAATTACTACTTGCTTGTATTTTATATTAATTTCATCGTTCTAGCCTTTCTTAATAAAAAATTTTATACAACCCATTTAGTTAACTCAATTGATAAGGTTCATTATTTTCAACCATTCATATTCAAGGTTTGACTCCTACTACCAACAATCTCGAGAGATTAATTGATTTATAAGTACTATTGTAACCTTTCAAAAAAAATAGTGGTCATGCTTTAATCTTAGAGTGGAGCAACCTATTCTACTCTTAAATTTTTTATTACCAAAAAAAGAAGAAATTTTATACATGTCTAAAAAAGTATGTATACATATAAACAAAAACCTTTATCCTATTCCTACATTTTTCATTCAAAAAAATCCTTTCCACATATATAAAAAATATGTATATGTATGAACAATTTTATTAAATTAATTATCTTTTTCAAAAATTTATAGATTTTTTTTAAAAAAGTACAAATAACTTTTATATTACAAACTTACAACCTCAATAACTAGACTTTTATAATTTTGTTTAATACTTTATAATTTTTAATATTTTTAAAAAGTTACAATATTTTACATCAAAATTTTTAAAAAATTACTATTAAAATTCTTTTAAAATAATTATAACTCTAAATTTACAGATTTATCTTTAACTCCAAACCAAAATTTCTGACTCTAGCATTTTATAAAACTATACCACCGAATATCAAATTATCATGTTAATGCAGTCAGTCCATTGAAGGATGATAAAAACTTGCTTTGCAAACACCTTGAATGCTCTCCCAAAAGCAATTCGCATCTTGCTTGTTTTCTTTCTCACAACTTAAGGTTAGAATGTGATGCAAGGTCTAAAAGTACATTTCATGTCTCTTTCAAAATTGTTGGCCTAACTTTCTAATCTATCTATTTAACTTTTTTCCTCTTCCTTTTTCTTTTTCATTACACACTTGAAAGCAGGATAAGGCATAGGCCAAGAGAATTAAAAATGATATTTTTTTTATTTTAATGTTCCTTTTGAAAGGAGGCATGGGAGTGAGCCTCCTATATTAATTTTTCAACTTGTTATTCTTGTCCGTTCAAAATGAGTAGACAAACGGCTTATCTTAAGTACTTTAATTTTCTAATGCTAAACTTTTTGTAGATATAAATTTCTTCTTATATTGACAAAGAAGAACACATAATTTTCTATTTTTGAATTTATATTTTTTTACTAAAGTCTATAATTTCATTTATTCAAATAAAAAATTATATTTATCTCTTTTCAAAATTTATGTCCTTAATTTATTGTAAAAAAAATCAAGAATCATTATTCACATTTTGCATAACTTTTTTTTCATAGTTATCATCCCTTTGATTAGATAAAAGATAAAGAAAATGAAAAATAAAAATGGAAATAGAAATTGGTATAAAATTACTATTTCCATGATTATATTTGATATCTTTTAAAATGAAATAAATAAATTATTTTATTTTTATATTTAGTATAATAAAATATTGTGGTGTTAAAATGAAAAATAACAACAAAATATAAGAGATAATAAAATATATTTTTAAAATTAATAAAAAAATGGGTAAGGTTTCACTTTCCCAAGTTATATAGTAATCATATATAAGTTGAGTAAGGGAATCACATAATTTTAGTAAGCCCTATCTTTAAATAGTCGTCATGCTAATTGCCAAAAATCTTTATTATTTTTTGATAGTATAACATTGATTTGTTCTTTAAGTATGCCAATTCTCTCTATACCTAAAACAAAAATGTTTTAAATAATTATTTAGATAAATAATGGGTAAAAATATATTTTTATCCCTTATTTTTATTAAAATTTCAATCTTATATTTTAAGTTTTATGTGAAGTAAAATTATCTTCTTTTTAACTGCAAAAGCTATTTCATTGGATATTTTTTTTATAGATATGTTTACATAGTATGTACATGACCTGCAAAAATAATATTTTTCATATTTTTATGACAAAAAACACTTTTGATCCCAATATCTTTCATCCCTTAAATTTTATTGAAATAAATTTACCTTTTACCTTTCACCTTTCATGATTGCATAACTATCTTATTCCTTCATTTGATAGTTAACTTCAAATTCCATTTCATTAAATTTTTTTTTCATTATCATTTAAATCTCTTGTTGATTTCTAACTTGATTTATTTGTGAACTATTTTTTTCTCATAGGCAATTTCTTCCCACCACCAATTTGCTAAAAAGGCTCAGTTAGTATTTGTGTTAATAATAATTCAACTTTTTCAAATTTTAAAATATAAATTTGGATAGCTATGTAGTCATAGAGGAAAAAAATTAGAGGATATATGTACTTCAAATAGAATTTAGGGATAAGATTGAAATTTCAATAAAAAGCTCAAATCAAAAGTATCTCTTTTGTTATAAAAATATGAAAATATAACATATGTGGAACATTTTGAATGTCATGTAATCATCTCTATTAAAAAATTTAATGAAGTATGTTTGTTAAGTAAGATTGCATGTTTTTGTAAAGTTAAGACAGATTTGCTTATAATAAACCTTATAGGACAAAATTGAAACCTTTGTAAAAATTAGAGAACCAAACATACATTTTTGTCTAAATAATGATATATAAGAAGGTTGAATAGAATTTGCCAAATCTTTTTTAATTATTCGATAATATATTATTTTAGAATTTAAACAAAAAACCTTTTTTGGTCCCTATGAAATTTACTTTTTCTCACTTTCATCTTTATAAAATATTTTGTATCCATTTTGTCTTTGTAAAATATTCATTTATTCCATTCCATTCCATCCTTAGATGAACGAAATTAAACAAATTAATTTTCATATAAATAGTAACAAAATGATAAAATTGCACAAACTAATATTTCATAAAGATAGAATTGATACAAGATCATTCTAAATCTCCTAAAATATTAAATATATGCAATTTTGATACAAGATCATAGAAATTAATATATCCTGTGAAATATTGAATATGTGCAATTTGATCCTTCTATTTCATTTTTGTTAACTTCTTAATTTCACAACATCATTTCCACTTTATTTTTTTAATATTAATCTAAAATGACTAATATGAAGCAAAATCTTTGTTTAAGTATTGAAAATTTAAAAATAAAATTAATGGATTATATATGAGTGTTAGGTGGAGTTGTATCATGAAAATTATTATGCAATCAAGTACAACAACTTCCATTAAGAGGCAAGGTATGTGCATATTATAAATTTCCTTAAGAAGCTAAAAGATTAATGGTTTTTTTAATTTAACCAAATTTATATTGCAATAATATTGCTGCTATAGACTTCTTTCTCAATAATAATAAATTTACTTGTGTAAAGGACTTTAATTTGAAGCACTAAGATATAAGAAAGAAAATATAAGAGTATATTATTTGTTTTTCACAGATTGTATGCTTAAGGATTTACTAATCAAAGGCTTAGGAGTTAACATAAAATATGATCATGTGAATAATATAAATTTGTCTAAGCTTTTCTAGTGTTTTAGGTTAATAAGAGTTTTGATGGTATGAATTCATTGATATCTTAAGATAAATTTAAATGAAATACTTGTAATGAGATATTCATATTATCACCATTTGTGCATATTTTGGTTATAATATATAAGTAGAGATATTTAGACCCTATCTTATTATTGTGTTAAGAATATTGTGGATGTCGGAACAATTATATAGGAATTTACAATTAGTCACATTAAGATAATGTAAACCATATTATGCACATTGTATTTATTTAATTAACCAGATGTAGGCATTTAACATATTTAACATTAATATCCATTCAGATATAATATTTAATATTATTGGATGCTTATGATTTCAATTAGACCTATAAATGAAATAATATTATTGAATGTTAACATTAAATTTCAAGCGATTGTTTACAAATTAATGTGGACCTAAGTGGGATATTATTAAAAATTTTAATATTAGGTCCACATTAATTTGATGTTAATATTGCTATTATGGGTTCAAAACTAAATGAATATTTCTAATGGGTCCTATATGGTGTCTTGATTCAAATGTGAATTAGTTGGTATAAATTTTATGACAGGTAAGATTAATGACTCAACTCAATTGTTTCAATGAGGTCCCCTACCCTAGTCTAAATTTGTCCTATCAATGCATAGACTTTGTCCTTCTCATCAAAGAAAGAAAAGAGTGGTTATAATAGAAGGAGTGTGACCTTTATGATAGTTTCTTTAAACTTGCATTTAGGATCAAATATTAGTTAATCCAAGTAGTTATTACACCAATTATATATAATTAAATATTCTATATATCTTTATTCATGCCATAATTTAAAGTCCAAATTCATGTTTAAATCAAAATTTATTCTTGCATAATATGTCGTATCCTAGTTAAAAATTTGTTGAGGTTTGAGAATTAAGAGTACATTAGAAATATCTTCATTGGGAACATCCCCACCCTTGAAGTTTTACACTTCCTACACATATTAAAATATTTAAAAAGGGTTTTTCCTACTCCATCTATCACCCACAAGTTAAAGTAGTCTTGAGACACTGATTCATAATAAAATGGACTTCACATGTTGATGAACATATCACAAGAGTAAAAACATATGGGACACGTTAAAAACACAAGAAAATGATAAGCAAAAAAATGAGAGAAGTAAATAGCAGAAGCAGCGCTGATCTGATGAAATTACTAAACCTTCAAATTGTTAACACTCTCTGTCTCTCTTAAGTAAGCTGAATACAACAGGAAGCAACAAATTAAGCAAACGTGTGAATAAAAACTAATAAAATCTTTAGTTAATAACTATTATAAACTTTTAAATTACTTGCATCCTCTCTCAGTTTAAAAACTATTAAAATACTAAAGTTGTCAATCCATGTAATGAATATCTCTCTTACCTTCGCTGTAGGCAGTAACCTTGCTATTTTATTGGTAAGAAAGCCACAAAAATTACAACCGCAAATAAAGAAAGAATACATATATTCTAAAACTTAATACTAATAGCAATGACTTCAACTACACATCATAGAATGGAAGTTAAGGAAAGAAAGAGAAAAAAAAAATGAAACTTAACACTACCTAGCAAGATTAGAGGATGATGACAGAATCTGGTATACCTTTCTTCTATGTAGAGCATTGATCAAATAGCGTAGAATTGTGGTAGACAACAGATATATATGTATGTATGTATGTATGTATATATGTATGTATGTATGTATAAGCATAGATTTAAAAGGAGAAAATAAGAACAAAATAATTTTGAGATAGGATGTCTCGTCTTTCTATAAACTATTAGTTACTTATAAGGTTGATTCCTTGCCACCACGACACCAAATACATACTAAATTACAATATGAAACTAGATATTCAGAAAAGTTGTAATTTTTGAATCAGTAGGTTAACCTTTAAATTTTTTAAATTTTTTTTTAAATGTTGAATTGGGTTTATTCATCTTCAATTCACACAGAGAATGCAAAAAAAGTCTCTTTGCTAATGGCAAATCGCTAAATACTATACTCATTTTCAGTCACCATTTGACCTTTGATGAAGTTTGTGCTAAGATAGCTTGATGAACTAAGAAAAAAATCGAATCACCAATTAACCCAACAAGATATAACTTCACAAAAAAATTCAAATCCAAAAACTCTTCCAATCTGCACAAAAGAAAAAGCTAGAGTAGAAGAAGCTAATGAACAAAAATATTTGATTCAATAAATAGGGGAAAAAAAGAAAAAGAATGAAATCTCTAAATCAATATTTCAAGAAAATTCACTTTCAACAAGCCAAAACACAATATATAATGTGTCAACAGAAGAAAGCCACAACAAGCCAATGAACTCAAAAAGAATATTGTAAGATTCCTCAATTTCACACCCGAACATGGAAAGACCAAGAAACTTTCTGCTGCATTAAACCTAACTTGTTCATCACGATTCAACAACATGATAAAACTTATTGACTATGTGAGCTTGAAAATATAACAAGGATTGATTTCAAGGGAACATCCAACTCCATACCGAAAATGGAAGAAAAACAAATGACATTCCAAAAAATTAGGCAACTAGCAATAATCTAAATTTAGCATCATACCAAAGCATCATACCCAAGAAAAGTTAATAATCTAAATTACTAGGGTTTGAGCATAGCCAATTAGCATCATACCCAAGTTAAAATATCAAAGCACCACAGAATACAAATCTACTTAAAAGCTTCAACAAGGTGGTGACTCTTGATTTTTTAATTTATTATCCAATAAGGAAGACTGGAAAATAAATATTCTAAATTCGGGATATTTTTCCAACTAGAGAAAATAGAAACTTATAGTGGCTCCACTTCCTATGCACTTTAATTCAATTATAATATCAATCAGCAATTTGTTTTTCTGCATTATAATTGAGTTTCTCAAACAGCAAAAAATAGAAAATTTTAAAACGCATCCCTTAATCATCTTATGTTCCTTTTTCTCTTTTTTTCCCCCCAATCAACCAGACGGACTACAACTTCAAGTCTTTCAATTTTCATGAATTCGTTGAAAGCTAAAGAAATTGCAACGCGTAGAATCAAATCATAGGATTATAGCAATTTCTAGTCCATCTGATAAAATCGTTCCGAAACTTACAAATCGAATACCAACGGTGTGATAATACTTGCATGTTTGATGCATAGTAAAATCTAATTAAAGGAATCAAACCTAAAAAAGAATGACGTGAAAGTAGCGATCAACTTAATTGTGGAGAGAGGAAGAGGCAGAAGAGAGAACTCAGAAATGTTTTTTCATTTGCTACATTTGAGTTCATCAATCGAAGGCTTCGTGCAGAGACTCCGCATTAGAATACAATTACAGGAGCCCGAGATCCGCTGATTGCTCGCAAGGATAGCCAGTGCCGGTTAGGTATCGGTGACGCAGTTAAGCGAGATTGAAAGGGCACCGATGCTCCAAAAAAATCCATAAAAATCAAAGCCCCAACCAAATACTAAGAAATTGAAACAGAAATTTAGAATGCGGGGACAATTGGAGAGTGGAAGAGGTTAATATCTGTAAAGCTTCAGATGCACAGCTAACATTGAGAATTCAGTGAAATTTTAGAAAAAATGAGAGCATAGAAATGGCACACAACATAGAAATTGCACTAAATCAATTATATAATGCAATTTTGGATGCGGTTTTACTTGACTTGCCCTTAAAATATCACACCCACATGCAATTCAGTTATAACCGCTTTTAAGTTAACAAATTAATATGGTTGCGGTTGTACTATATCCGTTTCCAAAATACCAAATTTAAAAGTGGGTAAATGAACCACATCCGTTTTACCAAATAAAAGCCGTTTCGGCCGACCGTCGTCATATTCTCGTTGCTATGTTCCTCTTTTTTGTAGTGATATAATAAGATTCGTAAAATTTCTAAGTTTTTTAAAAATTAAAATTACAAGATTAAATTAATTAATCTTCTACGCCATATAATTTCACATGTTTTTAAATAGTTATTTTTTCAACTATTTTGAACTAAACACTTATAACTTTTATATTATTTTTAATTGGATACTAGTAGTTAAAATTCTTTCGATTCCATTAGTTTCTTGCTTGCGTGTGGGCAGGAAAACTCACATGGCATTGTACAAACCACGTTGAACTTGTAGGTAGAATATTTAGTCCTACTTCGTTGCGGCTTCATCCTTTGCACATCCCTTCTTCCTCTCCCCCACTTCCAGCTACACTAACTAGCCACCACCACTGCCCAATCTTCAAACACCACCGCTGCCCAATCTTCAAACTTGTTTGATAAATAACTTATTACATGATTTTTAGTTAATTTGACTACATTTAGTTGCTTGACTTGTGAAACCAGATAATTTATCTACTTGGTAAATAGCTGTTACAAACAGCTGTTGTGTTACAAAACGCTGCAATTTGAAATGTTTTGTTTTAGCATTTTCTCTTATGGACTAAATTATCCTTTTGCTTCTACGGTTCTATTATTTTAGTAGTTTGTTACTTTTGCTAGTTTTGCATGCTGTGCCACAAAGTTAAATATACGAGATTGGAGCAATTGTCACGTGCATCTAATTTATATTTTAATTGATAAATTTATTTGTTATAAAAATTATATTAATTTAATTTTAAAAAATATTTAATTTATAATAAATTATAATAATATATTATTTATAAAAAATTTAATTTATTAAATAATATATAAATTTTAAAATATTAAAATAAAAAATATTCAAATAATTCATTAAATATATTCATACTATTATTTGTTATTTTATACATAAATAATTAATTTTAAACAACTGATTTTATCAAACACTCTTATTCAAACAGGTAATACAACTAATTAGTCAAATCAACTAATATAATCAGTTATTAACTAACAGTTAATTGAATCAATTAACTGTTACAACTATCGGCTAATTGACTAACAAGGCATCCATGCCCCCTAATATCCCTATTGATACTACTACAGGTCCTGAATCTTACTCCCTCATCCCGTCAATCTCGTTGGTGCCGTTGATATCAGCTAGCCTTCTATCACCTTTCATGTGAATCTTGCATTTTGGACGATGGGCTTGTTTCATAGTTTGTGAAAGGCAAGTTTAAGACGAAGAGGATAAGGAAGTAGCACCAATACTTTTTTCTTTAAAATTCCCGTGCCGTACTGATATTTGATATCGATACCTAACAGATGCTCTCTAATCAATATGAAAGAACAATTAGGATTTTGGATCTTTATTTTTCGATTTTAAATTTTGGGTCGGATTCTGATTCTTTAATATTCGGTTGAAATTCTCTTTAATTGAATTCTTTTACTAAAAATTGACTGTTTTATTTTACACTTAGTTCATTAATTTTTAAATATAATTTTTAACAAAAATTATTTTTGTGAGAAAGAAATAAAAATAAAACCCTTTTATTTAATCTTAAAATTCAATAATTAGGTATAAATATACTATTAAACCAATCATTTATTATTCCAATAATTGAAACATCATTATGCACCTTTACTCTTTTTTTTTGGCATTTATAATAAATGCATATTTTTAATTTTTGAACGCTAGCATTCCTACATGAAATTCATTTTTTTAAAATAGGCCAAAAAGTGGCTGGAGAATACAAGAAATTAAAACCCAAGAAATTCAGCCCATTCTGGCATGCTGTATAAGGGAAATCAAGCCCACATTTATGGGCCAGGCTTCATTGTTTCCACAGCACTTTTCTTCCCTTTGTTTTTTATCTCACTTGTACTGTTGCTTCCCGTTGATCGGCGAGGATGTTTCTCTTCCAGGGTCCGTTTAGTGTATCGTGAATGTTTTGGAATGTGTATCAAGGATGGAAGGCTGTAAAACTGGACCTCGGTCTGCAAATTGAATTGGTATGATTTACGAATTTGAACAAATTGAATTATTTAAATTTTAATTTATTTTAATCACAAATTTAAATGAATTGACCCATATAGAATTGAAGTTTGGATAGACTAATCTTATCAAACTGATTTGCAGATTTTACGTTCATAAATCGATACAATAAATTATTTAAAATTTGAATCATTTTTTACACAGACTTAAACCAATTAATTTTTGCAGACCGAAATTTGTACTGGTCTAATCCAATTCAACTCAACCCATCCGTGTTACACCTATACATGTCCTTGAATCTTTTATAAAATAATACAAAGGTAAACTAAGTAAATATATTATCAACAGATATCTAAAAATAGTATGATATATGATAATTAAAGTAAATATACCCCTTGTTTTATTTTACACTTAATTTATTAATTTGGATAGGATTCTGATTCTTTAAGATTCGGTTCAAATTCTTTCATTCAGTTCTTTTACTAAAAATCGGCTGTTTTATTTTACACTTAATTTATTAATTTTTTAAAAAAAATATTTTTTGTGAGAAAAAATAAAAATAAAACCTTTTATTTTATCTTAAAATTCAATAATTAGGTATAAAAATACTATTAAATCAATCATTTATTATTCCAATAATTGAAACATCATTATGCACCTTTACTATTTTTTTTGTGCATTTATAATAAATGTGTATTTTTAATTTTTGAACTTTAGCATTCCCATATGAAATTCATTTTTTTTTTTTTGTACGTGGATATTCACACTATATCCATATCCTAATTTCCTTAAAGTTATTGTATCTCTGTACTTGTATTGTATCAGTTCTTCATATGAATAGAAAAGAGAGCACGTCCAAAGATGTATAATTGATGTTGAAATAAAATTTTTGACTAGCATGGTTCTGTGACTTTAATTAAAATTTGAATTGCCTAAATGTCAAAATAATGTGAAATATATTATAACTCAATTTTAATGACCGTGTTTGCTGGGCTTTTGGGCATATTCGTTAGCCCACTAATGTTGGAAGGTTGGCCCAATTTTGATCCCATAAAAAAAGATTCCTACTTTCATCCGAGTATTATTTGTATCTGCGACTATAAGTTACAATTTTCTTGATGGCAAAATAGAGAAGTGAGAAGTTCATGCCTTCTCTCATCTTCGTTCTTTCTCTACGTCCAGGTATAGTGTTTATAGATTCAATATAATCTTTTTTTTTTGGCCAATTCAATATAATCTCAATATTGATAAAATATGTAATTAAATTTATTTTGTTGTTGGCTCATGATATTTCCAACATGTCGACTAGGGTTAAATCGGATTTGAATATTTAAATCGGATTCAATATTTAAATTAATGCACTCAAGAATTTCAAATTTGGAAAAATTAAATGGGAATTGTTGTTGGTAATGGAGCGGAATTGGTCCCTTGACTTTACATTATATTTTAATATTATCCTAACTCAAATTAAGAGCCATTTAAATGACATATATTGGATGTAATTTTATTACGTATAAAATTATATATATGTCAACAAAAAATTTAACACTCTCTTTATAAAAAGAAGAGATTATTTTATACTTAAAAATCGTGATTTAAATACTTGACCAAGATATGATGAAATAAAAATACGAATTATATCTAGAATTTTAAATAATAAGTTATAGTAGTTTGAACTCATAACAAGAAAGAAGAAAAAGACAAAAAAATTAAGTAAGAGAAGAGGTTGAAAGCAAGTAATACACGAAACCAAGTCTTTATTACTTATGTGAAACTAGAACTCTACTCTGTAAAAGTACAGCAAAAAGCTTATATTTATACACCCTTGCTCCAATGTTCAACAGCAAAAAAATAAGAACAGGAATTACTCTCATACATAAGAAATAAAATTAGAAAATCAAAAAATGGCTAAATACTTGATAAACTGAATTTGAATTCTTTAACGACCAAGGAACATGTTGATTTCACGCTACCAACTTTCTTAAAAATCTGTCCATGTGAGTTTGACCAAGTAAAAAAGTTGTTTATACATTTTCAACATCCCCTCCCTTAAATTGATGTTCGCAAACATTCAGTTTAAAGATTTAACTGTGCAAACACCCAATAACTTTCTAAACTTCACAAATGTTTCGTTAACCTTGGTAAAAATATCAACAATTTGATCTTCACTTCTGCAATAAACCAAATTAATCACTTCATCATTGCTAAGATCTCTCAAGAAATAAAATTTCACATTAATGTGTTTGCTTCTCCCATGTAGTACTAGATTCTTTGACAGTTTAGTAAAATTGTTGTCACAAAAAATTTTAGTAGCTCCAAGTTGTTCAAATTGCAACTCTTCAAGAATTCTCCTTAACTATATGGCTTGACAGGCACAAGTTGTTGCTACAACAAATTCAGCTTCTATAGTGGACAAAGTGACAATGGGTTGCTTTTTAGACAACCATGACACAACACCTCTTCCAAGCATAAAGACATAACCAGAAGTACTCCTCCTGTCATCTAGATCTCCTGCATAATCACTGTCAATAAAACCTAGTAAATTAGACTTTTCACATTTCTTGTAGAATAATCCAAAATCTCTGGTTCCTTGCAAGTAACAAAGAATTCTTTTGGCAACTAATAGATGCATTTTTGTAGGAGTCTCCATATATTTGCTGATTAAACTCACAACATACATTATGTTTGGTTATGTTGTAGTAAGATACATCAAACTGCCCACGATTTGTTTATAAAGTATGTTGTTGACTTCTTTCCCTTCATGATCTTTGTGTAACTTCAAACCACACTTAACTAGAATGTTTATAGGATTACAATCCTTCATATGGAACCTGTCAAGAATTTCTCCTATACATTTTTTTTAGAGAAAGAAATCTTATCATCTATTTGCACAACCTCAATGCCAAGAAAATAATGCATCATTCCTAAATTTGTCATCTCAAATTCATCCATTATGGATTTCTTAAAGTCCTTAAACTTGTTAGCACAATTACCAGTAAATATAAGATCATCAACATACAAACACACTATGAGCATTTTCCCTTTGTCTCTAATTTTAATAAATAAAGCATGCTCATAAGGGCATTTTGAGAAACCAACTTGTAAGAAATAAGTCTTAATACGACTATACCAGGCCTAAGGGGCTTGCTTTAGTCCATAGAGAGCCTTTTTCAATCTATAAACTTTATGTTCATCTCCTACTTTGACATAGCCAGGGGTTGATCAACAAATACCTCTTCCTCTAAGTACCTATGTAGGAAAGCTAATTTAACATCCAGTTGGTAAGTTGGCCAAGAATTCTAAGTTGCTAAAGTAACCACCAATTTGATTGTGTCATGTCTTGTAACAGGTGAGAAAACTTCAGTATAATTAACTCCATATTGCTGCTTTTAACCTTTAGCCACCAAGCGTGCCTTGTAATTGTCAACTTCATCATTTTCTTTCAGCTTTGTTTTGAAAACTCATTTCACACTAATGGTTTTGTGCCCATCAGGAAGGTCACAAAGCTCCCAAGTCTCATTTCTTTTAATGGTATCCATCTTATCATCCATTACTTTCCTCTATTTTTCTTCTTTCACAACACTTTCAAAAGTTATAGGGTCATATTTTGAAAATAAAGCAAAATGAGAAATATGATCATCATTAATTCCTGTTATCTCGTAATCAATCATCCATGTAGGTCTTTTTCTAGCACGCTGAGGTCATTCTTCTTCATAACTGGCTGCATGAACAATTTATTGGATTTTTTTTTTGTTATTGCTCTTTATCTTCATTTTCTCCATCCAAGTCTACTTGAATATGTTTTACTATCTCATTATTTTTCTCCCAGAACTATTTCTCATCAAAAACAACATCATGACTAATAACAATTTTCTTAGTGTTAGGATTATATAATTTATAAGCTTTGGATTGATCACTAACACCAAGAAAAATACAATTTTCTTTCTTATCATCTAATTTTGTCCTCTTCTGGTCTGGGACATGGGCGTATGCAACACACCTAAAAATTTTAAAGTGATCTACTATTAGCTTTCTTCCACTCCATGCCTCTTCAAGTGTCATGTCTTTAACTGTAAATGTAAGACTTCTGTTTAGAATGTGAATGCTCCAATTCACTATTTCAGGCCAAAAGCATTTAGGGATTTTGCTACTATTTAAAAGACTTCGCACCATATTGAGAATTATTTTATTCTTCATTGCTGATACATCATTCTATTGTGGTGCGTATGTTGCTGTCAATTCTTTTCTGATACCTTATTTTTCACAGAAAGTGGTGAATTCTTCTTAGCAATATTATCCACCATGATCTGTATGCAAGGATTTAATATTCTTTCCTAATTATGTTTCTACTCGAGCTTTAAAGCTTTTGAATGCAGAGAAAGCTTTTGATTTTTTCTACAAAAAATATACCCATATTTTTCTAGAAAAATCATCAATGAAAGTAATTAAGTATCTTTTACCTACATTGGATGATAGTTTAATTGGGCCACAAATATCTGAATGCACTAACTCTAGAACTTCTTTTACTCTCCATGACTTCCCTTGGGGAAATTATGAATGGTGTTGCTTGCTAACAACACATTCCTCACAAACGTGGGAAGGATCAGAAATTTATGGAAGGGCCATCACTATATTTTTCCACTGAAGAGTCTTCAACCCACTAAAACTCAAGTGGCCATATTAGTAATTCCATAACCAAGAAGAATCTGAAACTTTGGCCATTAAACTAGATTGAATGCTTTCAATCTTTAATGGGAATAACCTATTTGAACTCATTGAGATAACTGCAATAGCACCCCTAATAGAGTTAAAGATTTCACAAGTATCCTTGCTAATAATGATATCATGCCCCTTTTCTTGTAATTGACCAACACTTAACAAGTTATTTTTCAGGTCAAGAACATACAACACATTAGAGATTGTTTCCATAAAGTCATTCTTGATTTTAGTTTTAATGCCACTTTTTCTCATCACTTTCATAGTAGAATGGTCACCAAAGCTTACAATAGAATGAAAATTTTCATTTAAATAAGAAAAGGAGGACTTACTTCCACTCATATGATTACTATAACTGGTATCCACAAACCACATATTTGGCTTACTATCCTTTACATTTTGAACAGCCATTAACAAGGTTTCCTCCTTCTTTTTAGCAAAGTTTGTACTTTCTCCTTTGCTTTTATCATTAGGTAACTTGGTATAACATTCAGAAGCATAATAACTAAATTTGTAACATCTAAAGCACTCTACCTTAGATTTGTTAGGATCTCTTCCTTTGCTTTTATCTTGAAATTGGTCATTTTTGCCATTGGAATTCCTGTTGGAATCATTATTTCCTCATCCTCTACGGCCTCTTCCCCCACCTCTACCTTTACCTCTGCCCCTTCCTTTAGAGTTGTTGGAATGGGTATTGGTAGAAGCCTTCAAAGCTTGCTCCTTTGTCATTGAAGACCTATTCATCTTTTGCTCATGCACTAGTAAAGAACTTTGAAGTTCATCAAGAGAGAGTTCATCAATGTCATTGGATTCTTCAATTGAGCAGACTACATAGTCAAATTTTGGTGTTACAGAGCGCAGTATCTCCCATCTTCTCACCATGGAAATGCATATTGTTAGCACTTCCCATGGCCTTTGCATAATAGCTAGTAATTGGCTCACCTTCTTTCATTTGTAAGATCTTAAAATCCCTTCTTAAAGCTTAAAGTTATGCACGCTTCACTCTAGCAGAGCCTTGATATTTTTCCTTCATTAAATCCAAAATATCCTTGAAAGTTTCCTTACAAAGAATAGTTTTCAAGATATTTCAATCAATGGCCTAAAATAAATAATTTTTAGCCTTCAAGTTTTTTAACTTCATAGCATTAAGCTCCTTTTGTTGTACATCTATGAGCACTGCACTATCTTCTAGTGTTACAACACCATATTCAACAACTTGCCAATACTCCTTAGATCGCAAAAAGTTCTCAATCAGCATCCTCCAATGGTCATAATGACTATTAAAATGTGGAATGGCTGGTTGCACAAAGTTATTATCAGAAGCCATTAATTTGCACTACACTTTTTACAAATTGTACATAATTTTTTTTTGCACACTACTACTCTTCTTCCTTTTTTTTTTCTCTCGGTTACTGTTTTTACACAGACTGTAGTTGCTATGTTTTCTTTTCTACTGCTCTCTCACATGGATTGTGCAATGGGCACACTTTTCTTTGGTAACCCACCTCTGATACCACTCATAACCAGAAAGAAGAAAAAGACTAAAAAAATTAAGTAAAAGAAAAAGTTAAAAGTAAGTAATACACAAAACCAAGCTTTTATTGCTTCTGTGAAACTAGAACTCTACTTTATAAAAGTACAACAAAAAGCTTCTATTTATACACTCTTACTCCAATGTTCAATAGCAAAAAAATAGGAATGGGAATCACCCCTATATATAAGAAATAAAATTAGAAAATCAGAAAATGTCTAAAGACTCAGTAAACTAAATTTGAATTCTTTAATGGCCAAGGAACATGTTGATTTCACGCTACCAACTTTCCTAAAAATCAGTCCATGTGGGTTTGACCAAGTAAAAAAGTTGTTTGCACATTTTCAACAATTTGAATGGTCAAAGTTCCAAATAACATAGGAATCTATCACTCTTCTCAAAGAGAAGAGATTATTTTATATTTCAAAATTGTGATTTAAATACTTAATCATAGTAGGATGAAATCAAAAAATTAGTTACTTAGAGTTTTATATGATAAGTCACAAATTATAGATTAAATACATCATAGTTTGAATGGTTAGAGTTTCAAGTATAATACTATGCCTAAGCTTAATTGGGACATTTGTATGATAAAATAATTATATCGTGCGGTAATTGTAATTGAAGATGCCTTTATTTATAATTCATGCTAATTAGATTATTATGATATGTTATTAAATATTAACCATGATCTACCAAATTTAAATTTTAAAATTAATTCTAAACATATATCAAATTAAAAATGTTGTATTTCAGATGAATAATTGAGACCCATTACGAACTTGAAATTTTATGAAAAAAAAAATACTTTGTTAAAAAAAATGAATAGATTTTCCGTGGTTTGGACACATAACAAATGGTACTTTTCATTGTTTGGCACATAAAAGTAAATTGTTTTTCTTTATTTAAAAATATCATTACATAGACAATTTTTATCTTTAAGTTAAGTCACACATTAATTATTTTATTCTTGAAATATTTTTAAGAGTTGTTTACTCCTTTCCTGAAAACATTTTAAAAATAAAAAGATTATTGTATGGTGTAATGTAAAAATAAAATTTATATGTATATAAATTTTGTTAATAAAAAATAATTCATTTTTATACATCAAACAACAAAGAGTACTTTTTCTTGTATGTTCAAACAATAAAATATCAAAGCATTATCTTATTTTTTTTAAAATAATACTTTTATCAAAATTTCATTTTTTTGATGAAATAAATAGCCTCTAAATTTTGAAAAATTAAACATGTATGTATGCACTTTTTTTAGTTATTTAAGTATTGATTTAAGAAAATATAAATTGCTTACAAAATACTCAAAATAATGTGGGTTTGATAAGATAGAATAAGAATGAAAATAGAAGGAATGAGAATGGAATGGAATAGATTACAATGAAATAACTACTTTATAATTATATTTAGCATAGTATTGAATATAATGAATATTTCATTCTATTTTTACTTTTAATACATAGGAATATAATGAAAATAGTGTAATTAATAGTAATAATATCCTTATTCTAAAAATAATAAATATCTTATTAAATACTTTGATATTATTAAAATATATGATGTGATCAATAATAAAAGTTAACACAATTTAAATTTTATAGTCAAAACTATAATTAAAAAACATTTATAATAGATGTATAAGAATTTTGATTTATTAAATTTTTACATTAAATATTTTTATTTTGTAAAGAATACAAAAATATCATATCTTGAATTTTATTATTAAAAATATAATTATTAAGATATTTTAATAGATAAATATTTAAAAATTAATATTTTTATTATATGCTAACAAGAAATAATATTAGACTACACGAAAAATATAAAAGATGCATGTGTAAAAAGATCATTTCATGAATGATGAAATAATTCATTTTGTCACTTTTATTATAAAATAAAAATTTTATTATTTAATGAAATTATCATTTCTTAAAAAATGAGCATTCTGTATATCAAATAAATTTTTTAATTTTTTTAATTCTCATTTCATTTTATCCCAAACCTGAAAAAAATTTGTCCTAATGGAGGCGCTAGCGATCAGCGCGTAATATAAATAGACCAACAAGTGGCTGGAGAATACAAGAACTATAGATTAAAACCCAAGAAATTTAGCCCATTCTGGCATGCTGTAAAGGGCAATCAAGCCCACATTTATGGGCCAGGCTTCACTGTTTCCATAGCACTCTTCTTCCCTTTATTTTTTATTTCACTTGTACGTTGACTCTGGACTCCGTTCAGTGTACCGTGAATGTTTTAGCATGGGTGACAGTAACGGAAGTCCGTAAAGCCGGACCTCGGTCTACAAATTGGATTGGCGCCGTTTACAAATTTGTACAAATTGAATTACTTAAAATTCAATTTATTTTAATCATAAATTTATATAAATTAGCCCCTATAGAGTTGAAGTTTAAATAAACTGACCTTATCAAACTGATTCGCAAATTTTACGATTAAATTTCACAAATCTATACACTAAATCATTTAAAATTTCAATAATTTGTTATATGGATTTAAATCAATTAGTTTGTACGGACCAAAATTTGTACCCAGTTCAACTCAACCCGTCTGTGTTACTCCTATGCATGTTCCTGACTCTTATATAAAATAATACGAAGGTAAAATAAATAAATATAATATCAACAGATATTTAAAAACAGCATGACATATGATAATTAAAATAAATATAGTGTTTTTAGGATGTAAACCTCCCCCAAAACAAGTGTTTTGGGGATGGAAGACTTCTTTTGATTTGTTCTCCTTTTTTTTTTTACAAGTTTTTGTGGCTTCACCATATTTCAATTGTTTCAGGACCAAAAATAATTAAAAATGATCGTTATTGTTTATATATAATATGAATTAAAATAACAAATATATATTATTATTTATTAAAGTGACAATAAAATATTAAAAAATTATAATTATCATATACTCTAAAAATAATTGAGATGTAAATTGACTTTAAGAATACAGGTACTTTTATCCAACAAAAATTTTAATATTATCAAACTATTTACATGTGTATAGCAAATACATGATATCATAATCATAAATTTATATATACTATCCAACTAGATATATACTTGTCTATTAAATATTTGGTACTATTATATCTTATCTCTTGTTATTCTACTGTTATATTTATTTATTCTGTCCTATTTTATCTTATTAACCTGTCCTATCCTTAGAGCATGATTGGAGGATATGATAATACAGTATAGGATAGGATTGAATAGGATAAATAAATATGATAGTATAATATATGATAATGATAAGATAAGATATAATATTACTAAGTGTTTGATAAATAATTGTATAAATAATTTGATATTATAAATTTATACTATCATGTATTTATTATTAAATATGTGTATAACATTATAGTATTAAAAATTTTGTTTAGATAAAATTAGCCTTATTTTTAAAACAATATGCTTTTATTGTATTTGGTAATTTAAAAATTTTCCAACATGTTATAATTATTTTAATTAATAATAAATTATATTAATATATTTATTATATTATACCTATTTTATATGTAAAAAATAATTGTTAATATTTTTAATATTAATATATATTAAAATTAAATTAGGAATTATAAATAAGTTATATTATGAATAAATTATTAATATTTTTAAAGATAAAATATGTTAAAGCTCAATTATGCTAAATAATAATTATCAACAGAAATAGAGTGATAATAACAACAAATCAATGTTAAATTAGGAACAATAAATGTTATTTTAATCTTATCCTTTTATGAGAGATTCAGAGAGAGAGAGAGAGAGAGAGAATTATATTATCAAGTGTTGATTGTATAAAATAAATTGATTAGATTAAATTATATTATTTTGTATAAGATCCAAATACATATCTCTCTCATACAATGTACGAGATGAGCTCTTAGAATAATATTACTTATGGTAATTTCAAAATGATCCTTACATTTATGAAATTTGTATGTAAATTTGATTTGTCAAAAATAGAGCAAAACAAATAATTAAACACAATAATAAATGTAACTCTAATATTAATGAATTTTATAAATATTATATTTATTTCCCTTTACAAGTTTGCGATCAGTTTAATTTCATGTAAAAATTTTTATATGCATTCCTACACCCCATAGCAAATGTAGCAAAAGTTGAAGTTGACATGATTGTAAGAGCTAGAAAGGAAAGTTGTGATTAGGAGTGCTTTTGGACGTGGGAAAGTATGGTAATAAAATTTATGAAGTAGTTTAATTCATATAAGAAATAATTTTTTGCAGGAAATTGAACTTTCAAGAAAATAACTTTCTATACGAACTTCTTAAGAAATACTCAAAGTTATTTGGTTGACATATAGAAAATAACACTTCCAAAGAAGTAACTTCCTATATTTTATTTGGTTCAACTTTAAATATCCTAAGAAGTGTTAATAAAATTACTATTATATCATCAATATTGCCATAATACAAATTAATAAATTTTAGTTATCATTAATTAAATTTAATAAGGATAATTTTGTTATTGTATTCATTAATAACACAAGAAATAGAACTTATTTAGGGGGAGATGGATAAGTGATTTCTCATGTTTTATGAAAAATAGAACTTTTTAGAAAGTTCTATTTCCTCCAATTTGTAAAATAATGACTAATCAAATGATTTACTCTTTCTCTATTTTTTGAAAAATAGAACTTCTCATACTATTAAGTCGAACCAAACATCCTCTATATATCTATATATATACAAAAATTTGTTTCCTGATGATCATTTTCAATTTTTTATTCTCTATAAGTGGCGGAACTATCCGCATTAATATGGATATATTTCAAATTTTATTTTAGTAAAATATTAAAATACATTTATTTTTAATAATTTTCGGATTTTAATTCTGCTGCTGTTTCCGTACTTATATCCCAAATGAACAGCCTGCAGAATATTTTATCATCGTAGCATCAAATTCAGGTGATTCTTCTCTGAATAATCACTGATGAGATCATCGGAATGCATACGACAAATTTTCTTCTTCATCGTTGGCTTTGTTCATCGTGTAAGACATTGTTAAGCGATCGATAAGAGGAGATTCTCAACATGCACGTATTCTACTCAATATTCAATCTTATTGACATTAGATAAAACATTTTGCCAAATAATATGATAGATCAAGCAGATTGAAGCATTTACTCCAATCACTAGGCATGCTTCAGTACAGAGCAAATCAGAGGTCTTCACCAAATAATGCCAAAAATAGAAATAAAAATATCAAGTTTGTTTAGGTATATTTTTTATTTTTTTAAAAAAATTATTTTTAAAATTATTTTTTATTTTTAAAAATATTTTTGAAATTAAGAAAATAAAGAGTATAAAGTGTTCAAATGAGTAAATAAAAATTGTTTCTTTTAACTGTAAAATCGACAAAAAATTAAAAGAATAAGTTAAGAAAATATTTAATCCCTTGTTTGAAATGATTAAAAATAATATTTTATTTTTTTAAAATAAATTTTATTTTTAAATGGCATTTAATATTAAGTAAAGAAAGATTTTATTTGATTTAAAATTTTTATTTTAATTATATTTGTGTTATTATAAAATTTATCAAATTTATAAAGAATTTCTTTAGAATTCATGTCAAGTTGGTTTAGATGTATTTTTATTTTTATATTTTTAGAAAGTTCTTAAAAAATATTTTTATTTTTAAAATCAATTTTTTCATATAAAAAAAGAATAGAGGATATTTGAGGAGTAAGTGAAAAAAATATTTTGTTTAACTACAAAACTAATATGAAAAAAAAAATAAATTAAAAAAATTAGTTTCTAACTTTAGGATACATATTTGGAGTTATGATTTTTAAAAATAAATTATGAAAAACAAAATTTTTTTTATTTTAAAAATATAAAAATAAAAAATTATTCTTAAAAAAGTAAGAAACAGACCTATTATGGCCTTATTTGACAATCAGCTGACAACTGTAGCGATTAGCTGATTTAATTATATGTTGGTTGATAGCTGATTGTGCTAGCTAATTTGATCAGCTGATTACATTAGCTATTTGAATAAGAGTGTTTGATAAAATCAGCTGTTTATAATTAGTTGTTTGCATGTAAAATGACATATAAGAGTATGAGTATATTTTATAAATTATTTGAATATTTTTTATTTTAATATTTTAAATTTTATATATTAGTTAGTATATTAAATTTTCTTATAAATATTATATTATTATAATTTATTATTAGATTATTAGATATTTTTAAAATTAAATAGTTTTTATAAATAATATTATATATTTGTTTATTAAATAACTTTTAAAATTATTACAATTTATTATATATATTATAAAAAATATATTATTATATATTAAATATTTTTTAAAATTAAATTAATATACTTTTTATAATTACTAAACTTTTTAAGAATTTTTAAAAAGGATAAAATAAAAAATATGAAAATTTATTATGGGTATTTTCATTATTTTTTATAATCAACTAATTGAAAACGCTGTCTTTCTCAATGTTTTCAATTTCAGCTTTTTAAGGATAATCAGCTGATTACCAAACATCAAAATCAGCTGATTGACTTGTCAATCAACTGATTTTGATCAAACCAACTAACAGCCATCCAAAAATTTGTTTTCGAAACACAGCCTATATCTTTAGCGTTTTTGTGACGTGCGTTCAATAGCTGAACTATAGTTCTTTTTTTTTTTTTAATGTGTATTAGTTAGGCCTACTTTGTTGAATTCACAACGTTTTGATTGGCCTTAATTAACCGTCGTTATCACCACAGTGACACCCCACCAACCAGTGCTCAAGATTATCCGAGATGAGAAAAGTAACACGCCGTGGACTTCTTGTTCATGTGACATCACAGTAAAATCACACCCTTATCTAAAAAAGAAAAGAAAAAAAAAAACGAGTAGATACCTCTGAGAAGTATAAACAATTTTCTAGTTAAATACATTACGGGACATTTTTCCTTATTTTCCACATTCAATTTTAACTATTTTGCGCCTTCTGATCGACCTGAATTACATATACGGATCCCCTCAAGTTTTGGATGAATGTATTAGTAACTGATAAATCGCGTAGAAATATTAATTATGAACAAAATGTTGGTACATCTTATGATACTAATGCAATGGCATTTGCTGTTGATAAAGGGACATGTATCATAGCACAAAAATTATCAAAATAATTATCATCAGACATGTGACTTGTCTCCGCCAACCACATAGTTACAAAGTTGACATCACAATATTTTTCGCCTCCAATTTGGACAATAAAAATAAAATTAATTTAGCAATAGATTGTGTCTCTTGTTAATTCAATTGTTAAATAATGGAAGCAAATTCCCTTTTCTCTTCTCCCTCCCTTTGCCTCTATCATTATCCTTTGACCTCCCCACTGCCATCTGCTATATCCAAAAGCTTCCTTATTATACCCTCTCTCTTTTAATCAATTTTTTTTTTTTGTAAAAGGTTAGATATAATGCTTAGGATTTGATTAGTTGTTTTGTGAGAAATTTCATAAATTTTTCTAATAATTGATATTTATTTTATATTTTTCATATATTGTTTAAGTATTGGAATCTTTTGAAATTTCAATTATGAGTTAAATATGTTAGTTTAATAATTTATAGTTTGATGAAGGAAAATTAGGGTTTGTTTTATTTTGATTCAATTTAAATATTATAATTTAGGGTTTATTAAGATGTTATAATATCTACATTGATTTTTTTGTTTTTAATTTTGCATTGATTTTGTTAATATTATAATTAATTTACATTGAATGAGGATATATGTAACTGATGTTTAGTTGTAGAGTTGGATTTATAATAGTTGGGATCCATTCAAAGAAGCTAGTGTTGTTTAAGTGTCAATGGTCTGATCCCACTCCTAATAGAGGAACAAAATTGTATAAATAATATGATATTATTATGGTTCAAGTGTTTTGACACTATTACAAGTTTGATTTCTTCATCCTCACTTAACGAGTTGTGCAAATATACTACACTCCATACTTAGGTCATAGAAAGAATCACACTGAGTGATTAGCTATCTTTAAAACCAACACAAGGAGTGTCGTGCTCTATCAACAAATGATGTTATAGTTACCTTTCAAGATATTAAGCAACACAACCAATTGTCAACAATATTGAGAATGAAAAAATCTATTCACTTAGGGATGACTTTAGATTTCTTAAAGAAGTTAGCCACACTAAACAAATTGTATATGATGACTTAAATGACCTAGATGACCTCAATAATGAAGAAGGACGAGAAAAATAAAGAGGATGAAGAAGAAGAATACAATGGAGAAGAGACTGATGAAGACGAAGAAGAAATTCAATATGACATATAGTCCTCATTTTAGATTAGGTTATCTTTGATATATGTAGGTTAGGATTTTCATTTATATGCCTTGTGCAATCAATGCAAATGATCCTAACTCAATATTGTTTTCATTTATTATAGGTTAATAAGTGTTTAACAAGCCTAAATTGAGTGACATGATGTCATGACTGGTAAGGGCATGTAATTTACGTGGGGATTCATTTCATACAAAAACCTACTAGCCATTCTAAATGCGTTTAAATTCATTTATCACATACAATTGTGCTTTTTTAAAGAAAAGAGGAATGTAATTTTTTAAAAACTTGTTATGGAATTAATAAAATGTGTTTCTTTATACATAAATGTTCTAACTATCCCTAAGACATACCTTACTACCAGTGATCTCATGTGGGCATACTTTTGATTCATTTAATAACAATTGAGTATCTATAGGAAAAATATCTCTTAAAGAGAAGAAAAGAAAACAAACAACAAGAGAAAAAGAAAATGAGTTTCTATAAAACTTAATGAGTAAATATCCATTAACAAAGAATTATTGAAGTCAGATATTTAGAATAAATACTCATATTCCTACACCTTTTTCAAGGAAAGGAAGAAAATTTCCAGCAATTTAACTTATCCATCAGAAGATACAACACATGCACACACATTATTAGATCCTAACTAAGAGACCTCCAAGCAAATGCCACATTATGGGCACAAGGAGGGTTATTCTTTCTTTCAATATAATTCATCAACAATTATATATAAAATCATAAGAAGTTTCCATTCATAACATCACATTCATCTAAAATCATCCGCATTCATTGATGCCATCATTCAAACTTACACATGATAACAAAAAAGAGAAAGCAAATAAATCTCTTTATTACTTCTAAGTTTGTTATATCCCTTATGAGCCTATTATTGTCCCTCCTAAATTTGCCTTATATCCTCATAATTGAGTATCCTAATCTAATACATAATATCACAATATGTTACAATTCAACTATAGTGAAGGTAGTCTCGCGAACTTCCAACACTAAGGCCATTTAGTAAAGATAATCTCACACAAGCTTCCAACATTATTTATGCATCACAGCCTACCAATACTATAACCATTTAAGGAGGGCAGGCTTTTACTAGCTTACATATATCATAGCACCCCTATCATTATTTCCTTTTTCATGTCATATGTTAAACTCAATCAATACCATCTCATACATAAAGTATACACCACTCATATCACATTTTAAAATATAATCATATCATTTATTCATTATCTAAATACTTAGATATACACTATATCATGTTTATATACATATAGGAACACAAGTCAAACCTTGCATTGCCTATAAATTTTAATTAATTTTATTAATCTTAGTCACAATTATCTTTCAATAAATTTAATATATCATATTTATTCATATATATATATATGAAAGAGAGAGAGATAAAAATCACCATGCTAACAAATTGTTTTATATATGAACATACAATAATATAGACACTTATATTTGATTTACAAAAAAATAAATTATTAGATCATGATACTAAGTTTGCATTAATGGGACAATGATAAATTGTTAGGAGTTTAGCAGTCAATTACTAACTTTTGAGAAATGACCTCGCCAAGTCACTAAACCAAGGGTCAATCATTAAGGTCTAGTAATCAACCGTTAAACTGGGCTTTTGCAAATTTCGCAATGCTATCTCACTATTCATACGACTATAAATGCCACCCAATCCATTTATTACTCAATAAATTCTCACTAAATCATAAATACACATTAAGGATTCCATATTTGTACATTTATATCATTAATCATCCATTTACCATTTCAAATCAACACATAGAACACAAAACTCAAACCTAACTAAGCAAACCACTTAAATTATTAAGCTAGAGTTAGAATTTTTCACTCATCTAGTATAATGGGGGATTCAAAAGGTTGTATTCATTGACTCTTGGCTCTAATATACTAAAATCCCAAAGATTTTCACATTAGAATTCATTCTTCGTCTTTTGAGTTTAATACTCAAATTCCTTCAAATCAAAAGAAAATAATAAAAAATCTAGTTGCTATGAAGCTCTTACCTTAATTGTGCAAAAGATTTGATAAAGATTCATTCCCTAGCTACTTGATTAAAGAAGAATTGTGGAGGAAAAGAAAAAGGGAAAAGAGTAAAGAAGAGTGAGTTAAGGTTTAGAAATGGAATGAAATGAGGATCGAAGCCTAATTTTTTAGCTTTAAAGAGACAAGGGCATTTTTATTAGTTTTCCTCAAATTTTTTCCATAATCACATTCTTACTTCTAATTACTTATGACCTTTAATTCTTTTATTCAAAGCACTTTTCCTTTTTAAGTCTAACTTAAACAATTTATTTCTATTTACCCTAAAGTTTTATTTAAAACTCATTTAATTAATAATTCTCTTTCCTCAATATGTCATTCACATTTTTTTATCAGAATTTATTCATTCCATCTAAAATTTTCATTTTAAAAATTTCACCATAGTAATTAGCTAATTAATCACTCCTTTCACAATATAAAATTATAAAATTCTAATAAAAATGTAATAGTAAAAAAATAATTAAGAATTTAAACTCTAAGAGTGTAACACATAATCAATATCTCAATATAATATTTCCAGAAGCTAAGCGTCTAACAACTATCTTTAGATAATGAGCCACCACCTTAGCATGAAGAAAAAGATATTGATAAGCATCAAAGGGATAATGACAACTAGTAAAATAAGGTTTAAGTTTTTCATTAGAAACTAGAAATATTAGATTCAATATATAAGTTCCATTGTTTTCTATTACAATTTTTACAATAAATAACTAGACAATTGATATTCAATATTATGAAACTTAATTTTAAAAATTTATCAATTGAATATATTGTTGTTGTAGTTGAATTATATTTATGTTGAGATGTTTATTATATAAGTTGCTCTAAATGGAGGTTACAAATTCTTAATATATTTGAAGTTAGTAATGGATTTCAAAATGAAACTGATAATTTTTTTCAAAATTTCACATGTTAGTAACAAATTTAGTGATAAAAAGAATTCAACACTTAATTTTAGTTTAACAATGGACATAGCAATGTTCAAAAACTAGTAATAGGTTATTCTATTGCTAAACTCAATTTTAGCAAAAATTTAGCAACAAAAATTTCATCAATAAATATAAAGTTTAGCAATAGGTGTAAACATTATTAATTCCATCTGTCATTCATTTTTGTCTATTGTTATCTTGCAAAATTAGTGATGAAATAGTGGTAAATAGAAAAATTCTATTACTATTGAATTACTGATGCATTATTTACTTACACTGTAGAATCTATCACTAATTTATTTAACGATGGATTATTGATAATTATCAATGAACTTTTCCATTACTAATAAGAAAAAAACTAATAATAGGTTATTCTATTGCTAAACTCAATTTTAGTGAAAATTTAGCAACAAAAATTCCATCAATAAATATAAGGTTTAGCAATAGGTATAAACATTATTAATTCCATCTGTTATTCATTTTTATCTATTGTTATCTTGCAAAATTAGTGATAAAATAGTGGCAAATGGAAAAATTCTATTACTATTGAATTATTGATGCATTATTTACTTATAGTGTAGAATCTATCATTAATTTATTTAACGATGGATTATTGATAATTATCAATGAATTTTTCCATTACTAATAAAAAAAACCTTTTGGTAGTGAGAGATCGCTACAATTAAGAAATTTATATGTAAATTTGATTTGTCATAAATATATGAAAATAAACAATTAACACAATAATAAATGTAACTCTTAGATTAATGAATTTTATAAAAATTATATTTATTTCTCTTTTCAAATTCGTGATGAATTTAATTTCATGTAAAAATTTCTACATACAATCTTGCAACCCATAACAAATATTCAAGCTAACTTGATTATGAGAGGTAAGAAAGAAAGTTATGATTACAGTTCCATATTGTTAATAAACATCAAGCATTTAATAGATTACACATCGATTTTCAATTGGTTATTGGTTGACATCTTATTGAGTATCGTTGTAAATATCTTACAACATTAGTTATACAAGCCAATGTAAAAACCTCAAATAATGTTAGTTTATTTTTTAAAAAAAAATTGATGTCTTTTCTTTTCAAAACATTTTTTTTTTATATTTCATGACAATTTTTGTTTACTAAAAATCAATGTGAAGTGTTTGCAAAATATTTTCTTTAATGAAAGTTTTTAGCTTTTACACCAAAATATTTATAGTAAAAATTGAATAAACTTAGCATCCTATCAAAAATGTAAATTTTAAATTAAAAATTTTGAAAAGCCATCACTTTGTGCTCAATTGTCCATCTAGGATAAATTTTATGTTGATTTTAACTAACTTTTTAATATCTATCCATTTGTAAAAGTTAAGGCATTTGACCCCTCTTAAAATTGCAAAAAAATGATTGTTTTTATGAACTTTTTTTCACTTTTTCCCTATATTTAATTATCATTCAACTGACTTTGGAGTTTGCAATAAAATTTTATTAAATATATAATAAGCATCTAAAATCCAAATATAATCTTAGAAGTTATACAAAGGAAATATAAAAAAATAAAAAACTATGCAAAAAATAAAAAATTAGAAAAAGCAAAGATCTGAGCAATAAAAACAAGAATAACACCTCTTATATTTTGAACTAGTTACCTATAGTAGGGCATTTGTTTCATATTTAATATTATATTAGTAGCTCATTAAAGTATGGTGGAAGATGAGTAAGATCTAGAGTTTTATAAAAGGAGTTAGATGAAGATAGAGATTAATTTTGCAAACAAATTAAAGGGAAAGTAAAAATAATAATAAGAAAATATAAAATATACTTTATTTATAACGCAAAGATGTCACTACTCCCATGATTTTAGATGTTGGTTACTTTAGAAAATGATGATACATAAATTGACTTCTTATGTATCATCATTTTCAAATAAGTTAGTGATTGTTATACCATTGGATATTGGTTACATTCAAAACTAAAGTATAAAAATTTTACATTTTTCCAACGGGATGCTTGAAATGCCTTTAGGCAATGGTTATATATAAAATCAACATCCTAAGTTTTGTACTTTCTCAAACCTTGATGATGTCATAACTTTAGACATCAATTAAATTTAAAATTAATGTATTAAAGTTTGATATTTTCTTACCACACTTTTGCAATTCCTCTACGACGTTGGTTAAAGAAAAAGTAATGTTGTAGGTTTTTTTTCATTTTTTAGCAATATTTAAATGCATACATTTTAACATTAATTTAGTAAAAAATCAACATCTTATATTGTTTAATAATTTCAAAAATATCACTATATCTAAATAGACATCAATTATATTAATGACCTATCGCTTTAAGTTTTTCAATAATTTTAAAAATATTATTTGTCAAAATAGATAATAGCTTTATTCACTAACTATCATCTTATTAATCCTAATAATTTCAAAAAAGTCACTGTGTCAATATAGGTATTGGTTTGCCTTTGATCGACATCTATCAACTAACATAAAATTACAATTCTAAAATAGTGTCAAGAGTGCCTTTGGACAAATGAGGGTTTTATAGTGGAATTTATGTATCTATATGTATGCAAAAATTCGCCATTCAATAACCATTCTCAATTTTTTACCTTTGTAAGTGGTAGAGCAAGGTGTATCTCAACGTGAGTGTGCACTATAAGAAAAAAGGGATTTTAGCAATGACACATGCCATCAATATAGATAACTTGGTCATTGCTAAATAAAGAAGTCATCATAGAAAATATTGCTAGCAAAAATTCATTGTTGTAGGTAGCAACACTGACAATCAATTTATCATCGATAAAAATTGGTATTTCTATGACACCAAGATCATTGCATAAAATATTTTAAAATTCAAAAAAATTATGAATTTTAATCTTTAGCGTGACAAAGTTGTCACTGTAAGTTGAAATTTAAAAAACAAAAATATTTGAATAAGGCTTTTAGTGATAATAATGTTGTCACTGACATATGTTTCAAAATTTAAATTTTTTCAATTTTAATAATTAGCAATGACATTGTCGTCATTGTAATTTTAAATTAAAAGATAAGAAAATTAAAATATATTTTAGTGATGACAATGTTATCATTGAAAAATATTTTTTATTTTTTTTATTTCAGTTTGTCGTTGTTGAAAGTATTTCTCAAAATTTAAATATTTTTAAATTTAACTTTTAGCAATGACAATAATAATGTCATTGTTAGAAGTTGCAAAAATTAAATTCAATATTGTTGTTTTTAGGATATAGTGACAACTTTGTGATCACTAAAAATTTTCATAATTAAATTAAAATTTAAATAAAGTTAAATAAAATTTTAGAGATATTAAAAAATTATATTAAGTTAAAATTATAATTAAATTAATATATTATATTTTTATTTTAATTTAATTAAATTAATTTTATATTTTTAATTTGATTTTATCTAATTTAAAAGGTACAATAAAATACACCAACACCAATGATATATTAGTAATAAAATATAAACATGATCTAAATGAGAAAATGAATACTCATAAAATAACTATATAAATATTAATGCATAAAAAAATTGCATATACATCATCCATATAAATATCTATATATGATAAATATCTATACATAAAAATAAAAAAATTGTATTTACATGGTAACCTAAGGGGCAGGGAAGTCTAAGTATCCAAATGTATCATCGTCTATTCTAAGGCTATTATCATCATCCTAATGATGTGAATAATACATCGAAGGTGGTGCTTGGGTAGGACGGGGTGGTTAGGCCAAAGGTACTATTGTAAATATGTTCATCCAGGCTATACAGTCGTAAAGGGAGGCGTAAGCAATGTAAGCCCTTACTGTTTAAGTAGGGAGGTAAGCTTCGTGAAATAAACCCCCTAATATTGTTGCATCTCCTACTATTAAGCAAGCACTGTTGCTACTCCTGAATCAATAGCTAGCTCTGCTCAAGCTATTATCGACTCTACTGCAGTTGCTTCTATAACTCACTTGCATAGGAGATATGTTGTGAGCCTACCCTAAAGCCAAAAGTGCCACTGGCTAGCCAACACACGACCGACCACCTTCCTATGTCTTCAATGAGTGTTAAGCACCTCATCGATTTATATAAAAGTGCTAGGAGAGCAAATGGATGATACACTGGATTGCACACGTTCAGTCACCAGCTTAGTCAACCTCATCTTGAATTATCAAAATAAAAATTAATTATAAAGATAACATGATATGTTCATAAATTTCTATCATTAAAATATAGGGTTTAACTAACTTACATACTACTCCTCAGGGATCGGATACACCCACTCTTCCATCCTATATGTGTGTCAATCCCTAGAATTCCCTAACACTAACTACAGCTCACTCGCATCCTTATTTCTTTGTTTATGTTTCATGAGAAAAAAAAAAAGAATGAACATAATTATTGACTTGGCAAACAAATTGTACATTTAAATTATAAATAATAAGTTAAATTACCTTATCATAATGATGTGTAATAATGGATTTTGATCCATGTCGATCATTCACCATCTTTTTTGCCCTATTCTCTACATTGCTTATATACAACTCCTGCAAATTAAGAAATAATTATACAATATTATTACGTTTAATAGTCACAACTAAAATACAATTTAGATATATGAAATAATCACTTAAATTTATTAGATATCATACTTACCCTATAAATGTCGTTGTTAAAGAACTCCACATACTTCTGGCAAGTCTGAGACATGACAGATTATGACACGGAGCACCTAGCATAGTCTAGATTGAAACCCTACTCCTAATCACCTTTACGCTAGAGAAAGTGTTTGTTTAACTTATATTTTCAATCATTGTGCAAGTCGGCAGCAATCTATATTAAACCACTAATTATTTTATCCCACTTAGGCTAAAAAATACCGTAAAACTTGAAATGAGACTACATTAGAAAATATTTAACAAATATATAAGTATTATATCCAATTTCAAGGTTAAATATAAAATAATCAAGATAGGGAGGAGATCGATACTTGCACAGACCTCTTACATAACTTTATCCCAAAATTGCTGAGGCACCGATCACCATAATTTATAATAAGGCAAGACATAGGCTTGAATGATACTACTTATATTGTGGAGGAAATGGCTAGTATTTTCACTAACAGCATGTCATGTACCAATTATATCAAGCTATATAAACATTGATCACCCTTTCTCTTCTCCATCTTCTCATGTAGCTTGAGGAACCTATTCACGCCCCTCTTTCTTAAAGCTACAACTTTAATGGATAAGAGAAATTGTCAATACCATGAATTTATATTTAATAAATAATCAACTTAAATATACATATTAAGAAAAAAATACTTGATCCCTCACACTATAATGGAATATGTGTAAGCCAATGTGGAAGGTCCCTTTTAACGTCACCTCCATGATATCATAGCTTGACATCTGCCATAGCTAGGAAAATACATGTTTTATGAGTATTTAAAAGAAAAGTCCACAATTGAACCAACTGACGACAATATATAAATTACTATATTCAAATAAGGAAATTACAGAATTACTTTTACACAATTATAAGTTATAATACAAAAAATGTTATTTCTTTAATCCGAGTCAGTGTCGGTAAATGTAATAAGCTCATCCTTATGCTCATCAGTTTCTCCATCATCATTAGACTATAGGAGAACCATCCTCTATATAATCTTCAATCGTTCTATCTTCCAAATTATCTTCATCATTGATGAAGATGTCCATTCCTTCTATAAAAAAATTAGTATTCTTGGAAGATGAAATGATTGAAGGAATATTTTTCTAATCCCTTAAGTCTACTAAATGGAAATCTTTAAGGTCAACCATGAGGTTGAAATTGGAGGTACTGATGCCTTGTAATAATGATAAGTCTTGTGTATTAACATCATTATCGGGTAAATCCTATATGTCATGATGCACCATATTATAGACAACCCTCCAATTTGGCCCATTAAGAAAATCCTCAATGTAAAAGACTTGATTCGCTTAGGTTACAAATATGTAAGGGTCACAAGTATGTAAGGGTTAACTTTGTACCACTGCCCACTAGTGAAGATACTTGTAATGTTTTTATTAATGCAAAGTTTCTTCATTCTTGGATCAATATCATACTATTTACACTTGAATAGATTCACACTGTATTTATTTAAATAAGTTGATTTTATGATATCCTCCAGTACATCATAAAATATGTTACCATTAGTTCCTAAAATGAAAATGCCATTATTGTGTGTTTTATGCTTCGTATCCCAAGTCTTCAACTACAAATTACACTCCATTTGCAACACATGCTGAGTATATATAATAATAAAATTAGGACCAAAAGCTAACAATAGTAGCTTTTTAATGGCTTTCAAGGAATCATTCTTATATAATGGTACATTTGTAAAAATACCATTTCTATTAAGAGTTAAATAGGAAAAAATATAAGTAAGGAACAATATTTATATGATTGATATAATATGGTTGGAAAAAACAAGCTTTCACCTTAGAGTAAAACCATGCTAGGAATTTTATTCTTTGTAATTAATCAATGTTTTCAGTACCACTTCATTCGACCTTTTATTAGTGTTCACTACACAACATATGTATTTTAGTCTGTCATAATTAATTAGGATAAAAGTATAAATGGTTATAAAGAGTTGCTAAAGATACCTTTTGATCTTAGCATGGTTATCCAAGATGTACCATATGGCAACATCTTAATCTTTTCCGTCAAAGTGAAAAATGATCTTCATTCCCATTAATTGATATTAAGATCTAAACATCGATAATGCTTTTTTTGTTTCTTTGGATACTACATCCTGGTTTCAATCAGGTTGATTGAATCTAGTTTCTACTCCTTCTAGGTACATAAAGCAAAATATTAATGTTTTATCAATGACATACCCTTCTACGATTAAACTCTTAGGTCAAGCATAATTTTTGACATAATGCTTTAACTTTTTAATGTATTTCTCATATGAATACATCCATTGAAAATAAATAGGACCTCTCTACAATGTTTCATTAAGCAAGTGCATCATTAGGTGAACCATTATGTTAAAGAACATTGGGGCTTATATCTTTTCAAGCTTGCAGAAAATGATGACAATATCTTACTTAGCTTGCAAAACATCCTTCTTTTTGATAGTTCTAACATATATTTGATTGAAAAAGTTGCACAACTTAACCATTAAACATAATAGTTCCTTTAGCAAAAATGCTCAAATCAAAAGTCCTAACAATCTCTATATAATAACATGACAGTCATGTGATTTCAACCCCTTCAACTTCATATCACGATTAGTCATGTTCTTCTTGAGATTCCTAACAAACCTATAAGGAAATTTCACATTTCTCATAAATTAGCAAAACTATCTTTATCTATCCTGGTTGAATATGTATGCAATATGTGATTTGAAAAGCTAACCTCTCTCCTCATATAGATATAGGTTTGGCCTTATCTTTATACTTGTCAAATCTTATTTTGCATTATTTGTATCTTTTGTTTTGTGCTCAATCTCATATAGATACAGGTTTAGCCTTATCTTTATGCTTGTTCTTATCTTACCTTATCTATATCTTTTGTTTTGTGCTCAATGTCTAATAATGTATTTAAAATATTGTCACACACAATTTTTTCAACATGCATTACATAAATATTGTGCATCAAGTTCATTATCGACCAATGCAAAAGGTTCAAAAATATGCTCCTCTTACTTCAATTAAGTTCATTAACATTCTTTTTTTTGTTTTAAATCATCAAACTAAGCATATTTTTCAAAAAGTCTCTGAATTACCTTACCTAATTAATCCATGATAATTTCATTAGTAAGAGAATAAGGAAGGGCTATCCTCTCCAACCTATAGTTGAACTCCTTCATGTTTCTTTATGCATGACTTCTCAGATGCCAATAAGAGTGATCAACATAAGTTATTTTTCCCTTGACTCAAATTGATACAATATTGTCATTGCACGTAGGGTATGCTTTATAGCTTTGTCCAATCCACCCAAAGAGACTATTTCATGCAGAAAAATCATTCGCAGTCCACAACAATGATGCCTACATATTAAATATCGTATTTGTATTAGTATCTTGAATCTCAACCCCCCTTTCACAAAATTGTCTCAACTTTTCTACAACTTATCTAAAAAAAAATTGATATCCTTGCTTGGCAACTATAGCCTAAGTATTAACAAGGTTAACATGAAAAAAAACTAATTCATGCAAATCCATGGTGATAACTTATAGATAGTCATCACCACTGGTCATATGTTATAGGATAAGTTCCTATCACTAAAAGGATTAAATCTATCTACACCTAAGCTTGACTTAACACTTTGCAGATTTACAGAGAAATCAGGATGCCTTCTATTGAATTCTTGCAAAGTTTCTCCATTAATAGGATATCATATTACCCCATCCTCTATTGACCTTCTTATATGATACCATCTCATATCCTTTGCAATGTGCCTCAACCTATACAATTGTTTTAGCTAAAGGGTTAGTGAAAAATATCAAAGCACTTTTTGAGGCACTTTTTTTTCCTTTGTATTTTTGTCTATCTATTAGCTTTCTTTACAGATTAGATAATTATCCTTCATAGCATGTTCTTTCTAAAAAAAGTACACAATTATACTTGCACACATAAATTGAATCATACCTAACCTTAATTTGTTGAGCTATTTCTTTATATCATAGTGTGATTCTGGTAATTTATTATCCTTCAGAAGTATTTTTTTTAACAACTTTAGAAAAATATCAAATGACTTGTTAGTCCACTTATATAGTATTTTTAAGTATATAAGTCTCACCAGAAAGTTTAAAACTAAAAATGTTATGCATCCTAGGTATAATTTTGTTTCCACTTATTCAAAAATGTCATCATAATTATTATAATTTGATCTAATGTCCCCCCTTGGATGCATCCTTATTCCCTTTTCCATTATCTCGAACTATTTCTTCAGTTACATGAGGACCAATGAAATTATGTATAATATCCACCATCTCATCCTTATTATTAGGAGATACCCCCTTCATCTCCCTAAAATTCAACCCATCTACCCCATCATGATGTACTCAATTTATGTATAATGGATGAAATTCATTATTAATATTATATTCCTCTAACATTACCAATTTTTAAAATAATAGATTTACACATTTCTTATATAAGCATCTCACCAAACCTCTTTCATTGATAAAATTTTTTGCTCTCTCAATAAATGCTAATGCACCATTCCAATACTCATCTGATAAGAGATTTGGTAGATCTATCTAACTTTTATTTATAGACATTGTACCACTGAATAAGAAGAAGACATTAATTTTTAATAACAACTACATGACATATCTCAAACTGTCTAATTTTATAGGACAATTCAAAGGTTGGCTAACATAAAAAGATTAATCAACCTTTGAATGGGTTTAAGCTTACAATGTAAATACAATTCTATTTAAAATTATTATAAAAATATATTTATAATAATTTTAAACTTATATTATGACATCTTTTAAATATCATTATTCAAGTGTATTATTATCTGCATTTTAGAATTTTTTTAAATATCCATATAATTTATTATGTTTAACATTTTGGAATTAACTTATTCTACTACATTCATAAAATGTATAATTCAACTCTTTTAATAAAATGTCTATTTTATGAATGCTGAAAAAATTTTAAATATTCAAAGTTTTCAAATTTCTCTAATTATATAATCATTGAATTGATATGAATTGTATTTTGTATGAAAATTCTTAATGATGTAAAAATTTAAATTCTTTCAATCTTAAAAAAAAACCTATTTATATCATCATAATATTTTTATTAAATACATTTGTAAGATTCAAATTTTTTTATTTATATATTTTTATTAAAATATAGTTACCAAGTTATATTTTTTTAATATTTAATTATATATCTAAATTTTTTTCATATTAATGAGAATTGTGTAAAATATGTGAAAATAGTCATTATATTTTTTCATGATATCTTTATGATTTTTTATTTTCTTAAAATATATAATCATATGTAATTTTATTCTTACTAGTCCGCATGTAATTTACATGTATTTTTTTGTTATTCATATTATTTATTTATATAATATATAATGTTATTGTTGAATATATAAAAAAATTAATTTTTTAATTATTTAAAATTCATTATTCATATATTCAATATATAATTATTTAAATATATTTCCATGATTTGAATTTTTTATATTAAGACATTTTCATCAACATATATTTATTAATTTATATTAACCCAAATGTGATGGTATATTCAAAACCTAATGTTTTTATGAATATATTATTTCAAATATATTTATATAGTTGTTATATTTTTATAAGGCATATTTTCATTTATATAATCATTATTATTGTTTATTTTTATAATATCTACTTTTATTGATCATTATATAAAAATATTGAGTTTTTTCAATCTATTGAAATGATTTATTTATATATTCAATATTTTTTATGTCTTCTATTTTTAACATCTTAATATTTTCTAACTTATTTAATATATAATTTTGTTCTATACACATATAATTATTCTAAATTTTCAAAACTTTCAAAATATTTTATCTATATACTCATAATATTTTCATTAAATATATTTATAACATTTATTTTTTCATTATATTTTTTCATTAAAATATTTTTACTAAGTTTTATTAAAAAAATTTAATTACATATCCAAAAGTTCATTTTCATATCAATATATTTTTTAAAATATATTTATATAATCGTTCTAGTCTCATACTTTACATTACTTCAATGTAACTAAAAGTTTTGTACTTCAAACTATACCCTGAACTCTAAAATTTGTAAATAAAACCTTATAATAACTTTATCTCATATTAATTTAACTAAATATTTCACACACATATCATATTATGTAAAATTATAATATTACTTAATAACAAAATAACAACAAAATTTAAATTTGTAAATTGTACATCAAAATAAAACTACGTGAATACATTTAACATTTATAATATATAAAACCAAATAGGATTTATTTCATATCAAAATAATCATATCATTGAAGCAAATAAATTCATTTCATATTATTCAACTCGTAAATTATATATTCAAATAAAACGCTATAAAATTTAATTCATATACCTCAATAAAGTAAATTTACTGATTAAATGCCCTCCAAATGTCAAATACCAATAACAACGAATAGTAATAATAACTAAAAAAATCAAATATATATAAATAAGAAATTTTACTACATTACAAAAATATATAAATAGAAAAATATATTACATTATAAAAAAAATTATAAAACTAAAACTCACCTCATCTCTCTCTACTATTTTCTCTCTTCTTTATGTGAAATGAGAGTCAATGGAAAAAATTAGGATATTTACAGGCATAATTTCCTATGCCCCTTTCCAGCAATAATAATGTTAGCAGTGGAAATTTAGACTTTTACCAATAACAAATTTCATTGCTAAAGAGCGGCACGGGAAATTATGCCTCCAATTTCAGTAGCGACTTTTATGGACTTTTATGCCTCTATTGGGGGGTATTTATAGACAAACCCTTCAACGATAACAAAATTCTCAATTGTCATTTTGTCATCATTGAAAGGTCCTTAGTAAAAATTAAAGGCATTCATTGATGACATTGTCATCGATATAAATTAGGATATTCACGGACATAATTTCCTATGCCCCTCTTTAGCAACAACAATATCATTAATGAAAGTTTAGACTTTTATCGATGATAAACGTCATTGCTAAAGAGAGGTACAAGAAATTATGCCTCCATTTTCAACAGTGACTTTTATCATCATTAAAAGTGTAACCTTTCACCGATGATGTTATTTTTGTCAAAGAGTCTAGCACAATTTCCTATACCCTTCTTCAGTGACAACAATGTCATGAATGAAAGTTTAAACTTTTAACAACGATAAGAGTCGTCGTTGAAAATTTAATTTTCCTGCTTAGTGTGGCAATTTTCAGTGATAACAATTGTCATTGGTGAAAGTCAATGAGCTTTACCGATGACATTTAAACGAGTTTTACCAATAATATTTGTTATTGTTGAAGGATATTTTTTTCCTTCCAAAATTCTTTCCATCCAAAAAAATTGGCGCCTATAGGTTTTTGGTGTATCACCAACAACTTTGATGCTAATAAAACTCTAAGAAAGAAACACTAACAACCAAGTTTTTGTTATCACAAAAAATATTGTCGGTGTTAGCATTATTTCTTGTAGTGGTGTTTCAAATTTTACCTTCACTAAAATATTAAAATACTTTTCTTTTCAATGATCCTAAAATCCTAGCAGTTATTTTTTATTCTTAAAAATATTTTTGAATTAACAAAAAACAAAAAAAAAGATTATTTGAATGAATAAATTAAACATATTTTATTTAACTACAATTGGTATAAAAAATAATAAATTAATGAAACATTAAACTTTTTGTTTGGAATGACTAAAAATAAGATTTCATTTCATTTTTAAATAGTGTTTGATTTAAGTAAAGAAGATTTTATTTCATTTATAATTTTTATTTTAATTATATTTGTGCCATTATAAAATTCACTAAATTTAAGGAGGATTTCATCATAATTGATTTCATTTAAACTAAAATACATATTATATTAAAAGTTTTGCTCTCTTTAACATTGCATTTACTATGGTACTATCAAAATTTGCTTTTTAATTGAATTGCATGCATTTTTTAAAATGTTCCAAATAAAATAATTTATCTATAAAATAAATTGAAATCATTATTTCTTGCATAATTTTCAAACAAAGAAATTTATTTGTAAATGAATTAAATTATTTTTATTGAAATGAAATTAAATCAATTCTAAAAAAATTTAATGCCAAACCAACACTTTTTATTTATCTTTCTACAATAAAATTAACAATTTTATCCCAAAAATTATAAGAAATTAGTAAAATAATTCTTAAATTATGTAAAGTTATAATTTCACCCCTAAATAATAATTTGTATAAATGATTTCATCTCTCCCTACTAACAATTTTGTCCTTAAATTATTATATAAAGGGATGATGTTATCTATATAAATCATTGTTTAGGAATGAAATTGTAACTTTATATAGTTCAAGGGTTTTACAATTTTAAGTCAATTTGTTAATTTTGTTTCTTTCTATTTTTTATAAATTATACATTTGGAGTTATAAATTCTAAAAATAAATTATAAAAATAGTTGTCAAACAAAAACTCTACTTTTAAAAATATAAAAATAAAAAACTATTTTTTGAATAAAATTAATTTCATTTTTAAAAATAGTAAAGAAATAAAACCAATATACCTTTAGGGTTTGTTTTGTCATGTATTGGTTGAGCCTGCTTTGGTGAAATCATACCGTTTTGTTTGTCCCTCATAAGCCGTCGTTTTCACCACAGTGACCCCATACTAACCAATGCACAAAATGATTCCAGATAAGAAAAACGACACACCCAACCCTTCTTTTTCATGTGACATCATAGTAAATTCACTCCCTCTTCTCTTTTTTCTTTTCTTTTCTTTTCCATTTTTTTTTTAAAAACAAGAAGCAAAGTCAAAAAGATTATATAACAACAGAACTTCCCATTAAGTCTCTATAAAAAACTTTCCAGCAGGCTTGTGGAACGAAATTTATAATATGCAGCTCATGGTGAAGATTTTTTAAAGCATCTCTACCTAAATGATTAATAATTGCATTCTATTCTTTACAGATATGAATTGTCTGCACCTGCAACTCACAAACAAAAGAAATTAGTGATAGAATAAATTTATTATACATTTGGATGATAAGGGCCAAACAACCACCCATTTGATTTTTAATTCCACGTTTTGGATGAATATATTAACAAGTGGTGTTTGGAAATATTAATCACAGACAAACTATTGGTACATCATATGATATTAATGTAGTGACATTTATATTTGTTGCTAAGGCTTTTCTATATTTGATAATCTGAGTTGTATATAAAATGGCACATGTCAGGATAAAAAATAAATGACTGAAATAATTATCATCCAACATATGACTTGATCTTAACCAACCACATAGTTACAAGATTGGCACTACAATATTATTTCCAAATGAATTCATGATAGCTTAGGATAAGTAGAATGGTGGATTTATCCTTAATGGAATAATTATTAGTGCATCATTTGTGATATTTGTATATGTTGCTAAGGCCTTTTTTTTTATTTGATAATCTGAGTTGAATATAATGTGATATATATCAAAATAAAAAAAAATGATCAAAATAATTATCATCCAAAATATAACTTGATCTCGACCAGCCACATAATTACAATATTAGCACAATATTATTTCCAAATGAATTAACAATAGCTTAGGAAAAGTAAAATGATCAATTTATCCTTAATGGAACAATTACTTACCTTGTAAGACCGCATATTAGGATACTATCTAACTACATAGTCGCATCCAATTAGTCATATGAGATGGCCCTCTAACCATTGTAGATATGTCAGTATGCTTGTAGTCTCTTTTTAATATTTACTCGTACTTTTACTTGAATTAAGCCATGTTTTCTGACTTAAGAATCCAATGGATCTCCATAGCCACCATCACCTTAGGCTTGAGGGCAAATTGCTCAAGTACTGTGCAAAGTTCGAATGTTCAACATAAAATATTTTGTATGTATTAAGTGGGTTTGTCATCTCTTCCGTTAAAAAAATAAATAAATATTTTCACTCCAAATAATTAATTTTCCCAATTCAAACTCATGAATTGAACAAGAAAAAACTCCAAAAAATAATATCGAATATTACCGTATTTTTGGTGGTATGGTATCATATATATATATATATATATATAGTGATACAGCCAGGTAGGAGACAACTATCAGCATAGAATGGGCACAAGTAAGCTTGCTCAATTGGGATTTCCTCCTTTCAAGACCATCGAACAAATGCTGGATGACTGCATCAAGAGTTTCCAGGGCACGGCCTCTTTGTGACTTCATATATAATTTATGTCACCCAAAGTAAATGCAAACTGTAACAGGAAAATATTTCAATTAAAATTCTCATTTTATCTACTTTCTTTTGTACGCTTTCTCTTCATTAATTATGTTTGTTTCAAAGAAACTTGATTCTCTGTAGTCATTCTCAGTAAGTTTTAAGCTAAACAACCGGACTTAATTCTGACAAAAAAATAACATTAACTAAACTCCCTTTTAACCCTCTTTTATCCCCCATTCTAAAAAAATAATTAATTCGAAAAAAAATCTCAAAAACAGGGCCAGGAAATCAAAGAAATGATGGAATAATTATAAAATAATGTATCACCAACTGGAAAAAGTGAATTTATCCATCTTCCTTCACTCTTTAGCGATACACTTTGATTTGACCCAATTTTTCGACAATTACAATTTTAACCACTTTATTGATGCCTCTTTTTCAAGCACAAGATCCAAACCTTTTTTTTTAACAGTTTTTAACTATTATTCAGCTTGAGATCGACGCCCAAATTTTGGGCTATTGATGTACTTATTGGGAGACCATTAAGTTCAATTGGGCTCAGTTCAGAACTTAAGGCTGCACTCATAGCCCATTTCTTCTTACAATTCGTTTTACAAAAGATTTTCAATTTTTGAAAAGACAATATATGAATTCTTTTAACAAAATTTGAAAAAGAATGAATTATGCATATTTTAAAATTTTGAACCTCACTCAGTTAGCACCTTAATAGTATAATAATGCCTAATATTATATTATTTAAGAACTTTACTTTCTGTTATATTTAAAATTCAAATTTAGAATTTTACGGATACATATTAAGTAAAAATCTACTCTTATCATTATAAAAAAAAATGCTAACAACAGTCTGTAGAACTAGTATTAAGCATTAAACGTTATTTCCCAATTACTCAAACTTTTGAATTCAATGTAATTTTATTTAATACGTTAATTAAACTGTTAATGATAATTAGGTGCTTTCTAAGGTGCCTCTAGTGGTACCAAACTCAGGGTGGTGTGGCAAAATATAGGTCATTGGATGAGATTACTAAGTCAATGCTAAAATTTTTGTAATCTCATCCAATGGTTTGTATTTTGTCACATCACCCCGAGTACCAAACCCTAGGGGCACCATAGCAAGCACCTGATAATTAATATCTTTCTTTTCTTTTATGTCTTTCTTTTTTCTTTCATTAATTATGTCATTAAAATTTTAAACAAAATCTTAAATGAAATTACATTGAATTCATAAATCTGAATAATTATAGAATAGCATTTAATGCTTAATAACAATCCTAGAAGCTGCTATTTGCTAAAAAGAAAATTTGAAACTCACTCAGATTGTGTTTGTGTTGAAATTTAATTTAAATTCCCGTTTCATATTTAAAAGCATGTACCCCATACTTGGGTGAGGGAAAAGGGAAGAAAGAAGGTGGCAAAAATTTGAAATTCAAGATTTTTCCTTACTCGGAATAAAAGAGGAAGAAGAAAAGATAAAATGAAAAATTGGAATTTGTGGTTGATATTATTTTTAAATATAAAAATTTTAAAATTTTTATGTTTCTATTTTCTTTACTAACTAAAATTTAAAATATACCATTTTTCCCTTCTAATTTTCCTTTCACTAAGGACAAATTTAACTTTAAATTGTGATACATGTGAGATCATAAAATAAGTATGAATTGAAATTATCCTAGTTTAAATTTGATAAGTAGATCGATTTTTATATTACTTATTTATTATTATATTATTAAAATATTTTTATTATTGATAATTTTTTATTTTTTAATCATGAAATATTTTTTTGAATTACAAAATTGAATAGATAATTAGTTGAAAATTTTAAATATTAAGAAATTTCTCTCTTTTTAAATAAAGATATCTACAGGATTGGAATTCTCACCTATTAATAAGTAAAATTTATTTGAGAATAATTTACTTTCAATCGACCAATATTTTATTAATAACATTTTCTTATCTATCATCAAATGAAAATAATTTATATTAAAAAGAGTTAGATTAGATCCCATCCCCTAAATGTCAATTCAAGTGATCCTAAAACATAGGTACCACTTGGTTGGGTATCCAAATCACTCACTGATGGTAGCAGGACACTATCAAAAAGTCAGTTCAACTGTTCACTGAAACACACGAGGCTGCTTTGCATCTAAATAATATTAGACAGTTTACAAATATAATGCAAAGTATGCATGTATGAGCTCAGTGATTCCATCTTCTAAAACCGAACTTGCATCATATATCTGACTCTGACATCTCACCATTCGAATCGAACCTTCAGCTTACGGGCCCTGAGCTCGAGCAATGATTTAATCCTGTCAATTTATGGTTATGTAATGATAAACGTGGGCGCTTCCAACTCACCTTGAAGGAGATATCATACAGACTGTCGACTGAGTTAGGCCTGCGTTAGTGGCTAGCATTATATTTTCCTCAATTAATTGATGAAATTTTTAATGATTAATAATTTAATTGTTAATTAATAGGTTAATTTATATTTGATAACCAATATTTAGTAAGTTATTTTATTATATTAACAGCATTTGATAAAATTAACTGTTAAATTAGTTAATAATATAAAATGATCAAAAATATAATATAAATAAATATATGAATGAAATGAATTTGTATTTATTTTGATATCAAATTATATTAAGATAATTAAAATATTCAAAACAAGAATATAAATATTTAAAATTTGATTAATTATATTTTATAACATTACATATTTATTTACTTATTCTTGTTTATTATTAAAAAATTACTTAAAATTTAATTAATTATATTTTATGACATAATATATTCATTTATTTATTTTCTTATTTTTTATTTATTTATATTAAATTATTGAGTATATGCCAAATACATTTTTCATCATTAATATATAGCTAGTCATTTGATTAAAAGAAGAGGAATAATTTTAAAAAATATTAAAAAATTATCAATTATAAGCCATTTTATGAGGTTTATTAAATTAAAAATTATTTTCTTAAGTAAATTAATATTTAGCACATCGTCAGAGGTTAACTTATGACTTATAACATATAATTTATAACTTATAATTTATTAATTAGATTAATAAGTTACAAACCAACTTATTTATTATGTTAAACATGCATTAAGTCAATATAAATAGGTTCATTTAAATTTATGTTGATAATAAATTTAAAAATTTAAGCTCTATGTATAAATGGATTACTTTTAAGAATGAAATTGAATTTTCACATTATCAATTCAAATAATGAACTAACCTTAAGTTTGGCAGGAGTTCAAATTAATAAATTTTTAAGTAATTAAATATTAGAAAAAGTTTATTTAAAAAATATAATATTATTATAAATAACATAAATTTAAAATTATAGAATAGATTAAGTTTTCAAAATAATCTACGCTACTGTAAAAAGTTGACAAGTTGATTGCCAATTTTTTATTTTCACTTTTCATATTTTCAAAACCTAAAATATAACGTAAGTTTGTTATGTAATGAGATTATAAAGTAATTTTTAAGCACTTTAAATAAAATAGCTGCCCAGTAAATAAAAATTGATTATTTTTATTTTTCATTTTTAACTTCCATAGAAATTTATATATTTGATTTAAAAAGTGGAAGCAACTCAGACACTTTACATAAAGTATTTAGAACTCGATCCATGTTTTATGTATGGAAAAAATTTAATTAGAAAAGATCCCGTCTTTAACGTCCAACAATACCTCGTAGGATTAATCTTTTACCAGTCGAATGGGAGATAATTAGTGCAAACAAAAAGTAACAATTAAGATTCTATTCAACTGCCAAAAGATTTTTTTAATAAGAAGGATTAATTTTCAAGATTTGCAAAAAGATAATGCTTTACACACGATAAAATATTTAAAAATAATAACCAAATCAGAATTTACATCTAGGATTTTAATGCTCAGAATTTTAAGATCAAGATAACAGAACAAATATTTTTGATAATTCTATTATCATGCAATATTTTAAAAAACTCTCCTACTTTAGTGGTAAGAGTTCAGATTTCCTATCGATAAAGGTGTCAAATTTGAAAAACAAGATAAAATGTGTTTTAGAAAATACTATTATCTTTCAATATTTATAAATGCAAATAATGCTTATAGCAAACGATAACTAAAGATTTCAACTTCTTATAATCATTATAAATTGTAAAATGTTGAATCAATTTGGTAATTACTAATAATTTAATACTACGCTTATAGTTAAATTTTAATTCAAGATGTTTATATATAGTCCTTAGTTAATAATAATATTAATTAAAACTTCTAATTTTTAAGTAAAAAAAATCCTCTAATGCCAAGAGAGAGGCTAGAATTATATTATAAACATAAATATATATTATAATTCTTTTATTGGTCAAATAGGAGATGACCAGTGCAAACTAAAAGTAACATTTAATATTATATTCAACTGCCAAAATACCTTTTTGATAAGAATTACTTTTCAAGATTTAAAAAAAAATAATGCTTCACACGCGGCAAAATATTTAGAAATAATAACCAAATCAAAATTTACATCTAGGATTTTAATTCTCAAAATTTTATGATCAAGATAACAGAACAAATGTTTTTTATAATTCTATTATCATGCAATATTTTGAAAACCCCTCCTATTTTAATGGTAAGAGTTCAGATTTATTCCTATCGATAAAGGTCTCGAAATTTAGAAATAAGATAAAATGCGTTTTAGATAATACTATTATTTTTCAATGTTTATAAATTCAAATAATTCTTATAGCAAACAATAACTAAAGATTTCAACTTTTTATATTCATTATAAATTTTAAAATGTTGAATTAATTTGGTAATTACTAATAATTTAATACAATGCGTATAGTTAAAATTTAATTCAAAATGTTTATATATTGTCCTTGATTAATAATAATATTAATTAAAATTTTTAATTTTTAAATTAAAAAAATTCCTCTAATGCCCAGGAAGAGGCTAGAATTATATTAAAAATATAAAAATATATTATAACTAAACAGTTCGCAAGCTAAATCAGTCAAAACAATAAAATCAAATCAAAACAAGAAACTATCAAATCAAGTGCAAAATGAGAGTCAGGTATGCCGGCTTTTTTACCCAAGTACTGAAGTAAGAAAACGTTTTTACCTATTTATTGCGCTACTATTCTTATTTTTCAAAACCTTTAAAAAAAATTTATTTTCTTTATGAAAATAATTAAATTTAAGATCAAAATAACTATTTACTGAAGTCAGAAATATTAACTAGGGGTTCAAATTAAAATAACTAAATTTAAGATCAAAATATATTTTCTTTATGAAAATAGTTGATAAGTTAAATTTATTTAAAAAAAAAAGATTGATAATTAAATTTATTTTTCTAAAGAAAATTCTGAAATTTTTTTCAAAAGGATTGATAATCTAAAATTAATTTTTTTAATAAAGAGTTTGTTTAACAAAAATAAAATTATTTTTCTAAAAAAAAATTCTGAATATTATCCTAATAATCTTACGATACTTACTATTTTTATTACATTATATATGTTATATAATTTTACAAGAATTAATATTATTATTAATTATTATTTAGAATATTGATTAATAAGTACTAAATAAATGTTTAATATTTAATAAATTAAAACAAATCAAATTTAGGTTAATCCTAAAAATAAAAAAAATTAAAGGGACACAAATTAAAAATTATTATATAATTTTAAAAATAATAAATCCAAGTCAAAATTAAACAAATTTAAAATAAATAAGATCAAAAATAAGAAAAAAATAATCAAAAAAATGAATAAACTATAAACTAAAGTAAAGTAAAAAAAAAACTAAACAAAACATGATTAATGGTAAAAAAATTATAAAAATGAAAAAAAAAACTGATCATGAAGTAAAGTAAAAAAAAGGAAAAAAATTAAACAAAACATAATTAACGGTAAAAAAATAGAAATAAATTAAAAAAATGACTGAGTGGGAGCCCACAAACTGATCACGGGAGCCCCGTCCCGTGATCAGAAATTTTTCAGAAAAGAAAATATTTTAAGGATTTTGAAAAATAAAAATAGCGGTGTAGTAAATAGGTAAAAAAATTTTCTAACTTCATTACTTGGATAAAAATGCCCCGGCCCAATTAATCCTTGTAGGGCTAATCCCTACAGCCTAGTCCCAGAATTTTGACTAATTTGTAGGATTTCTTCGTGATTTCGAAAGAATTCAACAATGATAGGAAAGAGGTTACACGCCCGAATCTGATACAAGTATTCACATTGAAATGGTGCTGCAATTTTTGGTTATATACTATTCATTATTTTAATGAAGTCTACCACATAAATATGATTTTCTTGCTTGAATACATATGTTTAATCTTGGATTAGTACATGTTCTTGTCCTGGTTATTTATCAAATTAACTTATTTGACACTTCACAATCTGAAGTATTAATTTCGGAAGATCCAAAATATTATATATCATATTCAGTTTTGTTATTTTTAATATTTTAACCTAAAAAAAATTATATCTCATTGACCATGGTAGATCTTATGAAATTAAGAAATTACTTTTTTTTAATGTAAATTGCATTTTATTTGATTTTTTTAAAAACAATTATCACTCTAAAAACATGCAATTAAGAGTTTTGTTGTAATTAATAACTTTCAATTTTTTCCTCTGAGATAGAGCTGGAAATAAGTTAAATTAAATTAAACTAATTTCAATTCACATTTGGCTCTTACTCATAATTTGATCCAAATTAATTTTTTTTAGTTCAAGTTTAATTCAAATCAAATTTACAATTAACTCAATTCGATTCAAAAAGGTTGAATCATTTATATTAAATAAACTTTTGTATATAAACTTAAATTAATTTAGCTCCAAATAAGTTAGTATTTACTCATAAGCTCAATTTTATAATATAAAAAAGCTTATAATTATTAAAATAACTGGTGAGAAAATTTTTAACTATTACATATATATTGCAAAGATTCATTCGGTATGAAGTTTGTATTGAAGATGGAGTACACACCTTAAGATGAATACATACTACAGTTGTTAAATAATATTGCATAAAATAACTACTTAGTACACACTCACACTCTAGAATTGTCACTATCTCATGCTATATATTATCGAAGTCAACTCATTATATGATTGAATTGAATATTTTTACGTTTAAATTTAACTCATTTATTAAATTAAATGAATTAAATTATTCAATTTATATATAATTCATTTGATTCATGAAATTAAAAACTGAATTAAAATTCCACTCATTAACCATCCCACCTTAAAGAAACAACTTGCCTGTCTTGTCATATGAAAATAACTTTTTTTTTCCTGTAAATTTGACAATCTTATTTTGGGCCTCTCTCGAAATTGGATCTCATGCACTATTGGGCCCAGTGGAATTATAACCTGCTTCCAAAAGTAGTGTCGGTTGACACTGTGGGAGTGGGACACATTATCAGTGGAAAGATCTCTGATTTATTTATAATTATAATTACAAACATTTAAGATCATAAAACATATTCTATAGATTTAATGTTATATTTAAAAAAAAGTATGACAAAAATAGTATCCACTATTTTAAAGGTAAACTTGTATCTTCTATTATCATAATATCATTTATAATTTTGTCAATAATTCAATACATAAGTGATACACTGTATTCCTTTACTTTTTACATAAATAAATAAATTTTCTTTATGAAATATATTAGATAAAACAACCGAAAGCGAACACTTAAGAGCCAAATCCCGTTCAACAATCACCACGAAAATAACATACAAGTCAATTAGCATAAGTAAAAGTTTAAATTAAATAATGATGTTGAGAGAGAGAACTTTCAAAAATAACAAGGGTTTGATTTAGATTTTATTTATAAAGAAAATTCATTTGAGAGAAAACTCACCTCTAATACCTGATAATACCTCAAGCGATAATCCTCTCGCCGGTCAGGTGAAGATATCTTGATGTAAACCAAAAAATAATATATATCGTTACATCACTGAAAATCTGCCCACTTATTTTGTCAATTTATTTATTTTTTCTTCCCAGTCACGTCTTCACTTGTTCTTTTTGTGCAATTTTTATATACGACCTCCATTTATTTTTGGAGGTATTCTATATCAATATCATGCAGACGGTCAAAGTTTGAATAGCCATTTTTTAATTTCTAAAAAAGCAATGAATTTTCAATTGAGTGGGGCCCACCAAAACTAATGTCCAAGTTAATGTCTAATCCTAACGAGTCATACACTCAGGACTCAACCCAACATTGAATCAACAATGGAGGCTAGTTTTTCCACAACATACAATTTAGGAGAATCCTAACCGCTCAATGGAAATGCTACACAGCCAGGCACTCAAGTCTTGTGTGGTCGTGATGTTTGTTTTCATCCTTAATTAAGTGGGAAAGCGATGAAAACTAAACTATAGACTCAAAAGGGAAGTTGGAGGACTACTTCAAATTACCTTAGTCACGGCGTAAATTACACGTTCATCATGAAATCAAAGAACACGATGGAATGGAGGCTAGCTTCTATCGTGGTATTTGAAATTTTCTTTTATCATTCGATTATGAGCGAGACTTTTATTAATGTTTTGGTTTTTTTTTTTTTCCAATGGTGGTAAAATATCAAAGGATTTTTCTTTTAATTTATAATAAAATTTATTTCTGATATTTAAATTTTGCTCATTAATAATTAAAGTTCACCTAGGACAAAATATTTTCCATTGAACCAACAAATCAATTTATAGGAATTTTTTCTTATTTTTAAAATAAATTATTTTAAATTCTTTAAAGCCATGAAAAGGTTTGAAAAGTCTAAAAAAAGTAAGGAAAAAGAAAAATCTATTTTTAATATGTGTAAATATAATCAACCTAGAAGAAATACCAAACTTTATATTGGCACTAAAAAGCTAAGAGATGACCATCTTAAAAAAAGTGGATAAAGAATGAACTGCATCTTGAGAAAGAAAGGTGGACAAGGAAACCAACATTCACAAAAGGTTATAAATTGCACAATCCCTAATACGAAAGGATCTGACTAAAAAGGACATAAAAGAGGCAATTACAAAAGCAGGCTACTTATAGAAGAAAAAAGAAGGAAGGCCATCAACCCAAGATGCCAGCCAACATAAGAAAGTCGAGTAGTACCAAGAAGGAAAAGAAAAAAGAAAGTATCTTCCATTAATTGAAAACTTAAGGCCAAAAGATAAACCTTGATGTTGATGTGATTACTATCCTGCCACCATTATACGTAATCACCAAAAGTGATGATGACTCACTAATAGCAATGGTCAAGTTCAATGAAAATATACTTAGTCAATTTGAAATGTCAACTAAATAAATAAACAACCACTTATGACCTTGGTATGTTAAGGCGCACATGAATGACTAACCTTTAAATAGGGTTCTAGCTAATGGTGGAGGCATTATGAATCTGATGCCAAGGTTAATCTTTGTTTAACTTAGGAAACAACTAAAAGATATAAATCCATTAAATGTTTTCATGATAGATTTTAATGGTAAAATGTCAACTTCTAAGTGGATGGACTAGTCGACTTAAAACATAGCTCAATAGCAAGACCCATGTTGTTTGTGGTAGTACCTTTAAAAGCTAACTACAACTTATTGTAAAGCAAGGATAGGATACATGCTATCAGTGTAGTGCTTTCCACTTTTCATCAAAAAATGCTTATTTAGAAGAAGGATGGTATAATTAAATGTGTAGAGGCTAATGATAACCTATGTTATATGCAATAATGTGAAGTTGAATTCAAAATATACAATCCTAATATCCAACCTCTGTAAGTTAAACATTACATTAACCCTGCATTTGTCAGAATATGTGATCTTGATACTTCTAGTTTTAAAATACTTCTAAAGGTTAAAAAGGTTGGATTGACTTCTAACTTAAATGAATAAGTAGTAGAAGCAACTTGCTTAGCTATCAACTTATGTTACTAAGCAAGCCTAACCAAAAGCCTTTAATTGCATATATGATGATAGACTTCTTAGATTTCATGAGTTGCCAATAAAAAATGAACCAAGAAAATTAATGTTTAAGATCCTTTTGTAAAAAGGCAATTTATTATCAGAGAATGATAAATGGCTCACCATCATCATGCAACTTGCCAAAAGACATAAAATGCCAAATTGTTAACATATTGAAAGAATATAAAGACTATCTTATATGGGACTATGACCAAATGCCAGATTTAAGTAGAGATTTTATAGAACATAGACTACTAACCAAGGATAGGTTTTAGCCACACAAATAACTACCATTGTGCTTTGTGCCAAATGTTGTATTAAAAATCAAAGAAAAAAATAAAGGCTATTAAAGGCTAACTTTTTAGGACTTAAGTGGATTTCAAACATGTTGCTTGTCATAAAAAATAATAGAAAGCTAAAGATTTGTATAGACTTTAAAGATTTGAGCAACGCTACACCTAAGAATAAATATATAATATCAATTACAGATATACTGATTGATTTGTCTTCAAGCTATGTGGTGGTGAGTTGAATGGATGAAAACACCAAATATAGCCTACGTGTATATAGCAAAAAACATCCTCTCAATGTCCAAGGGCAATTGGTATATTTGAATAAGTAGTTATGCCTTTTGAGTTAAAGAATGTCAAGGCAACATAGTAACGAGACATGAACACAATATTCCATGACCTGATTAAGAAGTTAATTAAGGTGTACATAGATGATGTAATAGTGAAAGTTGAATCCCACAAAAAGCACCAAGAAAATATAAAATAAGCTTTTGACTGAATGTATAAAGATAACTTGAAGACTACTCCTTTGAAATGTACATTCAGTATCTCAGCAAGTAATTTCTTAAGTTTTTCGATTCATAAAAAAAGGATTGAAGTTGACAAGAACAAAACTAAAGCTATAATGAAAACTTCAGCACTAACTAATGAAAAAATTGCAATGCTTTATTGATAAAGTTTACTTTATAAGGCAGTTCATCTCCACCCTATCTAGCCAAAAAAAGAGTATTTTTCACTTTTGTTAAAATTAAAAAATAATGAACTTATCTAACAAAGTGAACATTAAGTAATATTTAAAGATATAAAAAAGTACTTAACTAGTTCCATAGTCATCTCTTCCTTAGTCCCAGGCCAACCCTTAAAATTATATGTTTTGGCCTCTAATGATATAATTAGGGATTTTCTTACCCAAGAAAATAATAGAGGAAAAAAAAAAGAAAATTTACTATTTATGCAAAATATTAAATGTATCAAAATAAAAATATTTAACAATTGAAAAGTTATGTTTTTCTTTATATTTTTCTTATACTAGGCTTAAATACTACTTATTACCAACTAATGTTCTAGTGTTGTAAAGGTTAACATATTAAAGTATATGTTATTATGAACTTTAATACATGATCCAGTTCACAAATGGGCATGATGCACATCACTCACATTAAATTAATTATTGAATTTATTTAAAAGAGAATAGAAGTTAATTAGTGAAAATAAAATAAAAAAAGATTTTTTATAACAATTTAAATAAAATAAATTAAAGTAGAATTAAAACTAGTAAACTCCAAAGGAAATCATAATCCAATTATTAGATTTATCATTGATACTCAACAAATTTACTCAATTCGATTAAGACCTATAATATCCCAAAGCCAACAATAGACATATAAGTTTCTAATGCGAACTAACTATAACAAGCAACCAGTCAATCCTTTATTGCTAATTCAATTCATAACAAGCACCTAAATCTAATTAATAATAGTTTTAAGCATTCAAAACTAGTTTAAGGTTGAATTTAACAATTCTATAAGTGACAATTGCTAATAAATAATAGTTTTAAGCATCAAACCAAAACCTAGTTGTTACCAATTCAATTAATCACAGGTGACCTATAAGTGGGAATTAATTATAATTAATTATTTAACTATAAATTACAATAGATAATTAGCTAACTAATCATATTTAGCAAATTATCTAAACAGTTATTCACAATAAGAATAGAAAAATAAAAGATAATCAAATCATAAATAAATAAAAGAAAAAAATCATAAATTCAAACCAAAATTAGAGTCTTGAACCCTTAAACTTTTAAAAGAAATCAATCACTCATAATGCTTTATACAAGAAACTTAAAAAAGATAATAGTTGTTATCTAATCTGAAAGAATACCTTTAAAGGTCTAAAATCTAATTATATTTGACCTTTTAAGGTAAAAAAACCTACTAGGCCAAGTTGAGATGTCTTTTAGGGTTATAATAAATTAGGTCTTGCTTAATTTGGAAGCTTAAGGCTTTATTTACATACTAAAAGTGTTTATAATAATAAATTCCCATAAGGTTAATTTTCAATTAATATTTAACTATCAAAATAGCATAGATTCTGTAATCCCAATACACAAAAGTTGTTAGGCTGCATATAAAATTACTTTGATTGCTAATTTAACCTCATTTGGTTTTGGACTCTTGGAGCCTCAGATATAACCCAAAAATCATGACTAGGTTAGATTAGATAACAACATTACTTCATCTTCTTAGGTAAATATGAACATTCAAATGTCTAAAATGAGTTCTAGTTAAAATACAAAAGTTGTAGCACTTCCTTTACATGTTTCTAATGCCATAAAGATCGCTTAAATCAAAATTCTTTAGAACTTAAGTTGTAACCAAAAATCTAAAATAATATTAAAATCTAGCATTAACAAATAATAACATTGTAAAATTATGACCCAATCATAAAATAAGATTCATTCCATTAAATTAAGCACATTTAACACTCTAAAAAGTAGAAAATAGGCAGAAATAATATAAATAATATTTTGCACATAAAGGCATTATGTTTAACAAAATTTTCATTATAATATTACCTTTTAAAAACCATGAAAGGCCAAGGTATAGTCAATTTTGTAGTCAGCAATTGAGAGCAAATTATTAAATTTGTTAATTTAAAATACTAAATATTATATTTCAATGGCTAGTGTCATAGGAATGGTGATAGTATTAGTTTCTTAATCATTACTCCATAAAATAAGTTGGTTAAATTCTTATTCACATTAAGTGAAAAATGCTCAAATAATGAAGCCAAATACAAGATATTAATTATTGGGTTAATGTTAATATTTAAAGAAGGAGCACATAATGTTGAGATTTATAAGGATTCATAAGCAATTATTAAATAAAATTTATGAGAATATAAGTATGTGAATTTAACATGGCCAAATATTTAGCCATTTTAGTCAAATTATTATGTGAATTTAACATGGTCATTAAACATATACCTTGAGTTAAAAATGAAAAAGCCAATACCTTAGCTCAAATAGCTTCAAGATATAAGATCCACAAATTAAAATTAGCTGACTTAATTACAAATAAAGTTTATCTTTAGCCAAATGATTTAAAAGATATTTTGTGTGCAAGCCTAAGTAATGCCCCAACTGTTTGGAGAAAACCCTTAATAGAATATCTTAACAATCTATCTAATAATACAAGTTGAGCAATCAAGATAACCTTAAAGTTCTTGCTCCTAGGTGTTCTAAGGGTAGTTACCTGGATATATAAGCAAAACTAAAGCTATTTTGGCCATGCCAAAAATCCATGTGGGTATTTATTATGCCTATAAAGCAACAACAAAAATGAAAAAGGTGCTAATTAAAAATAATTTTTATTAGCTAAAAATGATTAAGGATTGCATCAATTATGTTGAGGATGTCAAGAATATTGAAAACATGGGCCAATTCAAAGAGTATTAGCCGTTAAATTAATATATACTATTATTAGGCCTTGGCCATTTAAAGGTTAGGTTATGGACATTATTGGTAAGATTTATCAAATACTGACCAAAAGCTATAATTTTATCTTTGTAGTTATAAACTATTCCACAAAATGGGTCAAGGAAACTATGTTTGAGGATATAAAGCAATTGGATGTTATCAACTTAAAAAAAAGGTAGGCCCTAATGCATGAGGCTCCCACCTAATAGGATATGGAAGGATCAATGTACACAACCCTCATAACTGGAGAGGTTGTTTTAGGATTTGAACCCGTGACCTCCAACTCATAAAGTAACAACCTTGCTATTGCATCAAGGCTCGTCCTCAAATGTTATCAACTTTATTGAAACTAAATTGTTCTGCAAATATAATTTACCTAAGATAATAATAATTGACTATAAAATTGTATTTAAAGGCCAAAAAGTGTAACAATATACCAAATTAAAGGGAATTAAAATGCTCATGTCTACCTTCTATTATGCATAAGTTAGTAGTCAAGTCAAAGTTGCCGACAAACTCATTATTAACTTGAAAAATTAACTACATTGGCCAATACCCTAAGAACTAGCTCTGAATCCTTGAGAATGCACTTTAGGCAATTAGAAGGTTACTATAAGGGTCAATCCGAGTTACACCTTGTAATTTAGTTTTCAAAGTTGCTAATTGAAGTAACAATGCAAGCATTGAGGGTACAAAAGCAAAATAAGTTATCACAAAGTGATTACTACAATTTATGCTTAGCATGTTAAAAGACTTGGATGAATTAAGCTTTAAATGTATTGATACATGACAATGAAAAATTGGTTGAACAATATAATGAGCATGTTAAAGAGAAAAGATTTTCTCAAGGCTATCTAGTTTAAAAGGTTATTCTACTAATGTAAATTAAGCTGAGTTATGGAAAATTATCACCTTATTAGGAAAGCTTAATTTTGATTCTGAAATGTTTTGAGAGGAATATTTACAAGTTTAGAAGTATTAAAGACAACAAGGTTAAAACCATTAACAAAAAATATCTAAAGCCCTACGAGCTAAGTATACATAAAGTAACCATTGTAAATATAAATGCTCAAAATATTCATTCATCCAAAAAAGCCAAAATATGACTAGAAGTATTCAAAATTATGTACAAAAATAATAACCATTTCATCCTAAAAAGTATTCTACAACTTTTTGAAATAAAAGTTAAAAGTTCTCTTTAAAGTTTTACCATTTTATCATCATAATCATTCTTACACTCCTACATTACTTTCTGTTCAACTCCATTAGTGAGATCTTACAACTCATAGTCTTAAATTCTTTAACTATATTCTTAGCCATAGTGAACATACTTATTCCTATTTATTAGCTAGCTTTAGCTTGGCTTTCAATTTTAGATAAGTATTTTATACAAGCTAAAATTATGTTTCGAGTTTAAAGATTCTTTGTCAAACAGAGGTTATGTTTTCAACAATTTTTTTCATTTCCTCCGTATAACTTATATGCTTGCTAGCTATTTGCTTCTTTTTTTTTCATTGTTTTCCTAACTTGTATAAGTTCATAAATTCTTGGTTTTGTTGAAAAAAGTCAGATATGTGTTTTTAATAATGGTAACCTTACTCATATCTAAATTTATCATTGGTAGCCTATCACAAAGAAACATTATGAAAACTTTTAGGTTAATGGTGATGATGTTTTCAGATGCAATGGTGTTTCACTAAGTTTTGAATATTGAGTTGAGCTTTTCTCATGCCTTAGAATCAAACCAAAAAAGAAAACTTCAAATTCCTAAACTAAGAAAGAATTTAAATTAGTTGTAATTATTTTAATGATCATTTCCTTCTAGGCATTTGCAACAAATTTCTTTAGGCAATATAAAGTGACTATAAGATAGTGAATGGATCCTTGACCTCAATCCCTCCCTCTTAGTCCATATGAACACTAAGTTTGTCTACCTTTTTATTTTTTTAGTTTTTTCATCTTGACCTTCTATGCATGGGCATCCTTTTTACAATTTTTGCCCCCATTAATGTATCTTGCTTTTTCCTCACCCATATTTTCCTCAAGGACAATGTCCCCTATACCTATAAGCAATTCCATCTTGAATTTATCATCACCACTAGTATGCTCTTTTTTCCTTGCTAAAGATAACATCCAACTAAACCCATATGTATGCTCTATTGGCTATCCCTATTGACTTGCTAAACTTGCCATTCAATAATATTTCAACATTTGGTGATGTAAGTAGTCGAATGGCAGATATATTAGTAAGTTGCAACATTAATAGAATTAATGCAATAAGATAAGTTTCAGGTTAAAAGACTTTCTAGATGTTAGGTCTAATGTTAGGGTTTTATTGATTAGCCTTAAGCTATTTTCGCTTGTAATAAACATCATGGTTTTCCTTTTTTTTCTTAATAGTTTCTTCAACATTAAACAAAATAAATTTTATGTGTTGATAATTATACTTAGCTTTGTAGTTTTTCTCAAAAGCTAAGATCTAAGCATAATGCATGCATGTAATTGTCATTAATGTTTTAATAGTTTGCACAATAAGAATGTGAGTTAGCTTCTCATCTATAGTGATATTGAAACATCAATGCCTATTAGTAAACCACCAATCCAAAAAGGTGTCTATGTAGGCATAACAAAGTGAACAGTTATAAAGGCAAAGAAATTATATAAGTTTTGGTTATATTTTTTACCAAAGCATACAGAGGCCATCAGAGTGTACCCCTAAAGATGTTTATCCATAACAATTACTAGCCAACCCTAAATACATATAATAGGCTTGAAAATAAACTTATCCCTTATGAGAAACTTTGGTCATGAATAAATAAGAAAGAGTAATTTAAGGTTAAGTGTGGTCAGGGATAAGTAAAAGAATGTGGAAGAGATTATAGGGAGTCATTTTCCATTTTATCCCTAGTGCATGATTTGTGTGATTTTGGTAAAAATTAGATTAGGTTTTGTAAAAGGTGATATAAAGTGTTGTTTAATGCAAATTTTTTTTAGATCTAGTTTATATGTTGATGTTTTTATAATCTAAAGCGTGTGAATGATTTGATACATTATAAAGAATGAGTTTTTAGAGGAACATGGTGCAATTGATAGTGAAATATTTTGCAAAAATGCATAAGTGAATCCATTAGTGAATTGAATCATCAAGCTTAAAATGTAGAAATTGAAGTCTTAAATTGATTCACTTCTTACATAACCTAAATTGAAAGAGTTAAATCGATTCAATAACATCAGAAGAAAAACCTATCTTGTACTTAATTGATTTATAACATTCAAGCCTAAAAACTAATCCACTAAATTGATTTACTAATCAATTTAGAACTTCTAAAAATTTAATAGAAACTTTGAATTAATTTCTTTAGTCAACTCAAGGGACATGAATTTGATTTTTATAATATAATCATCTAAAAAGGGTCACTTATGGTACAATTATGCTATACATAAGTTAGAAATGATGTAATAGTATTAATAATCTATTCTATTGCATGACTAGGTGATTATAATATAATTTTATTGGAAAATTGTTTATAATTCTTGTGAATTGAGATAAGAAATATGTTAGGGGAAAATTGTTCCTATCCATGATTGTATGCTAAATCTGGAATTGTTTGTAAATGATAAGAATGACTTGGGGGAACAAAGACAAACTTGTAAAGGATAAGGGTGAATGGAAGTTACAAGAAAATTTACTTAGCTTTCCTATGTTAAACTTTATCAATTGTAAATAAAATATTTTATAAGTGACGTTGATGTGTGTATGTGTGTGTGTGTTTTGCTTGAAAATATACAATTATTAATGAGCTTTGACTATTGAATGCATATGCATTGACTAAAAACAAATGAGGGTAATTTAATTAGGAAGAATTATTTATTGCAATATTATACTTTTTAAACATTTACTCACTAAATCCCCAAACTTATCTTTTCACATTTATCATATAGATTCATAAATTAATTGTCACGATCTAAACCTAGTCATATCTAATGTGAAACCTATTATTGGGTTTCAACCACTCTAATCCTTATTCTACGCTATCATGTATAAGCATGCTTGAGGACTTAGGAAGATATCATGCATTGATAATAAAAGATGTTATTTTATTTATTTAAAATAAAATTCATTTACCAAAAGGAGTAGGCATTAGCCTTTTCCTTTATCACCTTATATAAATAAGGGCCTAGAAATGTTTATATCAAATATCTAGTATTGCCCAAGCCATACCTTATAAACTCCTATGAGTTTGACTTTAAGCTAAGGATAAAGGTAACTCAAGTGGAACATTTACAAAGATAATATAAAGGAAAGTTTAGGACTCAGTAAGTAAATACTCTATTGTAATTAAACATTTTAGTCAATATAAGCTACTAACCGAAACTACCCTCCCAAAACCATAAAAAAATAATCACATAATTTTTAACATAAGATACATCAGTAGTAACTTATTCATTTATAACTATCTAAGCATATCCATACTTTCATTTAACATATACTTTCAGCCATACATGTATTCATCACACTTATATATAACATCAAATTAGAGAAAAAGCAAATAAGTCTCCTTCTTATTACAATTCACATTTATATTTTAAATATAATAATATCATTCTTTAAGTTCCATAAATAATATCAAAGGCTCACAAGCCTTTACAACACAATTCATCATATTAGCATTGTCAATTTGTTAAATAATAACATATGAACATGCATAAAAAAATTATCATACTTAAATAGTAATCAAACATCTTTGTGCCTCCTAAGTCGTCATTATTCCTTTATAAATCCTAACTTTGTCCCTAAAGAGTCTATCTTATCCTTTCTCAAATAGTTATTGGTCGACTAGATATAGTATTTTATACTTTCCCCCCTTCACACATTCTTATAACATAATTCACATTCAATCTCTTTCTCATATTATGGATTAAGCAATGATTGCTATCTTTCTTTAGTAACAACATCATACCTCAAAGCATAGGCCACATAACTCAATTCAATTCATAAATAACATAACAATTTTAATTAACATCATATATCACATATTCTTATTATTCAAATATAATTTCATTCTCATCATTACTTAATATTTCAATACCGTCAACCTTATCCATAAATCATATTTAATAGTATAATGCTACCATTCCTTATTACACAGGCTACATAGCTTATTTTAATTCTTAAATAACAAAACAAGTTCATTTATACCACATATCATACGTCACATGCAAAAATAAAATTCCAGCTATTCTATGCATGTTGAAGTCTTGATAATCTAGATTATAATGTTCATACCATGTTAAAGAAGAGATAAAATATAGTTAATGATGTTATATGTTAATCTCATACTTAAGGCCATCCTTGAATAAATAATTTTCGTTGATAACATAATTTGTTTGCAAAATAAGGAAAGCGAAATGGTTTATGAAAAGCTTCAGCCCTTTTAATGACATTTTCAAAGAAACAAAAGTGCTTCATAAAGTTTTTTAGGACTTTCAGTAACTTTTGAAATAGCAAATCACTTTCTAGCCTTAGTGAAGTGTAGGGCCTGAGAACCATTTCATGAAGCACTTCACATATGAGCATCTACAATTTTCCAAAAAAAAAAATCATTACTATTCATATAACCCTAAATACTATCAACTACCATAAATTCTCTTCTAACTCACACCTTATCATAAATGTGCTATAAATACACAACATATACTTTAATTTTAGCATTTATTCCAGCTAAACATTATCATTTAACATCATTTTAATCCTTTTTCATGCCTAAGCATAAAGGAAACCTAAACTAGTGATTGCAAGTTAAAATCATTATATTCTTAAATATTAAGACTAGAATATTTACTCATATAGTATGAAGGAAAATATTAAGAGATAGATTTAACACTTCTTAATCCTAATTGCATCAAAAATTAAGAATTCCCTTAGATAAGGTTCTAGCTTTCTTTGGAACTAAAATAATCTCAATCCTTATCAAACCAAAAAGAAAAAAAGAGATAACCTAACAATGATAATGCTCTTACCTTGATTAAATGAGAAATTTAAAGTAAATTACACATTTGCTTGCTAGATTTGAAGAAAGAAAAAGAAGAATTCTGGAAAAGATAAAAGGAGTGGAAAAGAGTTGTGAAAAGTTTAGGAAATTTTTAGGAAATAGAAAGAAGATTAGGCTAATTTTAACCAAAAATGGGGAATAGTAATTAAGGGTATTTCTAAAAATATTATCTAAATCTCCTTCATACTCATATACTCATTGATGATGACTTAAAGCCTTAAATCTCATTATCCCTATTAAAATTTTCTCATTTATTTCTCATAGAATCCTTATTCAAAAAATTAATAAAATATTATATTTTTATTTTACTCAATAATTCATTCATAGTTATTCATTAGAATTTTCCTTAACACATACAAATTCCATTTTAAGCAAGAGTATACAGGTTGTTTTAATTATTCTTATCACAAAATAAAATTTTAAATTATTATATTTTAAAGAAGGTGTAACATTGATGCACCATCACCATAGTAAGGATAGATCTTTAGTGTTATCACTAGTCAACTTAGAAAGAAAATGAATTTTTTTTTTTTGCAAATAGATTTAATTAAAGCTTTTTTTAAAAGGGCTTGATTTGTAAAAAGTTTTATAGTGGGATAGATAATATAAATGCTTAGCATTCTTGATATGAATGCTAATTAAAATTGCTTATTCCTAAAGTAAGCAATGAAGATTATAAGTAGATCTAACTCCTTTTTTGTGTGAAAACTTATTAAGGTGAACGGTTGTATTTTATGAAATTATTATCAACATACTATATGTGTTACAAACTTTATATAGTTTGTTGAGTGATATCTTAGTGTGGGAAGTTGGTGGAAACTAGGGGATTGGTTTCCACACCAATCACAACCAAGGGCAAGTTGTGATAGAACTATATAAACGTGAGTGAGGGTGAAAAAGCCTTTATAGGTGGTTTTAATGAATGATGACTCATATCTCAAGTTGCATCAAAAAGGTCTGAACTTGATAACTTTTCAAGCAAAGGTCATGATGGCAAACTCTAAGGATATAATGGATCTCACACTTATAAGCACTCCCTAATATGCCACATATACCTAAACAAATCTTTAGAGATATGTCCGTTGGAGGGACATGAAGGTTTTTCCACACTAAAATGATGTCATGTATATATGATACCTCTAAAAATTTGCAAGTCATTTCAAAGAAACAGCTAAAACTAACTAATCAAACACAATAGGAAACTTACACATAGGCCATAATTCAAATTTTTTATCATACCTAAAGTTAAGGAAGGACTCCTTTGGCACAATATTGAGTTAAAAAAGGTGAAAAGGACTAGTTTCACTTCCTTTTCAACTTGTATTTTAGGGAATTGAAATTAGAGGACCTTTATTAGCCTATTATCACAAAAGTTTTGACTAATAATGTTTAGGCTAGGAAAGTTTTTTAACCTTTAACTTTGAAGATAAGCAAGAGTAAGAAAGTTGAAAGCTGCAAAAAGGAAGGTTCTTACTTTTACTTGGAAGGCTAATTTTTACTACTAATTGGAAGGCCAACGAAAAGTATTACTAACAAATTTCTCAAGAAGTTGCACCTAAGGACATGCAAAGTAGTTATCTATTTGGAACTATGAAACAAGTGTGATTTGTGGAGGCATGAAATTTTATTGGTGAAGTAAGAAATCATGTTGGCTCAAGTTAACACATGTTTAACCTCCCTAATAACATGCATGATTGGATAAAGTGGCTAATTACAGCCCTTAACCATTGCAATTGGCAACCTCTATATCATGACTTCTAAATATCCACATCTCATTAAGATAGAGGATTATTTTTGCTAGTTTAGCTACTTAAAGCTTATTTATGCACTTTTGTTTCCTTTTACCACTCTTTTAGACTTCTTTATAACTACTCTATTGTCACTTATATTTTCATTTGTAACTTGTAATTTCTTGTAATTGATCATTTGCTTGTGTGCATGAGTGAAGGATCAAGGTTTCCAAACTACGCATATCTATGTTTTTAATATATTGGAGATTTATGGCCTTTATATTCATAATAACAATTTACATTTGATTGCCTTATTTAAAGAAGCATATTTGTGTAAAAAGCTTCTTGTATTTTATGCTTTTGCTTATTTTTATTCACTTTGTACTATTTGCTTGTAACTATTTATGTAAAAATTTGAAACACCATCTATTTCCTGTGAGAATCACCCATATTTAAAAAAAAGTCAAATCAATATTACTTCTTGCTTTTTTCAATCGCAAATAATTATATATCAATAGAATATGGATCTAGGAATTTATTGTTAAAGAAAAATGAAAAGTATTAAACAAATTTACATTGAAATGATTTTTTTATAACAATAAGAATGATTAAACTACTAGATATATACATGCAAAAATCAAGTATCAAACCCTAAATGTAGAAAAAGGTAAAAAACTTTTAAGAAACATCTAATGCTACTTAAGTTAAGGGTATTAAATGAGTTAGATTTTAGTAACTGATATGCAAGTTTTTGGTAGACTTCAACCACTCAAAATTAGATTTGTTTTGAACATAGATAATAGAAATTGATCCATCATGGATTGTGTGGATACAAATTGGTCCACAAACTCACAATTACAGTTTGCGTCCTTTACTAACTTTGGCAAGTTTGAACCCTAAAATTAAGTTTCATTTCAACATGGGTAATACGGATTGATGCATATTCAGTTCAATTCACTTGTTTAACTTAAGTCAAGTGCTCCCAGTTGCCTTAAAATGATTTTCGATAAATTTATCAAATATTTCATATAGATTATTGAAAAAATTGTAAAGGCAAAACTTTATAAGCCTTGTAGTGCCACATTTTAGCGTGTACACTATACATACTAAATGATGCATCCATAAAGTTTATTATGTCATCATAGATGCAATACATTTATTCTATTTTTTAATTCCATGTCACCTCATATTTTGCCAAAACAAATTTCTCAAATGGGAAAATTTTTAATTTTTAAAACTTATTAAAAAGTAAATTAGACTTATTTGTCTCGAGATTTAAAATTTAGGGTTAATTACTATATGTTAATTTTTTTTTTTACATACACTCATCTTCCTTTGTCTATATTTTAAATAAATACTCTCCTTCTCTATTTTTTATGAGGAAAGAAGGTGAGTGTATATTTTTGAAAATTAAAAGAGTATGAGTGTAGTTAAATTAAATCTTGAGAAAAAAAATTTACCTTTTTTTTAATTCATATATAACACTCCTTCATTGCAAGGTCTTTCATAAATTTTTCTAATAAATTATATTTTACTTCCTCCAAAAATTTATCTATAGTTGCTCCCTAATTTTTTACTCTTATTGTATTATTTTTTTAAAAAAAAAAGCAAGCATTATATTAAAATCCCCCACCAAGACACCGCAACGTAGTGGCCAAGCAAAATTGTGCTTTGCTTTTGGTTAACGCCAAAACACAACATAAGCACCTTTTGTCGTTGTGTAAGTAAGGGGAACAGGATTGACGAAGACATGCAGCCAATGGTCGCAAAGTCAGCACACGAAAATACTAAATTAATGGATTATTTTATTTAAAAAAATTGAACTCAACTCATTTTGTAAGGTGAATTAGGCCCAAATCCAAAAATTATGTTCCGAAGATGCATCTGTTTTTAGACATGTCACGTAGATTCTCACCCCTATCATCACTCTATGATTATCCGCCCCTTGATGAATTCGGGTCGGACCCACTTCTCTTTCATCTCCAAGAATTCACTCATTCTTGGGCCCATTGATACATGCCACGTATTAAGTAAATCCACCTCGATCAGTGTTTACACCGAAGACGCAACGAAATTTTATTATATCTTATTTTAGCGTTCGGCTTTTATAAGGCATAAAATATTGATAAAATTGAAGCAAAGTTCTTTAAATATATATTATAGTAAAAATAATAAGTGTGTTAATTATTTTATTAATTGTTAATAATTTTAATTTAATAATTAAAATAATTAATAATATTATAATTATAATAAAATAATTAACATATATATAGTAATTTAAATGAAAATTTTATAACAAACAGCCAAATAAATTTATTTAAGTTTTATCTTAAAATATACTTTGAATAAAGTAAATTATCATATCTGTTGATAAAAATTTAAGGGAGTAGATAATAATATATTTATGTACAAAAATAAAGATAATAATATGTTTAAAAATATTATTTTTAATAATTTATTATTAAAAATTTTATTTCATAATGATCATGATTATTTACTTTATTGTGTATGTATCATAATAATAATAATAAGCATAGGTAAATCATTAAAGAAATACACATGAAGAATAAGTATTGAATCTTAAATATAAAAGAAAGTAAAATACTTTCAAAATTCATCAAATATCAATGGATTAAAAATTCTCATCTTTTAAATTTTTTTTTTACATTTTATAGAAATGAATTCAATTTTTGGAACTAAGATTTTTCTTATTCAAATAGATAAAAACAAAAAATAAGAGAGGTTCCGCACTTATAACATCAGCATATTTTTTATTTTTGAATTTATATTTACCTCTTTTCTCTTAGGAAAAAATTCTCATTTTAAAGTTAAGTAAGAATTTCTAAAACAAAAGAAAATTTATTATTTATACATAATTCACAATAAATATAAAAGAAGAGATAAACGCAGTAATAAATATAAATTTTATGTGTATTTATGAATTTCACAAATATTATATTATCTTTTATCAAGATTACAATGAATTAATTTAAATTCGTACAAAAATTTGATCAGATGACATCCATTTGTAGCATATGGATATCAATACCCACATCTTTATTTTGAGTTTACGAAAGAAATAAAAAAGAAAATTTTATAAAAATAAGAAATTTCCAATTTTATAATGTGGTAAAATTAGAAGCCAACGATGTGACTGCGCCTCAGTATGCGTGAGCCACCTGCACAAGGTAATTACTAATTTGCATGATAGGCAGTTTAGAGTGAGATATTTATTTTCAATTTTTTTTAAATATTAAATAATATCCATGCTTAAATTTAAATTGATAATTTATTTTCAATAAAATGGGTTAAAAATATGATTATAAATTCAAATAAAATAACATATATCAATATGATATATTCTAAATATTTTATGATAAAAGAATATATTTTGATAAATTTAAATAATTAAAATATAACTAAAAAAAAGTCAATTTTTTTTGTAAATATCATAGATTTTTAGTCATTTGAATTCAATTAAAATATATTTTTAATAATAAAATATTTAAATTTGTTATATTGTTTTATTTGAATTTATAATTATCCTTTTCCATTATTTTATTAAAAAATTTAAATTTAAATTTAAATATATATTATTTTATATTTTACAAAAATCTATATATAAATTTTAAAATTAGAAAAGAGAATCATATAATTTTATTAAAATATATGGCGTCGTAATCATAAAATTTTAAAAATATTTGAAATCTTATATTTTGTCGTTCTGCCGATGCACAAGAGGCTGAATATTATATGATAGAGACGGGCGTGTAGCCCAGATGGGGAAATTTTCCTACTTGCAGAAATATCGGATCGTATTTTCCTAATAATCCTATAATCAAAATCGAATTCGGATCCTAAAACCCCCAATTCGAGCTTTGACTCCTGGTGACAGATGAGGCCTGCAAACAACACAAAATTGAATTCCTTTTTCTCTTTTTGATTTTGTTTTCTTGCGTTGTTTTGCAACGATAATACAGGCCAGATAAAATTAGTTCCCGTTGTTTAGAATAAATTAAATTTACTTAAATGTCAACCATCTCCTCGAAGGATTAACTCGAGTTTAAATTTATGGATTAATTTATGAATTTAAATTTGTTTCACAATGAATATAGAATTTGATTCATAATTAATGTAGAAATAGTGAGCTTTTATCATTATCTTTTAATAAAATATTCTCTCAATTCTTTTTTATTTATCATATTTAAAAAAAATTATTCATTTTTATTAATCACCTTAAAATTTTAATAAAATATTAAATATTATTTTAATTTTATTATTCTTTTTATTAATAAATATTTCATTATTTTATGCTCTCAACCCATATATATTTATTTTATTATATTTTTTTATTTTTAACTATTTTAAATTTTATGTATAAATGATAATTTTGAAAATTTTATTATAAATAAATAAATTAAATTTTCTTAATATTCTTAAAAATCAGTTAATTATAATAAATAAATAATAAGGAATAGATGAAAATCGGCATATCAAAGTAAACGAAGGAGAATGCATTATTTTACAATATAAGCTTATTGCATACAAGTGCAGTCAATGCAATTGAAGAATCATTAATATGATAGGGTAAAAATTGATGGCGACAGTGTAACTTAAAATCATAACTTACTACTCCCATTTAAGTGCAACGGGGAGCCATCACAAGAGATGAGTTGCTACAAAATTATTGAACATGAAATGAGTGAATTGGGAGTCCATGATAATAATAATAATGCTATTTAAAATCCTACCTTTTAAAAAATTAAATAATTTTATTATTAAATTATTTTTAATTCAACGATGGAAGCGACTAATGCCATAGATGTTTCGTAGCACTAAAAAAAAAGAAAGAGAAGCACCGGAGTTACAATTAACATGAATTGGCAGCTAAAGATGAACCGTACTTTCAACCGTTAATCAAATAAATGCATGTTTCACCGTACCGTTTGTAATAAAAGAGGCAACCAGCATGAGAACGAGAGTTCAATATAACAAATGGGAAACAGCTAAGCAACGACGAAATGAGTGAATCCTCATCAGATAGAACCAACTTTGGCTGCCTCTTGCAAACGATACGCTTTGCTAGCCCCACTTTTCTACCCTACCCCCAGTCGACCCTTTGCATTCCCATTTTTACCCTTCTCTGGCTGCCATTCTTACAAGTTACAACCATCAATATGAATCTCTTTCGAGTTTCAACCCACATGATTTCATTGACAACACAATAATAAAAATAAAAAATCAATCATACACAATTTCATGGAATTTATCAATTAGATAAAAAAATTAACCGAGAGAAAACTCAGATAGTCTTTATACTCTGCATTGGAATAAATTAACAAAGTTCACATGAAATGCTGAGAATCATTGGACTCTAGCAAGTATAGGAAAACCCAAAGGATTCTCATTTTTGCCTCGTTTGATCGACCGGGTGTTTCACATCTCTCACAGCAACAATCAAAAATTAAGATCTCTCACTCCCAAAAACTCATCCCTCAAGAACTGATCTTTCAAGTTTCAATCCTTGGGGATCTTACCAAACTTCAGAACTCTGGAACCATACAAAACTGATAAGTGATTCATAATCAGAACAGTGATTTTACTACTAAAACTCTACTAAAAGCTCTTCTTATTCCTATGGCTGCAAAACTTATGCGCACGGTATATTGAGGGGCTCCTCAATCCAACCAGCAAACTCATCACCACCAAAATCATCAAAATCAAAATCAGGAAGATCCCTTGGCACATTGTCCTCTAGCCCACAAATCTGAATGTCATCCAATCCACCAAGATCTTCGAATCCCTGGCCACAAACATCAAACTTAAGCCAATCCAAATCGATCCCAATGTCCACAGCCATGTCCACAGACGGGCCACCTGCTGGAGCAGCGGATGCAGGCGGCGGTATGTTCAGCATGCTCAAATCAGGTATCGGAAGCTCAGCAAATTCATGCTCCAAATCATGATCAACAAATTCATACTCCAAATCATGATCAGCCTCAACATCTTCGTTACCCAACGAACCCTTGCCATATTCAGTTTTCATTATGATTGGATGCTGAAGTATCCAGTTCCAGCACAGAAGATGGTGAAGTATGTGATAAAACACCATCAGATTCTTCAGAGGAAGAAGACTTCTGCTCTGCAGCAGAAACATCGGCCGAAGAATTAATATTATTTGTACCACTCTTCCCAGAGACAGAAATCTCAGCAGCAACAGAATCAGTGTTGTCGCTTTTCTCAGATAGAGCCTTAGCCATGGCTTCAAACTCTTGTCTTTTGAGTTCATAAGCCTTTGAAGCCTCTTCAGCAGTATTGTAAGTTCCGAGCCAAATCCTAGCACTTTTGAATGGGTCACGAATCTCAGCAGCCCATTTTCCCCATTTTCTCTGTCTTACACCTCTGTATTTGGAAGAAGACGGCCTTCTTTGTGATGGGGTTTGGGTCAAAACCCTCTTCTTGTTAAGGTTTTGGATTAGGGTTTTGCCTCCATTGTTGCTTTCCTGGCAAGAGCTTTCGGTTTCAACGGCCATTGACTTTCCTGGGAAAAGAGGAACAGTTAGGTGATGAACAATTCGTTTCCCTCTTCTGGGTCTATCTATCCTCTCTCCTTCGTCTTCGCTTGAAGATGAATCTGTAGCATCCGGATCCGAACAGATTATTCGGATTTTTCTCGTCATTTTGGAGTCTTGGAAAGGATTAGGTTGTTTCTGTCTAGGTTTCGCTGGTTGTCTCCGTGGCTCCGGCATAGTGAAAATTTGGGAGAAATAAAAAACCCTCAAAACCCCTCAAAATACCACGGAAAATTGTTAAGAAAACAAAACTGGCGAAGAGGGAAAAAAAGAAATTTTAAAAGAGGCCCAGAAAAAAGGAACAAAATTTTCTCCAAATCTCAGAACACTGTCAGGTGAGATCCCCTCTTAAGAACAAGAAAAGATTTGAATATTGTTGTATGTGAAAACCACCGAAGCACTCTACTCCAGAACAAGTCCTGAAAAGCGAAAAACCCATAAATTAATTCCGGAATTATTGACCAAACTAAGAATATACAGAGGGTTTATGCGAGATTTAAGTGAAGATGGAAAAAAACACAAACCTCTTTGGCCTCAAACGCATCGAAACAGCTGATTTCACCAGATTCAAGCTCTGCCCGACAAAGCAGAGTAACATACAGCAGAGAGCAGCTACGAGAGAGAAAATCAACGAAGGAGAAGAAATCCAGAGCTGCTTTGACAGAGCCCTTACGAGTCCCGACTCAAAACCAGACGACATAAATCTCTCCGACTCTCCAACTCGATAAACGCTGTCCCTTGGAACTCGAACAGAGAAATCCGATCCCTCTGAACAAAAAACACACCGAACAAAAACACCCCCGCTGTGCCGTTATGGTTCGTCAAGGAAAGAAGGGAAAGAAGAGAAAAGTAAGTATAAAAATGAAAACCTAGTATATAAAGAAGACTCGAAATCTAGATAGTTTGTTTTCAGATGCGAAAGATAAAGGATCACAAATCAAAGGCCAAGAAACTCTCACAGTCAAAAACAAATAGACAGAACGTAAAACCCAACTAATTGAGAGTTTTTATAGATCTCCAAACCATTGATATAGACAGACTCAGAGGACGGGGTTAAAATTAAAAAAGCCGACCTTGGTAAACTCACCGATTCAACCAAACGACGCAAATCTCAATAGAGAAACAGCATCATCAGACTGCAATTTTATTATTTAAAGGAAAAATCCTAGAACCTTTTTCAGTTAATAAATTAATTTTCCACAAGAAGTTGCGGAAAATCTAAAGACTGAAAACTTACAATAAATTGGCTTACCTTTGTTTTCACTGTAATGGTGGCTTCCCCTCTTAGGTCCCTATCTCTGCGTCCTAGAGACTTACTCTCTCTCAAACTCAGCCTTTTCTACTAAGCCTGTGCCATCACTTTTTTGTTTTTTCTAGCGGTCAAAAAAATGGTATTTAAAGATATTGCGTTAAAATATAAAAAAAATAATTTAATATATTTTTGATGAGCTGGCATGAAGTTGTTGGTGTGCATGTACATGATACATTGTACATACATAAATATCATACCCATAGTCAGTGTCAGTGAGTAAGTGGAAATCTGCTACTGGACAATTATATTTAATGCGCGTGCGTTTGATGAGCGGATATGATTTGTCCTGAGAATCTAACGGTGGAAAGAGAAACGTGAATGCCACTAGCCATGGAGAATTGTGGGAGAGAGTTGGTCTTCGGGCGCAGCTTTATTTGGAAAACGTAGCGCCGCGGACGGCGACTAATTACTATAATAGTTTTGTATCTTTGACTTTTCTTTCCAGAATAACGGCAAACTTTTCTAATATTTACATTAATGCCACTCCAGGGTTCCTTATGATAGTTAAAGAGGGGGGTAATGTTAACGAAGGGGAATATTAACATTAAAGTAAAAGGGAAATTATTGTAGAGGGGGACAAAAAAGTCTGGAAAGTAAAAAGAAAAATATTCCAAAAGGAAATAATTTTTACTATACCAATGTATAATAATTTGCCTTTTTTAAGATTTCCTCGTTATCGGTGAAAGTTATGATTTTTTTTTTCTAATTCCAGTTTTTATACAACCAAAGAATGAGTATTATTGTGTGATCACATTTGGAAAATCTAATTTATATTCTAAAAGTTCTCTTTATCCATTTTTTAATTTAAATCATTTATAATCATCTATTTAAATTTTTAATAAACATTTAGGTAAATTACTATTTTACTAGAAAAGAATATAATGACTCCTATTTATAGGAAAAGTTAAATTTGGAATGATTGACTAGTTCTTAGTAATAAAAAGGTCAAATAGAAATTTTATTCTTTCATTAGTACAAGATGTTTAACAGTTTTTTTTTTTTTTGTCATACGTTAACTTTAATTTTAACGTAATTATTTATTCATTTTTACTTAGCAAATTTTAATTGATTGAATATATGTATCATATTTTGATTTAATGGTTGTTAATTGCTTGAATGTTTTTAATATTGACATGCACAAAAGTGTAAACTATATTATTAATTGCCAAAAAAAAAATAAGAATCAAAATGGTAATAGGTTATACGCATCTATCTATTTGTTATATATAAGCAAAATGTAATTGAAAAAGACTTTTAATGAAGAATAGCTTATATCATTGCAACCATTACCTAATTCCTGATAAATTTCGATCTGTGATGCGAATACTAGTTTTATGTGTTGAATAAAAATTTAATTTGTGGAATACGTTTAATTGATATGCTAAGTTAAATACGTAATACGTATAAAAATTTTATTAAATTTATTTAATATATATATATATACATGAAGATTTATATAATATATAATCTTTTTCTTAAAAAAATTAGAGATAACCTTTCATTTATAATAATATTAAATATATAATATCAGAGAAAAATAATTAATAAATTCATATAATATAAATTTTATTGAGTCCAAGGTTTTATATCAATTTTCAATATCCAAAAAACCTCTAAAATATAAAATAAATAAATCTAGTGAAAAGAAATTATAATATAAATGTATAATAATTCATTAAAACTAAAATTTGAGGTAGATAGTAAAGTAATCTTATTTAAATAAAACACTAAATCATTAATAATTATATTTATTTGATTCTGTCTTAAATTTTAAGATTTTTTAAAATAAAAATATTTATTTATTACGACATATCGATTCACAAATATATGATATATTCGTTGGTACTAAACGCTCTCACCTTTTGCCTATGTATCTAATGATGCCGGTTTACATGCGTGGATACTGTGCAGGGGACTGTATATATCTTTGATGACTAAACCCTCTTCGTTAGCTAACATCACGTTGAAATCAACGTATCATGTATATAATATTGATGCAGCACAAAGTTCTGCAATTTTTTTTTTTTTTTGGGGTCAATTTTGATAGGTTTAATTTAAAACAATGCAAGATGCATCACAACAAACTGATGTAAGGGGGAAAAAGATTAGTACAAGTGAGAAAATAGGATATAAAAATTTAAGCAATGCCTATATCTAATTATTATTTTTTTATCAGTTATCAAACTTATCTTAATAAAATAAGATAATATTCATAAGAAGTTTCATTTTCTAAAAAGTTAAATATTTTTATCAATAAATTACATTTAATATATTAATATTTATATTTTTAATTTTATTTTAATTACATTAAAAGTTGAAAAATAAGTAATCTAATAATAAAATATTCAATCTTTTAAAAAATAAAACTCCTTATAATATCATTTTATACGATAAATCTCTCCAAACACAAGCGTACTTAAGATTCCATACCAACATTGTAATACCTTGGTAGTGAGCCCACTATCACTAAATCAATTAACTATTGATAAATTATTATTAAAAGTAAAATTATAGGTAGTCTGGATTTAAAAAAAATCAATGTTAAATTGTATTTAAGGTATTAATATTTATATATTTAATTTTAATTTACTTATTTTAATATTTAAAAAATAGAAATTTGCAATTAACCTTTTAAAATTATTCTATTATCAAAGTTTTGGTACTTAGGCCGATTGCATTTGATATCATAAATTTTTTGAAGAGATAGTGACATTGGGGAAATAGTTATTTGTTTTATTGAAGAGTAAAGACAGCGGCAGTTGTGCCGATTAGCCTCATTTGTCTGATTTTTCTTTCCAGTCAACTAGGAAATTGTTCGATTTTATTTGATTTATAATTTTATTTATTCTAAACTCGAGCCAAGAAAAATTAACTTATTTAATTAAGACCTTGTTTTGTATACCATAATATAATATAGTATTATATAAAATAAATTAATTTAAAAATATAAAATTTAATAAATATCCTATATAAAATTTTTAAAAATAAAAATACCACTAAATCAGTAATTGAACCTAGAATTTTCTTAAATGTTATTATGCTTATATACGGCGGTCAGTGTGTCTATATATATATATATATATATATATATATATATATATCCATGAGTATCTTGTATGATAGTTATAATGGATGTCATTATATTTGCAAGTAGTAATATAAAATCAGTATGTAGAAGTATTGCATTACAATATAATTTTGTTCATTTGTTGTATGATTTTACAGGTAAATTTACATGACATATAATCTCTTACAACTTTTTTATAAATTGTTGCATAATTTTCATAATAAGGAATTGCTGGTATTTGAAAAAATTGTATAATCTAACGTGAGTTTGCAAAACTAATTCCGTATTTTATTTTATTGACAAAATGTTAGCAACTCTTTTTCTGATGTAAAATTTTTATGATAACGACAAGTTCTACAATTTTATGAAAAGAATTATAAGTGCATTAGAAAAATTACATAATTTTATATAAAATTTACGATAATAAATAATTTATTAGACTTGAATATATTTACAAATTTGGATAAAATGTTGCAACTGAAAAAGTTGCGATTGTAATTTTCTATTATTAATTATGAAAATTTTCTGGTTGTGAGTGGCTTTATAACTTATATCTCGCTATCCTAACTTAATATTGTAATTAATTTTATTTTTATATTATTTAATTTTTATTGATAATATGTACACAAGTATTATATATTTTCCGACTAATCAAGAATTCCTCATTAGTTACGATTGTAATATGAATATAATATCTTACAATTACAATATTTATAATAGGAATTAAAATAATTTATATTACAAAATTTAATTTAATATCCAATTAAACGTTTAAGAGAGAGAGAGAGAGAAAGAGAGAATATGCTTGCAACTTCGTTACAATATAATATTATGGAAGAAAATCCCTTTACCTAGTGCAACATAAGAGGAAAGGAGAAGAAAGAAAAATTTAATCTAAAATTTTCATTTGATCAATTTAAGAGAAAAGGGAGAGAAATGAAAATTAAAAAGATAAAATTATGATTATTAATATAATTACATATTAAAATTTTAAATATTTTCCTTTTTAATCTTAATTAAAATTAAAATTTTTTCTTTCTTTGCATGCACTCCCTTTTCCATTACACCAAGCATAATGTAACAAATATATCTATCAGAAAAAGATAACCTCGTATCAGTGCTACATTGATTATCGTGAATTTAAACTTTACAAATTCCTTATCAATTATCATTGAAATTTAAATCGTAAACAATATTAGAATATGCTTGGCAACAGATTCAGATTCAAAATTGTTGCGATTCCAAATTTTAGTGGTGGAAAATGAAAAATAAAATTTTATTACCAATCTTATTGATTAAATTTCAATAATAGAATTTAAAATTAATTTTTTGAAATAAATTATAATATATTATGTATAGAAAATTTAAACTGATAATAACATGTATGGAAAATATTAGTTAATGTATTAAAATTTATAAAATAATATAATTTTACACTAAAATCACGTAAAAATATAAATAATATAACGCTCTTTAAACTTTAAAATATTATAGAAAAAGAGTCTCATACATTTTATAACTACAAAAATAAAATAATAAATTATTAAAGAAATGAAATGGCCAAAAATGAATATTATATTCAACCTTAAATTTTCCATCAGATATACAAATTGGACACCGTCACCCTTCTTCCTAAATCAGTCGGTGATCATATTTGGTAGTTAGGTAGTCGTCATAAGTTTAGTAAAAATTTCATTTATTTGGCAAATATTTCGTTATGAGTTATAATGTTCACATAGAGTAAGAATTTTTTAAAATTTTTCTATGTAATTTTAAATGATGAAATTATAATATTTTAAAATGATAGTACGATTATATTAAAAAATGGGAACTTGAATTATTACTAATATTTTAGCTCATGCTTCGTTTCATATTTGTGAAGTTACAAACTCAAATCCAATCGCCTCCATAATAATTAATAAACTTTGCAAAATTTAATAAGTTTAAATCCCAATTGTAACTGGCTCGAATTTGACTAGAATTTAATAAAAGTACCTAATTAAATAATAATAGTAGTATTTTTTAGACAAAATAATGTTTAATACTATTATAAATATAGTTTCACATTATTTATAAAATAATGAAAATAAATGATAATTTAATTTAATTATATTATATTATATTATATTATATTGACAATTGCATGGTAAAAATAAAAGATATTGTGTTGAAGTTGTTCGAATTAAAACGAAAGTAGCAAGAAAAGAATTTGCTTGACTTATATAGGTCTTATTTATCGTATTGTATAAGACTCGATAATACAAGAAAAATTATACAATTAGAGTTTATACAATATTTGAAAATTTGAAATAGATCGTACAATTTATTTAAAAGTTTTCAATACATCAAGTTACATAAAAAACTATTCACTCTCTGTGAGAAAGGATAAGAATCGATAAAATAATGTTAAGATAAATTCTAAATTATTAAAATTAAAAAAATTATTTTAAATCTTTTTTCTCTTTCATTTCTCTCACATATCATTTTTATGAAATTAAAATTAAAAAAATTCTTTTATATTAACACTTATATTTTCATTACATATTTTTTAATTTTCTTAATAACATTATATTATGTTTATGATATTTTTAGATAGTGTATAGAAAAATTCTATGATATACCACTAATTTAGTGATTATCGATTCATTACCAAATCTGATCATTAATATACTATTATATAATATATAAGATTTGACTTTAGGAAAAAGTGAAATTGATATGCAATTAGAATTAGTAGTAAACCAACACATTATTGCATTAATAGTATATTAAAGTCTCTCCCATACATCTAATATACAACTATCATACAAAGCCATGTATTAGTTCTTGCAAGGCATACATATAATTTTCTATAGTGGCATTTAGTTCACAAATTCATACATTTCAAAGAATCTTAACATCTCTAAGAATGTAATTTCTAAAAATTTAATTTGTGAAAGTATAATAGTCCCATATTTGGTTTAATTAGAAATATCTATAAAAATATTATATGATTACTAAAAAAATCCACATTAAAAATAAAATGATTACCAATTATGTATGGTGGCTAACAATAGTTATAAATGTTAAATGGTGGATGATGATGGCGATAATCAATGAAAATAAGTGATGGTCAAGAAAGGTAATGGAGAATACTTAGTTAATAGTTATGGTTATTAATAATAAGTGGTAGTCAATTGTAGTTATGACAATAGGTAATAATCAATGATAATTACTAATAATAGATGACAATCAACTATGATCGTTGATAATGAGTGATAATGGATGGTAGTAACCAATGGTGGATAATAGTAAATGATAATCATTAGTTATGAATGGTACCCAATAATGGTTACGAGCAATGAGTGGTAGTGTTCAGTGATTATTAACGTTGGATAGTAATCACTAATGGTATCCAATGGTGATTGATTGTGCTAAGAACAAATTAGACTTTTTTATATCAATTAAACATTCCTATGTCATGGGAATATTTTAGGAATTATTGAGTTAAATTCTCAAAAGTGTAATATTCCTAGGAATGTTCACATTTACAAGAATATTTTTTTAAAAATTTAAATGAAACGTGGAAATCTCACATTCTTTTAAAACATTATTGGAAATATGAAAAATATTTTACAAATCAAATGTCACTTATAAGTTTATTGCAAAATCATATAATAAACTCATATTCTAACATAATATTGTCATACATTTCACATAAACTTGTTGATTTTGACCTATGGATTGGCTTGTTTATCTGTTTGAAGATCCAAGCTTTTAATATAAAGGCTTGTTTAAATGTAGGCTGAATTCAATTTGGTTCATATGGCTCGCATATTAATTTTTTAATTTTTATATAGGTTCAAGTTCTCAATCTAAACAAAATCATATTCTCATTTTTCACTTTTGGTTATGTAAGGTTGTATTTTTAGATTATATTTTTATTTTATAAGTATTTTATGACTTATATTATATATACAATATTTTTTTAGGATTTTATATAAATTTTAATAATGTTATAACTTATTTATAAATAGATATGTAATGCTTTGGAATAATTTTATATTTTTTTATAATTCAAAGTTTAAAAATTCAAATATTTTAAAATTTAAATGAAAATGGCTATGGATTGGTCTGTTTACTCGTTAATTTTTTAAAGTTTACAACATGAAAACCTTTGAAATATGCAGGCTAAACTAGTCTAATCTGCATATGGGCTGATCTAGCTTATTCATCCTACAACTCTAATGTAATGCACATTCAGGATTTATATTATTATATATGAATATAATAGCATCAAATATAGCTTTCATACGAATCATGCATTAATTTCCAGAAGATGTACGTACGACCAATATTCTTGTGCAAATTACCATTATGCAATAAAATCATATTCTTGTGCGATATTTTTTTATACTTCTTTATATATATATAGAAAGAGGCTAAAGCCTAGCATTAGACAACAATCAACCTAGGGCAAATGGAACTTATCATATTAGCTAAGATTAACAAAGAGCAAGAATTTGGAATGTTATGAAAAACTACTTCTATAGATTGTACCAAATATGTGGAAAGTGCAAGATTAGCCATGAGATTTGGTACCTTATTTGCCTCCTTGTAGCAATGGGAAATTTTCATTATCCATTGTCTCCTTATAAGAGAGACTAGAAGAAATCATGGGATTGCATGGATGAAAAATTTCACAACCCTTTACAATTATACTTCATATACATGTGGAACTTATATTGCCATTTATGAAATAATGGCTAGTATCCAAAATAGGCATCATATGTCAGTTCCTAAAAAGTATATATATAACTCATAACTCTATCTAAATTCATTATAAAATTATGCAACAAAGTCTCTAAACACAATATTTCCTAGCAAGCTAAGATAGTATAAAAATAATTTTGCAAGTTTTACAAGACTTTTTTCATAAAATTTACAATATTTAGCATAAAATTTATAATTTTTTTATAAGATATTGCAATAGTTCTTAAAATTTCATGTTACAATCATCATTATTTCATATTATAAGATTTATAAAAAAATATATAAAATTTTGTGAAAAAATTATATACCCTTTGTGGATAATTATATTTTCATAACTTATATTATTATAAAAATGATATATTTTATGTAAAATATTATAAATTTTATAAGAAAATTCCGTTAAACTCAAAATTAATTGTACGTATATCTCTTCAATCTAATTTGCAAAATTTTCTCATAAAATTCATATTAGTATTTATAGATTTAGGAGGATTCTATGTTACCTATGGGGGTTCCAAACCCATGGGTATGTGGCTAAATTGGAGCCATTGGATGAATGAAACCATTGACTTGGTCAACTCATCCAATGGCTCCAATTTAACCACATACCCATGGGTTTGGAACCCCCATGGGTAACATAAAAAGCACCATAAATTTAATGGCATTCAAGGATAATCACCGTACAAGTTATATATTAATTTCCGCGAGGGATGTATCATGCATGTGTATGATCCACAACCTATGCGTGCAATTAACGAGGTTATATCAGCCGAGTTAGCAGGAGAAAAACGGATGTAGATTTTATATTTATCCTTCTCTAAAATTTACTTTATACATTTTTTCAACATATCTAAATCCGACAAAATCCCATTTGTTTAGAACCAAAATTTGATTTTTGTCCGTCATCTGGTATAAATTAAACAATTATATAAAATGATGAGATGGATGTTATATATATATATATATATATATATATATATATATATATATATATATATATATATATATATCAATTTTACTTTACATTAAATAAAATTGAATTTATATATAAGTTAATTTTATTATTAAGTTGTGAACTATTAAATTAAATATTTTTATTTAAAAATATTAAATTTAATATGAATTATTAGATAATTTTATAAAAAAAAATTATATTCAGACTTTGATCAATACGATAGTCCTAAATGAAAGAAAACCTTCCATTAACTAAGGAGTTTAAGTTTTATAAATTTTGTAAAGGTTTTAAATTTGATTCGAATCAATTTTACATTATTATTTATTTTTTTACTCATTTATACAATAGATCAAATTTGAATTATATATACACACACACACACCTTCAATTTTGCACCTTAAAAAATTTATCTACATTTTAGGCTCTTTATCCAATAAGCACTCCTTAAACTAGACATTTTTTTAGGATGCGAGTTCTTTAATATTTGTCACAATTTTCAAAAAATGTTTTTATTTTTTTTAAAAAATTAAAATTATTATGTTAAAATTTTTAACCAATTAAGTTGTGAATTTTGGTACACAAGTTACATACAAATTTTGTGGGCATTTATAAATTTTTAAAATTAACAATTTATTCAAAATTTATATAAAAATTCTAAAATTTTGAGATTCACGGAGTATGCACCAAAATATAACTAAAAATTTTATCAACTGAATTAAATATAAAAGTTCACATAAAATTATATTTCGCCAAAAAATAGTTATTTTTTAAAAGATGTTAATATCATCAGTTAAATAGAATTAACAGAAGTTAAGAATTTCTTAAATTATATCTATTCTTAACTGATAATTTTTTAAAAAAAAAAATATCCCTTCGTACATTATCAAAATTTAAAATTACTAACCTATAACTTACTGGTAAAAGCAAATAGTTAAAAATTGATAAACAGATCCTGTTAATCCTAAAATTCTTGCGTGCCTAGTCATTAAAATAATTAATATTCATCAATTAACATTTTTTGTATTTTTATCAGTAGTAGTAGGTATATAATTTGCATGCCTATTGAACAAATAAGAATTTTTTGTCCACAAATAAGAAAGAAAGAATAAATATACTAATTGGTTGGCTAATATAGAAACCAGCTTGTAGTATGAATTAAGGCGAATGCAAAAGCAGCAAAACCCTTCTTAAAATCTAAGAATTCTTTTACTTGCTAAGGTAACTAGAATTTTCGCCTTTAGAGAAGTGACTTGTTGAATTATTTTTCTTTAATTTTCTTTCTTCTTTTCGGCTTAGGTTCCGTTGCCTTAGCAATAAAAGAAGTGTGAATAAATATTTACATGCTCAATGGATAAAAATTCGTTCTTCTACATTTATTTCTTTTTTTTTCCCTTCTAACGTCATCCTTGTAAGATAAATATTAATAACTAGCTTGTAACACATGCATTGCATGGTTTTAATTAATTTAATAATTCATAATATAAATTTAAATTCTTAAATTTTAAATTATAAAGTATTTAAACAATTAATATAAGATACATTGTCATATTACATTAATAGTTATCATTACCACAATTAAAAGTATGCATACACATTTAAATATTAAAACAAATTAAATTTGGATAAATAATATAATTTATATATACATAAAAGACATAACATTTATTTATATGAAATTGAATGTATATATAGCTATTCTTAATTCTATATAAATGCAAATCATGATAGATAATAAAAAATAAATATTATTTAATTTACTGAATAATCTTTTCAAATATTTTTTAAATAAAGAATATTTAATTGATCAAAATACATTAATCTCTCCAAAAGTCACGTACTACAATGCAAACATATATATACTAAATACAACTAAGGATTAAAATTCAACTTGTAATGGAAAGATCAATGTATATCAACCTTTGATAGAAATTTAAACATATATATACTTCAATTTTTGACAAAAAAAAAAGAATTACATTACATATCTTCTCAATGTTGAATATGTAAAACTCTTCTATTTTATTAACTTGCAATAAAAAGATGAATGCACATCAATCTCATGCCACATCTAGAATTATAAAAAATAATAATTTACTTTATGTAATGAAATAAGTCATGTATAATAAATTTACTTTAAATAAAAAATTGCCATAAACTACAAAACTTGCAAAAAGATGAGGTTTATGAGTTCAAATGGGTTGTTTGCTAGAATGAAATTCTCCTTTACTTGCTTCTTTGATCAAAGAATATCATTACTTAATTTCACTACCTAAATCCATTCTCACTTGTATAGTTATTCTAAGCAAAACATTGTAAGTATGATGTTTCCAAATAGAATAATATCTAAATTTATCATAATATTAAAATTCTAATGTTATTATATATTCTATTTTGATATAGTAGATTGCATGAAGGTTAGAAATTAGAAATTAATTTTTTTATATTATTTAAAAATTCCCCAATATAACCATGTCATATATAACTGCCTAAGAGCGAACTAAAAAAGAATATTAAAGAAATAAAAAATTATTTCCAAAGAGATCAATACTTATCAACTAACAACCATGATAAAGCAACGAAGTGCTAAAAGAAATTACCAAAAGTAGTAGTTATCGTTTATTGAGATGGCACCACAATGATTCAATGGATTGGTATTGTTAATAATAAAATAATACCATTTAGAAACTAAATAGCTTGTTTGATTAGAGTTGGGATTGATTATAGATTTTAATATTTCAAATTAAGTGACTTGAAATAGAGATGTAAGATAAAAGAAGGTCAGCTAATAGGAAAAAGGTAAGGCAAAAAGATTGTCAGCATTCATTTAAAAATAAAAATCAATGATGGTGTATATAGATAGTAAAGATTTGAATATTTTTCAATGATCTAAATGGAGTTGTAGAAATGGAAATAGAAATGAAAATCAATCAAAGATAAAGGTGTAATTTTTGTTAGAATAAATAAAATAATTGCTAATGGTCAACTAGTGCTCATGGAAATCAATTGATGTTATATAAGGAAAAAAATCAAAAATATTATTTTAAAAAGAAAGAAATGTACAAAAATTAGAAAAACTAAATAAATTAGGATAAGAAATCAGAAAGATTATGAAAATACAATAAATAAAAGAAATTAGGAAATTCTTAATTTAATATAATTTATTATATATAATGAAAGATTCAATATTAAAAAATGCAATAAATGAAGGAAAGAGATCAAAGAGAGTACGAAAATGTAATAAATAAAAAAATTAAGAAAATTATTTCAGAAAGGAAGAAAATACATGAAAATTAAAAAAATTAATAAATTAAGGAAAGAAATAAAAAGGATTATAAAAATATAATAAATAATAGAAAGAAATCAAGAAATTTTTTCTTAATTTAATAGAAATTGCTATATATAAATAAAAGGTGCAGTTCCCTTACACTAAGGGATCGTTTGGTTTGCAGCAAAAACATAAGAAATTTTATTTCCCAGGATATAAACTACCATAAAGTTATTTGGTTGCATAAAATGAGAGGAAATAAATCTTCCTGGGAACTTGTGTTTCCCATAGAACACGAGAAAATACGGAAAATCACTTACTCACTCCCCCTAGGTAAGTTCTATTTCCTCCATTTTTAACTAATTCATAGACCGAAATATCCTTACTAAAATTAATTAATATCAATTTTACCCTTTTAACTGATTATCAGATTTTATTTCGTGAATGTCCATTTTAGTTAGTGTTACTGTTATTTTACAGTTTGTTTATTAATTAAGATATATATATATATATATATATATATATATATATATATATATATATATATATTACATGACATATTTTATTATTATTATTTTATAGAAAAATTTAAATATTTAATTTAAATGAATTAATTAACAATATTTAATTCCTACGTTATTTTATAACCCACTTATTATTTTATTTTTTTATTTATTTTATTGCATAATTTTCTTTTACTTCTTTTTTATTTTATCTATTGTTATTATTTGAAAGTTAGATTATAATTATTAAATAATATAAATATAATATGATATATTTAATTTGATAAATTAAAATTTTAATATATATTATATTAATTGCATTATATAATTATATATTCTATTTGTTGATTGAAATTATTTGAATATTAAAATCAAATTTTCTTTAAATTTTATAAATATTTTTTAATATCAAACTTCAAACACTATAACTCAAATTAAATACACACACACACACACACACACACACACACACACACACACATCAATTAGAATTAAAATTTTCTTAATTAGTTACTGTCCAGAGAACAAATAATAATATGCTATTATTTGATAATTTAATTTTTAATTAATCTATTTATTTAAAGTTTTCAATTGATGTTACTGTCTTGGAACGTAACAGTAACATGTTACTGTCTAGAAAAAAAATAGTAATATGCTATTATCTATTTACCTGAAATTTTTAATTGATATTACTATTTTAAAACAAAACAATAACATGTTACTGTTTCTTCTCTAGACAGTAATATGTTACTGTGTAGAGAAAAAATAGTAACATACTATTATTTAACAATTTGGTTGTTAATTAAACTTGATTTATCCATTTATTTAGGATTTTCAATTAGTGTTACTGTTTTGGAATGAAACAATAACATGTTACTATCTAGAAAATAAATAGTAACATGTTATTATCTATTTATTTAAAAATTTTAATTAATGTTTCTGTTTTGGAATGAAACAGTAACATGTTACTAACTAGAAAATAAATAGTAGTTAGTAACATGTTACTGTTTAGAGAAAAAAATGATAACATGCTATTATTTAACAATTTGGTTGTTAATTAGACTTGATTTATCTATTTATTTGAGATTTTTAATTGATGTTACTATTATTTGGTAGTTTAGTTGTTAATTAGGCATGATTTATTCATTTATTTGAGGTTTTTAGTTAGTGTTACTGTCTTGGAACGAAACAGTAACATGTTATTATCTTGTATTTGGCAGTTTGGTTGTTAATTAGACATGATTTATTCATTTATTTGAGGTTTTTAGTTGGTGTTACTGTTTTGGAATGAAACAGTAACATGTTACTGTCTTGGAACGAAACAGTAACATGCTATTATTTAGCAGTTTGGTTGTTAATTAGGCATGATTTATTCATTTATTTGAGATTTTTAATTGGTATTACTGTTTTGGAACAAAACAGTAACATGCTATTATTTGGCAGTTTGGTTGTTAATTAGGAATGATTTATTCATTTATTTGAGGTTTTTAGTAGGTGTTACTGTCTTGGAACGAAACAGTAACATACTATTATTTGGCAGTTTAGTTGTTAATTAGGCATGATTTATTCATTTATTTGAGATTTTTAGTTGGTGTTATTGTCTTGGAACGAAACAGTAACATGCTATTATTTAGCAGTTTGGTTATTAATTAGGCATGATTTATTCATTTATTTGTGATTTTTAGTTAGTATTACTGTCTTGGAATGAAACAGTAACATGCTATTATTTGACAATTTGGTTATTAATTAGGCATGATTTATTCATTTATTTGTGATTTTTAGTTGGTGTTACTGTCTTGGAACGAAAGAGTAACATGTTACTGTCTTGAAATGAAACAGTAACATGGCTATTATTTGGCAGTTTGGTTGTTAATTAGACATGATTTATTCATTTATTTAAAATTTTTAGTTGGTGTTACTGTCTTGGAATGAAACAGTAACATGTTTAGTTATTATTTGGCAGTTTAGTTATTAATTAGACATGATTTATTCATTTATTTGAGGTTTTCAGTTTGTGTTACTGTTTTGGAACGAAACAGTAACATGTTACTGTCTTGGAATGAAATAGTAACATGCTATTATTTGGCAGTTTAGTTGTTAATTAGACATGATTTATTCATTTATTTGAGATTTTTAGTTGGTGTTACTGTCTTGGAACGAAACAGTAACATACTATTATTTGGCAGTTTGGTTGTTAATTAGGCATAATTTATTCATTTATTTGAGATTTTTAGTTGATGTTACTGTCTTGGAACGAAACAGTAACATGCTATTATTTGGCAGTTTGGTTGTTAATTAGGCATGATTTATTCATTTATTTGAGGTTTTTAGTTGGTGTTACTGTCTTAGAATGAAACAGTAACATGCTATTATTTGGCAATTTGGTTATTAATTATGCATGATTTATTCATTTATTTGTGGTTTTTAGTTGGTGTTACTATCTTGGAATGAAACAGTAACATGTTACTGTTTTGGAATGAAATAGTAACATGCTATTATTTGGCAGTTTGGTTGTTAATTAGACATGATTTATTCATTTATTTGATATTTTTAGTTGGTGTTACTGTTTTGGAACGAAACAGTAACATGTTACTGTCTTGGAATGAAACAGTAACATGCTATTATTTGGCAGTTTAGTTGTTAATTAGGCATGATTTATTCATTTATTTGAGATTTTTAGTTGGTGTTACTGTCTTGGAACGAAATAGTAACATGTTACTGTCTTGGAACGAAACAGTAACATGCTATTATTTGGCAGTTTAGTTGTTAATTAAACATGATTTATTCATTTATTTGAGGGTTTTAGTTGGTGTTACTGTCTTGGAACGAAACAGTAACATGCTATTATTTGGCAGTTTAGTTGTTAATTAAACATGATTTATTCATTTATTTGAGGGTTTTAGTTAGTGTTACTGTCTTGAAAAGAAACAGTAACATGTTACTATCTTGAAAAGAAACAGTAACATGTTACTATCTTGGAACGAAATAGTAACATATTACTATTTAGTTTATAAATAGTAATAAATTATTTTTTAGTAATTTTATTTATTAAAAAAATTATTATAACACTACTAGATAGCAAAAGAGTTAGAAAAAAAATTTTAATATGGGATTCGAATGAATTTAAATTAATAAAAATAAGATTAAAGTTAAAAAAATAATAAGAAATTAAAGAAAAATTAAAAAAATCATTGAAAAAGGCCTTTTTTGCCAAATCAGAGTGGGCAGAATACCTTTGATTTTTTGTAAGCACGTAGATCTCGAAAAGTTACATGAAATAAAAAAAAAATTCACTTAAAACGGACAATCAGGCACAAAGTTATGATTATTCAAAGTTTTGAGCTCAATTTTTACGTTTTTAACCAAGTAGACTTCGTCAAACCCACATTTTCTTATTTCTATTGAAAGAGCAAGTGAAAAAGATTAAAAATGAGTGGTCATGCAAACATTAGTTAACTAATAAAGAATTTATGACTTTTTTAAAATTTTAATTTACTACCGCATTCACACAGTTAAAAAAAGAGTAATTTCAATATATAACATTCATAAATCATAAAATTGGAACCTATTTAAAAAAAATCTGGCGCTATCACCTCTTTAAAATTAATTAATATCTATTAATATATATTACATTATTATTAAGAATATTATAGTCATTTCATTATTATTTCCTAGGAAATTCAAAGTTGAACCAAACAAAATATAAGAATTTATTTCGTAGGATATATGACTTCCTTTATGTCAACCAAACAACATTTAAGGATTTCCTAGGAAGTGCACGCAATAAGTAACTTCCTAGGAAATTCAACTTCCCATGAAAAATTATTTCCTGCATGAACCAAACGACCCCTAATTATTTGAATGTGACTCATCACCGTGCAATATTCATTAGGAAGAGATTAAATGTGCAATTGTAACTCACCACAATATAGTATTCATTAAAAAAGTATGATAAATGACACATGATGAGTTATAAGAATGACACTTAGCATAAAAAGAAGTAGGAAACATCACGGCTAATACATAATACTAGTTAATAACTAGTGTGATACACATGTTTAATTAATTTATTTGATAATAATTTATAATGTTAATTATGGTTTTAAAATTTAAATTATAAGGTATTTAAATGGTTAATATAAAATATATTATCATATTTATGTCAATTAAATAATTATAAAATTTGATATATTTATATTCAAACTAAGTAAAAAGATGTATTTTTTTAACTCATTGCTAATTGTAGAGATATTATATTGTTGTAATATTATATTGATAGTGATCATTATCACAATTAGAAGGATGCATATACGTTTAAATATTAAAAAAATTAAATTTAGAAAAATAATATAAAATTATATATATATATATATATATATATATATATATATATATATATATATAAATGGTATTTATTTATTTATATGAAATGGAATGTATGTATATTCATACTTAATATGTATCCATCCTTAATTTTATATAACTATAATCCGTGATAGATAATAAATAATAAATAATACTTAATTTACTGAATAATCTTTTCAAATACTTTTGAAATAAAGAATATATCTAATCAGATACATTACTCTTTTCAAAAGTTACATATTGTAATGCAAATATATATGTGTGTGTGTGTGTGTGTGTGTGTGTGTGTTAAATACAGTCAAAGATTGAAATTTAACTTGCAATAGGAAAATGCGTGTACATCAATCTTTAATAGAAATTCAAAGGTAAGCATACTTCAATCTTTGACCAAAAAAATGGCATTACATACCTTTTTAATGTAAAACATATAAAGTTCTTTCATCTTATTAACTTGTAATGAAAAGACGAATGTATATTAACTTTATGTCACATCTATAATTATAAAAAAATAATTTACTTTATATAATGAAGTAAGTTCACATATAATAAATTTACTTTACATTAAAAAATTAGTACAAATTACAAAACTTACAAGAAGATGAGACTTATAAGTTTAAAAAGATTATATGCTAGAATGAAATTCTCCTTTGCTTGTTTTTTTGGTTGGAAAATAGCATTATCTAAACTTACTACCTAAATCCATTCTTACTCGTATAATTATTTTAAGTGAAACATAGCAGGTGTAATATTTTCAAATAGAATAATATATAATTTTATCATAGTATTAAAATCTTAATATTATTATACATTGTAGTTTGATATAATTGAATAAATGTTAAAATTAGAAAATAAATTTTTTGTGTATTATTAAAAAAATTTCTAACACAATCATGCCATATATAACTACGTAAGAAGGAATCAAAGAAGAAAATAATATTAAGAGAAGAAAATCAAAGAAATAAAGAACTATTTTCAAAGAGATTAATATTCACTAATTAATAATCATAGTGAAAGAATGTGTTAGATGGAATCACTGAAGGTAGTAGCCATCGATGGCTACTGAGATGGCACAACAATTATTTAATTGATGAGTATTGTTAATAGCAAAATAATGTCATTTATAAATTAAATAGTTTACATGATTGGCGTTAGAATTGATCATAAGTTTTAAGATTAAGAGACGTAAGAGAGAGAAAGAGAAAAAAGTGAGGAAAAAAAGGTTGACCAACAAATAAAAGATACGGTAAAAAGAATGTCAACGCTCATTTGAAAAGAAAATTGATAATGACATATATAAATAATAAATGTTTGAATATTTTTCAATCATGTAAGTGCAGACATAGAAGTGGAAATGGAAGTTAATCAGAATAAATGAATTATTTATTAATAGTCAATTGGTGCTCATGGAAACCAATTAATGCTGTATAAAGGAAAAAAATCAAAGAAATTATTTTAGAAAGAAAGACAATGCATAAATATTAAAGAACTCAATAAATTAAAAAAATTAGAGAGATTATCAAATTATAAAAATTCAATAAATGAAGAAAAAAATTAGAAATTTTTTTCTTAATTTAATATAAATTACTATAGGTATATAAGAGATTCAATCCTAGAAATGCAATAAATCAAGGAAAAAATCAGAGTAATTACAAAAAATATAATAAATAAGGAAAACAAATCATAGAGATTATTCTAAAGAGGAAAAATGCACATAATATTAGAAAATTTAGTAAATTAAGGAAAGAAATTAAAGATATTATGAAAATACAATAAATAAGAGAAAAAATTAGGATTTTTTTTAATTTAATATAAATATGAATTGCTATATATCAAGAAGAGATTAAACTATAGGAAGGACATTTAGCAAGTTATAAAAATGACATTTGGCATAAAAAGAAGTAAGGAACATCAATGTTAATATTAATATATAATATAAAGATAACAAAAACAAAAAATAATATTATGTGATTTTTTGTTTAATTTAAATATAGTTTTAATCCCAAAAATATAATTTGAGCCTCCCATCTAAAAATAATTCATTTTCATCCTCAAATATTTAATTATAACAATTGGGGTCCTTTCATTTAAAGTCCGACCAAAATTGCTGACATGTAAATTTTTTTACTTCTTTATTTTTCATCTTTTCCGTTTCTTAATTATTCTTTCTTTTCCTCGCAATTTCCGAAGCTTCTGCCTTCCAACTCCCAGAGTCCCGAACTTCCATGTCTACGAACTACTACATGAGCCTTCCCATTTCAAAATAAGAATGAAATTCATTTGTAAATAATAAATAAAAATATAAATTCTAGGTATTTAATATTTGGAAGGCAAGGAAGAAAGATCGTGAAGAAGGAATACTGCAAGAATAAATGTTAGCAAGAGAAGCACCCCATTCGCTTGATCCGAAGGAGTGCTATGTTATTGAATCTCTGAAAAACATGATTTGAGGTCTCCTTATTTAATATCATTACTGCACACTCTCACTCTCTTCCAAAACTAGAAGGAGAATTGGAGAACAATTGAACGATTAATGAAAAGGTTGTATCAAATTTGAGGAAGCCAGCACTTGGCAGCCCATTGCTTTGCAGCACAAGGAATATCTCACAAATTTCATTAACCGGATAACAAAAAGGAAACCCAAAAATAAATAAATTAGGAATTGTTGCAATTTGCTTTTGTTTTAGGGTGAAATTTCAAAGGAGGTTCAAACTTGTTTTTAGATCTTCTTTGCTAATTGCCCAGTCTAATTAATAGGAGGATCACAGTTATCTTTGCCTTCAAGTTCAGTTTGGTAACCCTTTAACAGCAGAACTTCTTTCCATGGTGATTGCTGGGTCTAATTCTTAGCGAGGTAATGCCGGTAATGTTAAGTCTGTTTACTCATTGTTTTTAAAAATAATCTCTTGTTTTTTTATTTCTAAATACAAAAGTTCGACTGAGAATTGCTTTTATAATTTATTCTTAAAATATGTAACTTCAAATTTGTAATTTAAAAATAGAAAAAAATAATTTTTAGATATTTTTAAAATTTATTTTTTAGTCAATTTTATAATCAAATATTTTTTATATACATCATCAATTACTCTTTATTTTTTAAATTTTTTAAATTTAAAGTGATTTTAAAAATAAAAAGATAATTTTTTTAAAATAATAAAAACATATTTAAATACAGTCATTTTTATTTTTCAACCAAAGGTGAGAGTGAAAAAGAAAAGATGAAAAAATAACTTTAATAGAAAGGATGGAAAATGAAGGTGAAATATATTACTTCCACATGTGCTGCCACGTAAGTAATGATTAAATCATTGAGCGACAAATCAGCATTTTCGATCAACATTGGGGCTGATCATTAGCAGAAGGATTAAACTTGGGTTGAATTGATTTCTGTTTGTTTTAATAAAAAATAATTATAAAATATTAAAATAAAAATATTTTATATATTTAATATTAAATATAAAAATTAAAAAAATAATTTTATTTATTTTAAAAATTGTATTTTTAAATATCATTTTTTAAACACAATTTATATGTCATATATCATTTCCCTATTAATATATATAAATAATATTTTTGTACTAAAAATATTTTTGTACGAAATAAACTAAACCATAGCATTTAGAAGGTCTAATTAAAACAGATTATTTTGAAAAGGATTAAAACTGGGCAATTCACACATTAGTGTAACAAAATTGTTTTTATTTTTACTTTCTAATTCACCATTAAAAAGTACCCTTCTAACGTGACATTCTTTTTTAATTAATAAGTGTGATAGTTTTCACGTAAGTTTTGTTTTTGTTCCCTTAATAAAATCGCCCATGAGTTGTCTGAGACCTCAAGGTGGTAGTAACACCACTTTTTTTTTTTTTTGACAAAAAGTTATAATCTGTATGTAAAATTTTGAATTTAAACTTTAAATATAATAAAAAATATTTTTTTAAATAATATCAAATATTATTACATTATTAAAGTATTGGATACCGTATGTTTTTCAACCTTGTAGTGTAATTGTTTGAATGCCAATTTAAAATGAAAAAAAAATACATTTTATCAAAAAGAATTTATTTATAATTTGCATTGTTGATAATTTACTTATTTGTACTTATTTTTCATTCCACTAATAAATTTGATGCATTTTTTCATATATCTTTCTTCTTCATTTATTAAATTAAAACGGAGTTTTTAAAATATAATTTATTGTATCTTATTTTATTTTATTTTAATTTCAATCCCTAACATTCCAACTTTGTAAGAATAAATTGAAGATGATAAATGAAATTAGAAATAAATTTAAATTAATTTAGGTCAAATAAAGAATAATAAGAGAGTATATAATTTTTATATAATAATTTTTATTAAATTTAGAATCAACCAAAACTCACTCAGATGGGTAAAGGTTGCGGTATTCTGATATCTACTTTTAATTAGATTAGATTTATTTTGGCGTAGTAACACTATTCTAACTAATATCACATGGGTACGTAAAATATAAAAATGTGAAAAAAAAATCTTAAAAATAATAGCAGATATCCCTGCCTTAATTAATATTATCTTAGCAACCCCCATTTATTCTCTGAGAGAAAGAAAGGGAAATATCTTTAAGCATCCATAAAATTTTTAACCAGGTGAACGTGAGGAGTTATTGCCCTCTTCATTAAAACTTAATCAACTTAAAAAATAAAAGAAGTATACAATTAATCATAGTCTCGTGCGCACACCCCACGTCCCTGGTGTCCCCATCTCCCCGAAACAAGGCTGGGCAATGTCAGTTGGACTCCATTTAGTGGCAATATCTCTTCTTATTTTCAACCAATAAAAATTAGAAGTCTGCAGCACCTCCGTCACGTGACCCTCCGTGCACCGCATCAGGAGCTGTGATGTCGATCTAACGGCCCAAACAAAACCGCTCTCAGATCCCTATCTGTCTGCGACCGTTCAGGGCAGACCGTACAAATAAGTAAATTATTAATTTTATCTTTATAAAATTTTATAAATTTTTCATAAATATGAAATTGATGAAATAAGTATTTTGTAAGTATAGAGAAGAATTACAAGATTTTATTTTATAAAAGAGAATTACAAATTTTATATAAAAGAGTTTAAGCAGTTATATCGGTAACCGAACAACTACCGTTGAAAATAATATTTTTTGTAAAGCATAAAACATATTAAACTCAGACCGAAAATACAAGAAGTGCAAATTTTAAGAAAAGATCGTAACATATTGAAAACTGTATAGGCTGAACGTAAAATAAATAAAACATTATTATTAAAAAAATTTATCATAATATTAAAAAACATTAATAGGGTTGGTGGTATTGACGATGGTCGTGCCCGAGAGTGGGATGGCGATAACTAAAAATAGCATACAAAACCACTAAAAGTCCAATCGCACTCTGCACCATAATTAATGACGCTGTCGGTCTGACTCTCTGCTTCATAAGATACTTTTACTATTTGCATCCCACCATGTCACGTGACTCATCCGTGGCACCATGTGCGATGTATCCTATCATGTATGTACCATGAATATGTGCATGTGTATGCATGCATGCATGCACATGACCCATAGGCCATAGGAGTCAGGAGGGGCAATTCAGGCATGTCATGTGAACCAAGGGAACGGACGGACTGAGTGGAGGGGTCAGTGGTTGCTTCGGTTTCCCGCCAATGCCGCCGAGGTGGAGCCCACCGCTTTCTTTTCGCGCCAAAATAACCTACTTTCTCGGCTGAATTGTTTGACACGTGTTAGGGTGGGACAGATGTCGATGACAAGTTGGGCACGTGGATGATGATGAGGACCGGTTCCTCGAAATTGCGGTGGGGCTAGGATGCGTGGAAAGTGCCTCCATGCGGTGACTTTTTCCCTTTTTCTCTGATTTAAAAATATTTTTATATAATTCTTGGTAGGGTGATAAGATAATAAGCTAAATACAATTCCCTCAACTGCAATTAGAAAAATAAAATTGAGACATTAACTTTAAAGTTAACTATGATTATGATTTTATGCACCAAAATAATTGAAGGATAAACTATAATCAAGAGGTCAGTTTATGGTGCAAAGATCATAAAATCTATACACTATATCTTAGATGGTAATTTTAATTTACTTAATTAGTAATGTGATTAAATCTCTATATCAAATACTAATCATGTATTATTGGATATAATTTATAAAAAATTATATTTAATATAGTTATTGATTGAGATAATAATTCAATTATTTATTATTAACTTTAAAAATTACTACTGCATAATAGACTTTTTCCGTCTGTACACTGGAGAACTCCACTAATTAAATGATAACTCTATACAGTTGATAAAATTATTAGAACATCAACTATGAAAATTACACTTTATCTCTTCCCATTTGCATCATGTATTTGTTTGTCAATATTTGTTGGCGCATGCGAAAACCATCACCATTTTTTCTGTGCCACGTGGATAAATGTTATGTCTAGTTTGATGAGAATCCGCTCCAGCATCCCGAGCAAGCAATTCAAACGTGAGTCTTATCGGAAAAAAATAGGGCACTACCTCTATCTAGGCGACTCTATAGCTATATTTTTGGCTTATAGTCGCCAACGCCAGGAAATATGTGATGATTTTTTTTTTAAAAAAAAAAACTGATAGGAAAATTACACACCAGCAGTTTTGAAGACAAAAACTTCCGTTGCATCACCACCTTATTTCCTTAAACTCTAATCGAATGATAAAAATTATGAGTTTTAAAATTTTATATTTTATCTTCTGAATTATAATTAAATAATAAAAATATATATATAAATTTTAAAATTTTATACTTTATTATTAAATTTTTAGAATAAGTGAAAATACTAACTTTAAGTTAAATTTATATTTTTATTAATCTAATTATTTTGATAGTATATAAGGTAAATCATTTAAAAATTATAAAGGTGTTATGACAATTGTTGAATTTAAAAAAATACATAATATTAAAGTTTAATATATTTATATTTAATGAAGTTTCTTTTCAAAGTATCTCTACATTTATATTTGTGAGAATTTAATAAACTTTATCTAATTCATTAATTTGAAAATCGAATTGTTTAATTAGTATAATTTATGAAATCATTGAAGTTTTTTTAAAATTATTCTAATAAATTACTAAAATTTTTAATATTTAATTTATTATACAAATTCTTAAAAAGTTAAACAAACTGGAATAGTTAAAATAAATTGTGTATTTAAAGAAATCTTACCTCAAATTTTAAAAGTAATTTTAAATCTTAATATCATAAATTTTCTTTGATTTTTTTTTGGAGAATTGATCATTGAATTTAAATTTTTTTATTTATTGACTAAATTAAAGAATGGCTTGATATAGTAAAAAAAAAGTAATATTAATGTATATTGTCATTAGACTTAACCAAAAATTAACACTTTCATCTTTTTTAAGAGTCTAAGAGAATAAAGTATAAGATTTTCAAGTTCATATATTATTTTTATCATTCCATCAAAGTTTAGAGGTAAAATTAAAATTTGGGTGTCATTTTTATCATTTAAACAAAGTTTAAGGGTATTTTCAGACAATAGTTGCTGAGTATTTAAAGGGAAGGTTTCCTAAAAAGAAGAAAAAAGGAAGGGAATGAGTTCCAATGAACTTAGTGAGGAACCAATAAATAAAGGAAATAGTAGCTTAATATCACATTTGATTCAAATTGAATGAATTTAATAAAATAAAAAAATTAAAAACTAGTCAGCACTGTTAACAAGAAGGAATATATTAATGTACCTTGGTGGAAAAGAAGTTTAAACATGCTAGAGTCCACCATTCCTTATAAGCAATATTAGTTTGTGTAAACAGTCCGATAATCCAATAGAGTGTTTTTATTCTATAAATCATTTCAAGAGGATAAGGAAAAATAGAGAATATGCGTAAAAGCCTTCACTGGCATATCCATTTGGGTACGAACCGAATTCCTCACAATATAAATATAATATTTAAAATTAAATAATGAATACAAAATAAGTAGGTAAATAATTCTATGACTTTAATCTATCCTTATCCCTCATAAACTTATTTTTATCTTTCCAAATTAGTCTTATTCTTTGCAAGTGGACATGTGGATCCAATATATATAGTCACTAAATGAATATCATTGCCCCTAACATCATTATATCTCATTCATAATACAATTTAACAAATTATTAAAAAGGGCCGCCTCTAATACTTAAATTCTCAACCATAACCACAATATCATATAGAAATATACATCCACATATATTTATATAGGGGTGAATGCCTCATACCACACATCCATTCTTGTCCCTCTAAGTTAGTTTAATCTCTCATACATAAGAATATGAATCCAGTATATATAATCATAATATGAATATTGTTGCTCCTAATATTATTATATCTAAATCATAACACAATTTAACAAATTATTAACAAGTGAGTTGTCTAGCACTTAAATATCCAATCATAACCACAATGTCACATGGGAAGATGTATTTATACAAGGGCCAATGTCTCATCTTACATATCCATTTAAAGTTAACTTTGACACTATATGATATGTATACATAAATACATATAAGAGAATATCAAATAAGTTTATTCACTACAAAATCAATTTATAACATAATTTTATAAGTTGCCACATTGGCATTTCTCTTTACATGACCTCATAATAGTCATGTAATTATTACCAACACACACATATTTTCATCACCATCGTAGAATCAATTAAATTCCTTCATTTTATTAAGAAAATGCCTAAATTAAAAATAAACATGTACATTTAATTATATAATCAATTATGGATAGAAAAAGACAACCTTTGCTTATGATAATCAATTATGAAACCAACTATATCATCATTTATATAAGGGTAATTGATTATAAAGAGGTACAGAGAAACTCATGCTCTCGTAATTGATTATGTAATGATTATACCATCATTAGTGCAAGGATAAGCAATCATAAAAGGATAGAGATAAACTCTTGCATTTATAATTAATTATATAATTGATTATATTAAGAATTACCTTTAAAATTTTGCATTCTTTTACTATTCACTCAGCACAAATTCATCCTAAACTCGTTCTTCTAGCAAATACACTTAACCAAATCACCAAATACTATCATTCCAACACTAAATCCCTTAAATCTAATATAAATTTCACAATTTACAATATCTTAACATCAAATTTCATCCATAGTGCTCTACATAAATCTTAAATCCAAAAGCATAACCTTTGATAAAAATCAAAATTATAAAATTTTTATAAGTAATTAAAAATTTAAAACTTTACCAATGAAAGAGAAAATGTTTAATTCAAATTTTTATTTGGGTCTAACATCAAAATATAAGAATAGTAAATATAATAGATATTTGTGAATACTTAAAAGAAACTTTGTATCTTAGAGACCTTGCTACCTTGCTCATAAGGTAGCTCCTTCCAAGGGTGAAATTTGAAAAGGAATGTTGAAGGCTCAAATATAATTTATTAAGAATTCCTATGATAATTTTTTACTTCAGGAAGGTTAAGTATAATTTTATTTTAGAAAATGAACTTTGTAATTTTCCACAGGTTTTTCTTTTCTTTTTTTATTAATCACAAATTAATATTATTTTATATTAAATATTAAATTTGAAGAAGCAATGACTTAATATCATTATGCCAACCATTTTATGATAAATGTACAAATATCATGGAGGAAATTAAATAGGATTAATTTTAAAAAATATAATTTATTAATTTATCCTTAGTGAAATTATTGGATATTTATTAAAATAAAAAATATATATTTAAAAATAATAAATATATTCTTAATTTTTTAAAATATATAAATAAGCATTTATTTAGTTCCCTGAAAAAATATAGGAAGTGCAACTTTTTGAAAAATAGAAAAATTCTTAAATCATTTGATTGAGAATTACTTGATAAAATGGAGGAAATAAAATTTTTCGAGAAGTTCTGTATCTAAAAAATTATAGGAAATTGCTTATCTATACCCTTCAGAAAGAGAAATTTCTTATATCACTTATAAATAAAAATATAGAACCACCCTTACTTAATTTAATTAATGATCTCATTAACATTTTATCCTCTTGAAAATTATAATAAATATAATTTATTAATTTTAAAATATAAATATAATTATTTAAATGTAACCATTAATTATAAAAAATATAATTTTGTTATTAAATATATAATCAATAGAATGAGTGTCATATAAAATGTATGAAATAAGTATTAAATATTATATCATAAATATACATTGTAAATATAATCATTAAAATAATTATAATAAAAATTTAATACTAGATAGGAAGAATTATACTTATTATATATATATATATATTATTTTATAGTTATTATCTTTATTATGTATTATTTTAATATTCAATTATAAAAATAAGAAATTATGTATTTCTTATCTATTTTATATAAATTTGATAGAATTAATTATTTAACAAATATTTTTCTTCCTTTCAATTGTATTTTATTTTAATCATATTAAGATAATTTAATATATATATATATATATATAAGACTTCTTCGTCTTTTTATATAACCTATTTTGCACTTCTTCAATAAACTAGAAAATAAGAAATTACTATTTTCAAAGAATTATGAATAAAAGAGAGGTTAAAAATATGATTTAAAAAATAATTAGAATCAAGATTTCTTACTTTTATATTATAATTTTAAAGCATATATAATATTTTTTTAAAAGTTCAAAGTTAAATAAAATAAAATATAAAAAATTAATTCTTAAGTATTAATTCTTCAATATTAATAAAACAACTTTAAATACTTTTTGAGAAGTTTAAAGGGAATTTTTTTAATAAATGAAGGGGTAGTTAAATCATTAAATATAAACGTGCAAAGATTAAAAATCAAATTATAAATATAATAAAAGATATAAAATTTTTAAAAAGTATCAAGTACTAGTTAAGTTAAAAATTCTCAACTAACAAGAAAATTTATTTTTTAGAAATTTTAATTTCTTATAAAAATTTATTTTTTATGTAAATTAAATAATTTTTAATAATTAATCATCGATTGACTTGTGCATAGATGAATCGTCCCAGAATGACAAATTATTCCCCTTCGCTTATTAAGGAAGAAATGCGCATACTTACTACCTTTGTTAAGTTTCAAATATGATCTTTATTTGCATGGTTCGGCCAACCTGCTCCTGAGCTAGGAACTTTACTATTAGGTAATGTTACTAGGATTAGTATGTTACGTAAAATTTATAAGTAATTTTTTTTTTTTTGGGGGGGGGGGGGTGGTGAGACCCTATAATTAAAGAAAGGGCAAAAAAAAAAAAAAGGAGAAAGGGAGTAGTATATGACGATTATTTTCCTTTTAACAGGTTGGCATTTTGCACGGTCATCGATGCAACGTGTTTGTTTTCGGGGAAAGAAACTGCATTTGCCTTTGTCTATACGTTCTTTGCGGTTCTGTCCACACTCCCTTTCTCATTTTGTTTTTGTAGCTTTGTTATTTTTCAAGAATTCAAGTTTTTAATTTGATTAGTCTCATCGATTAATTAAAATTAAAAAAGCGTAAGATTTTTAATTCAATTTGACATTAATTTTAGTTATTTATGGTATTTTTATTTTTTAACTATAGTCTTACTTTAAAAAATAAATATTTGTCATGTTTCTATTTGTATTTTAATATCTTAACAAGTTTTCAATAATTTTACAAATTAATTAAATTTTTAGTAGAGAATAAAATAATACAATACAACAATTACAAAAAATAGTAAAAATACAAATATTTTTTTTGTTAAATTTGAAACTATTTATAAACCACTTGAATTTTTGTGCACTTACGTATGTCAGATAATTGAAAGGATTGAACTAAATGTGATAATTTTCGACATGATACGATAACACGACATGAGTTATATGGGTTAGGGTTAGGGTTAATTAGGTTTCAATCATAAATGGGTAAATCAATTTGACTCGAATAAATTTTGTGTCAAGTTTGAGTCAACCTATTTAATCTGTTTTTAATGCATTTAACTTATACGGATTATTAATCGGGTCAATCCAATTCGGGTAATTCAAATAAAAAATTATATATATATAAATTTATTAATTATTAATTTATATAAAATAAAAAATTAATATAAATAGGTTAATAAATAGATTCGGGTCAAGTTAAACGAATTGGGTTACTACTATAAAAACATATTATAAGTATTTCAAGTTATACGGGTTGTCATCGTATTGACCTGCTTAGTAAATAGGTCGTGTTCGGGTTTAGACAATATTTAATCTGATCTATTGACGTGAATTGCGACCCCTAAGTTGAATTATGAATTACTACTATAAAAGTATATTATAAGTATTTTGAGTTACACAGGTTAGGTCGAGTTAACCCATTTACTAAATGAGTTATCATATTGACCCATTTAATAAATGGGTCATGTTAAATGGGTCATGTTCGGGTTGAGACAGTATTTAATCCGACTCGTTAACCTGAATTGTCACTCTTAGATTGAACTATGCAAAGCGCATAAATTAACAAGGAAAATGTGGAAAATCCTTTCAATCTTAGGTTGATCGGATTTTGTTCCATTCTAATTTAAAAACTTGGAAATAATTTTCTTAAATTACAAAAAATAGAAAATTAATATTTATTATCAATTTAATTAATCATTTCATTACATAATTTTTTATAAATTTGTTACACAAGAATTACAATATTATATTATATTAACTTATTTTGTCATTTTTTCATAAAGAATTTCACACCAAGTGTTGAATTATTTAATTAAAGTTGCATATATCTAATTTAATTTTTATTAATTATATAACATATAAATTATTTGTGGAAAATGACAAGATAGAACTAATAAAATATAATATTATGATTCTTATTTAAAAACTCATAAAAAATCATGAATGCCAATTCTAAGTTTCACATGGTTTAATGGAATAGCCTTCAAGTTTTCAAAATTGAATAATGCAAAATCCAATCAAGTTTTCAAAATTAAATAAGGCAGAATCCAACTATTTTAAAGTTAAATGATGTATTTTACATTTTTTTGATAAATTATATGAGTAGTTAAATCATTGGACATACACATGTGAAGACTAGGGATTGAACTTTGAATGTAGTAGAATATACAAAACCTTCAAGAGACATTAAATGCCACTTGAACAAGTGTCTCACAAGTTATAGTCCCAACATAATTTACTTTATGGTGACTCATTTTTAATAGGCATAATTGAGATACCAAATTTTCTTTTATTAATCAAGAGAGCTTAAGTCTTAAAAAACAAAAAGAACTTATGAAAGGAAAATATCTTAAGTCTTGGAAACTCATAATGCATTAGCAAAGAGTAGGAAAAAAAAAGAAGGCAGACTTTGGAATAAATGAGAACTAGGAACTAAGAAGAGGCTAAAATTAGCTATCCAGTTTATACAAGAGTTTCTTTCTTTAAAAGTATGCTTAATTACCACTTCCTAAACCATTTGTAGCAATTTATGAAGAATTGCAATCAAATGATTTCCCTTATACTAAGGGTTAAATTAAAAGCAGAAGTGTTACATCCCTTAATAAATTAAAATTTATTTTTATTTTTATTACTACTTTTAAAAATATGGTGATTAATTAATTGTTGTGGATATGTTTAAGGTAAGAATTAAATCGAGAAAAATAAGGTTTTATAGCAAATATGGGAAGAATTAAATCAAATCAAACTTATTATGAAATGAGGTTTGAATAACTATGTATAAAGGAGATTTAAAAAATAATTTTTTCTTTTTGCCTTTAAGGTCCTATGAAATTACTAAAATACCTTATAATTCCTAAAACATTCAGCACATTTCCATTTCCTCAAAGGAAACTAGCCAAGCTCCCCTCCTTAGTTCTTTTTACAATTTTTCACTCCAACTTTATTAACTTCTAGTAAGTTAAGCTGAGAAATTTTAATAAACATCACCTACTTCTCTTCATTTAAGGTAATTTCTTGTAACTTTGGCTTTAGGTGGAGAATATTTTTAGATTTTGTTGTGAAAGGAATTTAGGTATTTCAACTAAAACGTTTTTGATTTGGTACCACCAAGCTTTTCTCATCTCTTTCATTAATTATAAGTATATAATTTACTTAAATTAGATGATTTTGTATTTCTTTTACTTATTTTGAATCTTATATTTTTTTTGTTAGAAAGTTAAGGATTTTTCTGATAAGATATGTTCTAGTATGATGGGTTTGTTTGGATAGTTATAAAATGAGTATTAATGACAGATTTATGTTGAATTTCTATATTGTGGAAGTGTGTAGGTTAGACTAGGGAAGAATTGGCTAGTTGTACAATGTTTTCCTAAGAAAATTTGCATTTTTGTTAGTGATACTTGAGTATCCATAAAAACTTACTTTTTGGATAGTCTTACTTTAGTATGATATCTAGAATTGCTCCTAGATGATTATATGCAAATACATACTTGATTATAAGGGCTAAAATCATCTTAGAACTCCCTATACTTGAGTGTATATTTAAGAATCACACCTTTATATGCCTATCTTAGTTATTTTATGATAATATGAGTTAATGATGCTTGTGTAGCTTTTATAATTGCATATATAGTCTTAGTATGGTATATTTTGCATATAAATGATAATGTTTATTATTATTGATGATGAAATTCCCAAGTAGCAATGTATTATGAATGATTTATAAAATAAGTTTGTGCTATGAAATGGTAATGTGAAACAAAGAGATTATTATATAAATATTGTAAAATAATATTAAAATTAAAAATAGTTTGTGAATAGCTAAGGTGATTAGAAGACTAAGGTTGGGTTTGTGAATGGTTAAGGATAAAAAAAGTCACAAAGTGGTTTAATTTTTTATAATGTTGTGATTTAACTATTTTCTTAATTTATTATTCTTTGACATTATTATGGATAATGTGTTTTGGAACATGAGGGAGTATGGTTAGGAATGAAAATTAGAATAATTAATTAAAATTGTGTATGGTGAGAATTATACTTATTAGGTACATTAGTTACTTATTAAGTTTATGACTTATCAATTTTATTTAAAATGTTTAATAGATATGCTTATAACATCTCTTCCACCTTTACTTGCAACTCAAGAGTAGAAGCCTTCTTAGAATATTACTGTGAGTAACTATAATTAAGATAGAATGTAACTAGAGATAGTTTTGGGCTTTAAAAATAATTTTGCACATACTTTCATTTTACATAAACTTTAATTGTAATTATTTTGAAAAATGTTTACCAAAGTTTCCTTATTTTTTAGAATATTGAGTAATAGTACTAAAGTATGGTTAATTAAGCTTGTGAAAATCAAGAAACATGTTCCACATCGATCATGGCCAGGTGGATCAAGATAAAGTTGATATTAAAGTATAGTCTAGAACTTTAGTGGGAAAAAAAGACCTTAGGATAGGATACTTTAGATGTACTTATAGTTACCTATTTGGGTGTTTGTTAAAATTGTATTGATAGTATTTGTGTGCTTGGAAGCATGTATCACTAATACAAATTAGTAAGATGGCAGAATTAGGTAGATTTTAAGCTAGTGGTCTCATATAGGAGTTCTTAAGCTTGGAGTAGTCAAACTAAGGGAGTTGATGATCAAAACATCTTTCTATGGGCTACTACTTTTAGGCAATAAATTCTAATTGATGTAGCATAAGTACTTTACCAAGAAAGAAAGAGAGAGAGACTAACCTCTACCTTGTGAGAGCTTGGCAACCAAATTACAAATGTCCCATGATTATGGAGTAAAGGAAAAGGAAAAGAGAGAAATGCAACTTGAAGTTAGAAATGGGGAAGAACATCATTCAAAGGGAGAGGTTTAGGATATTCCTAATTTTGTTCCCAAGTTCCAATTAGTTTTAGTAAAAGACAATTTTAAGGTAGAAGTAGTTATCAAAGAGGACTTTCTAGATATGTATTATGTAGGAATTAACATTGGGGGCCCTATAATTGGTTAACTATGGCTCATTACTAATGTGAACAAATAAGTTATAAAAGAAGAGAATGTCTAAGAATTCTTTTTAACTGTAGGATGAATTACTTAATACCCTAACGAAATGCTTCTAAGACACAATTAGAAGCCTTTAAAACTTTGGGACAAAGTAGTCAAACAACTTCGAGGCTAAACAGTTAGGGAAAAAGTGCATTAAGAGATCAAGTTAGAATTTTCACTCCAATTAGATAGGAAGCTTGAAACTACTTGCATTAGTTTAGTAAGTTTTTTGAATTATAAATTTGCTAATTTGGTAATTAGGTTTCTAAGAATCCTAGGATGAATTCTTTATAAAGGAAAGAATTGTTACACTTTTTAGTAAATTAAGATTTTTTTTATTTCTTTAAAAACTACTTTTAGAAATATGGTAGTTAATTAATTGTTATAGATGTGTTTAGGGTAAATAAATTGAAAACAATAGGGTTTTATAGTAAATATGGGAAGAATTAAATTATATTAAAGTTAATATGAAAATAGTTTAATAAGTGTGTATGGAGGAGATTAAGGGAATGATTTTTCCTTTTTACCCTAGAAGCCCTATGAAATTACTAAAATACCCTTAAAATACCCAAACTTACCTTTATAACTCCCAAACCATTCAATACATTTCCATTTCCTTAAAAGAAACTAGTTGAGCTTTCATCCTCAATTCTCTTTACAATTTTTCACTCTAACTTTATTAACTTTTAGCAAGTTGAGATGAAAAATTTTAAGACACATCACTTACTTCTCTTTATTTAAGGTAATTTCTTCTAGCTTTAGATTTGAGTGGAGATATCTTTTTGGATTTTGTTATAAGGGGATTTTAGGGATATCAACTGAAACCTCTTAGATTTCGTAATGTTTTAAGGCAAACCAACCTTCTATTACGCTTCTTTCATTTTTTCCATTAATTAGGAAATAGATAATCTACTTAAATTAGATGATTTTGTATTCCTTTTACTTATTTTGAATCTTATATTTTCTTGTTAGAAAGTTGTAGATTTTTATGATACTGAGATGTGTTATAGTATGATAAGTTTATTTGGATAATTGTAAAATAAGTATTGATGACGGATTTGTGTTGAATTTCTATGTTGTGGAAGTGTGTAAGTTGTATTGGGGAAGAACTAACTAGTTATAGAATGTTTTTCATAAAAAAAATTACATTTTTACAAGTAATACTTGATTATAGTACTAGAATTCACTTTTGGATGCCCATACTTAAGTACATACTTGAGTATCTATAAAAAAAATTACTCTTTGGATGGTCCTACTTGAGTATATAGTTGAGTATAACTATAACATCTAAAGTTGCTTTTGGACTATCATACGTAAGTACATACTCAATTATGAGGGCTAGGGTTTGTTCCTAGACCCTCATACTCAAGTATCATAGCCACATATGCCTATTTTAGTTATTTTATTATAATATGAATTAATATATGCTTATATAGCTTTTATAATTGCATATATAGTCTTAGTATGGCATGTTTTGCATATAAATGATAATGTTTATGATTGTTGATGATGGAATTCTTGAGTGGGGCTGTATTATGAATGATTTGTGAAATAAAGATGTGTTATGGAATAGTAATATGAAAGAAAGGGATGATTATAAAAGTATTGTAAAATGGTATTAAAATTGAAAATAATTTATGAACAACTAAAGTGATAAAAAAAACAAGACTAGATTTATTAATGATTAAAGATAAAAGCAGTTATAACATGGTTTAATTGTTTATTATGTTTACATTTTAATTATTTTCTTGAGTTCTTAATATTATTATTGTTCTTTGATATTATTATGGATAATAATGTGTTTTTGAACATGAAGTAATATGGTCGAGAATGAGAACTAAAATAATTAATTGAAAATATGTATGGTAAGAATTATGTTTATTAGGTAGATTATTTACTTATTAAGTCTATAACTTACTGTTTTTATTTAAAATATTTTATGATATGCTTACAAGAGATTTTCCTCCTCCACCTACAACTCAAGAGTAGAAGTTTACTTAGAGTATTATTATGGGCAGCCATAATTAGAATATAATGTAATTGGAGATAATCTCATGCGTTGAAAATAATTTCATCCGTATTTTCATTTACATAAACTCTAATTGTAGTTATTTTGAAAAATGGTCATAAAAACATCCTCGTTTCCTTAGATACTATATAATGGTACCAAAGTAGGGTTAATTAGGGTTGTAGAAATAAATAAATTGGTTTCATTTTAGTCACAGTCATGTGGGTCATAACAAGAAAGGAGCCTTAGAATCACACCCAATTTAGATTTTTTTATAACTAAGATCCTACAATGTTTAGAGGTAAAAAAATTGCACCTTTAGCATTTTGTAATAAAAGAGGAGCAATTAGTAGGAGGCTTAGTAAAACCAATGATCCATTGCCCATGCATATCTTTGTATAACTTTTTTGCAACTTGCTAATTAAATATCCCTTTTTGTCATTTAATCAAAATTCACTTTCACCCACTATTCTAGGGGAGGATGCCAAGTTCCCATTGCCTTCTTGCCATTATGGGCTAAAATATCTTGATCCTACATCTTTTCATTCACATAATCTTGGATTATTTTCATTAGACTCATTACTTTAATAAAGGAAGGCTGATGCATAACTTTATTGTCACAACCCATTCTAGGGTATATAACTGATGTAGGAAGTCACTTTGGACGCTTTCTTAAATACATGTAATTTTATGTCTCTTATGCAATCATGCTTTTAATAAAGAAGAGTAAGCAGTTTTTGAAAACTTATTATGGAATACATGAATAAATTATCATGCATAATTGTTTCAACTATCTTAAAGCTTATGTTAGCACTAAAATTCTCAAATAGACCTACTTTGAATCTATCTGATAGTAATTAGGCACTTAAAGGGAAAAGCCTTCCAAAGAAACAACAAAAAAAGAGAGTAAGTTTCTATGAAAATCAATAAGCAAAGAACAATAATAAAGAATCATTAAAACATACCTATACTATCATATAGAGGTTACAAATTTTATTTTTAAAGGATGTCTTTAAGTTCAATCTAAAGAATATAATTACATTCTCTTACTTTAAACAAAGAAGAGAAAAAGTTTTCAATGGATTAACTTGTCTATCAAGAAGCTAACTAGAGACACACATAACATCAAGATCATGCCATTTTTCTTTACATTATTGCAGTCATACTAAGGGTCCAATCATATAGCCAATACCATAGTTTCCATAACTTTATGTTTTGATTCATAATAAATAAATATCATTTAATAGAAATTCATAACAATATCTATAAAAAAAAGCATGTAAATCTCCTTGTAAATCCTAATCACTTTTATCTTCATAAACTTAACTTTATCTCTTTAAGGTCATCTTTATCCCTTTACAAATAGGCATGGGGATCCAATGCATATAGCCACAAGATGTATATTATTGCCTTTAACATCATTAGTTTCATAAATCTCACATTAATTGAAATAAGAACAAGTGCTTTAGTAGCTTTGCCATCTTATAACTATAACATGAGTAACCATATATGAACAAGTATTTAACCAATAATTACTTATGATACAACTCAAATATGACACTTACAACTACATTTATAATACATACGTACCTATCATAATAATATATGTCTCTTTGCATGGCCTCACATTAACTATTCATTATTTTCTAATGCATAACAATTCATATTATTATTATACAATCATTGGTATGCTTTTAACCTTTACTTAGAATAGTATGTAGAACTTTACATATCATAATTGACTATGTAATCCCTAAGAACTTTGTAGGGGTGCAGTCAACTATAGGGATCCAAAAGCAATTCTTTAGACATGTAATTGACTAAATAGTTGACTATATGGTCCCTCAAAATAACTTTGCAAGGTCATAGTTAACTATAGGTTGCTAGAGTCTAGATTTTAATGTCAAAGTTAACTATGCTTGCATAAAATGCATGTTTCTAGGGAATAATTGATTTTATAATCAATTATAGCTCAATTTTTTTATAGAAATTTGCTTGAAAACATTGTTCATTCATAATTATTTCACTTTACAAGCAATAGCACACAAATCAATCATCATATATCATATCTAAAACATTATTGTTACTCAATTAACTAAGTATTCCAAGCTAAACTCACAAAATAACATATGTCTTAAGAAATCATAAAAATTAGAAAACCTAGCTCTTAACTAAATAATTTCAATCAAATTCTTTCAAGTTAAGCTAGAATTACTGCTCATATTGCTTAGAGAAGATATTTGATAAAGGAAATCATGGGTTAACAATTTTTAATCATCCAAAAATCCAAGAATCTAAGTTAGGTCTTAAATATTCCTTTTTGAGCTTAAAAACTTTGAATAACCTAAACCTAAAAGAGAAAATAAAAAGAAGCTTAACAATAATGGAAATTTAAGAAGTCTTACCTTGGTTGTGTGAAAAACTTGATGAAGATTGGCTTATTTTTTACTTTGATTAAAGAAGAAGAATAAGATATAAAGAAAAGATAAGCAGGTTGGGAGTCTTTTCTGTGAAAAATAGGGGTAGGGGTTGATTCAAGAAAATAAGAAAGGATAGGACTAAGGATAAAATTAAAAAAGTATGCTAAATCTCCTTCACACTTAGGGTCCGTTTGGTTAGGGGGAAAATGAATTTTTAAAATTCATTTTCTAACTTTCCCATATTTAGATATTCAAAAAGTTTGGTTAACAGAAAAATAAATTTTGGTTAACCAAAAAGTTGTATTTTTTTTGGGAAAGCAAGTTCCCATTTTGAAAAATAGAATTTATTTTTCTTATTACTCAATACATCCATACCCAAGTCCAAGTTTTCCTTTTCTGTCTTTTCACCTTGTTACACGATTACAATCATAAAAAGAATTTATTTTTATTTATTAAATATTTTTATGATGGATGACTTATTTCTATTTTTATAAAATTTATTTTTATTTATTAAAGTCTAGGTGCACATTTTCATATAATATTCACTAAACTATTCTCCTTTTCTTTTTTGTGATAGATGCTTTATTATATAATATTTCACAATAATTAATTAAACTAATTATATGAATCTATATATAAAATTTTATAATGCTTTTAATATATAAGTTATTATTAGAGATCAATCATTATTGGACTATTGGGCACTAAAAACGATAAAAATTTTATAAAAAATTCCTTTTTAAAAAAGTACATAAAATTATAATAACTTTGAAGTAAATAATTTTGATTTACTTTAAATGGAATTAATTTTTCTTTATACACCAAATAATAAAAAATATTTTTTCTTTTGTGCCAAACAACAAAAAATCAAATCATTTTCTAGAAATATGTTTTCTTATGAAAGCATTTTCTAAAAATTTTATTTTTCTCTAAGCCAAACGGACCTTTAGATATTCAACTCTAAACACAATTAGCCTTTAAACATTATTAATTCATTCTTCTTTCAACTACTTTTCATAGAATTTATATTATGCTATTCTGTCATAGTAATTTACTTTCTTTTTTGAAATTTTATTTTAAATCTAATGATGATGATTATTAATTATATTTCATACAATAAAATTTTGTATTTTTAGGAGTTATGATATTAAATAATTATTTTTCATACAAAAAAAATTTAAATTATTAAGGGATGTAGCTTTTATTTCTTCAATACCATAAAACTAACACCCTGCATCCTATACAAATGACCAATATGTAGATGATGATAACGAAGCCATCTAACATTATTAGATAAGTTAAATTGAAACCATTTAGATAGTTTCGATGTGGTAAATTAAACAAGATACCAAATAGAAAATAACTACTTCCAAATTTACCAAAAGTTAATGCATTCTCTTGGGACATGCAAAAATGTTTCCTTCTTATTCATATAAGACTTGTAATACTTAGAATCGTGGTTCCATTTACTAGTAACCATATCAATTAACGAGCTATTATGACAAGCTTGCTATAGGAAACATTTAATTCTTTGAGGATCCATCGTATTCCAAATCTGCTTCTAGCAAGCACTCTTTTCATTCAAAGAATATTTCATAAGAATAGAGTAAGTGCTTTTAATGGTGATCTTTCTAATAGCAGTACTTGACTATACTAGTTGATTCTCACTAACATTATCTTTATAAGGATACACTATTTAAATTTGGGATATGACATGATCAGGAAGAATTTCATAGAGTAAATTCCAATCCCCATCTTTATTATTAATGATAAAATCTTTCATATAAGCTTTCCTTTGTTTCATTAGTTAGAATGAGAGAAAGTTAAATGATTAATTCCTTTAACCTTAATGAATCATTAGTTCGAAAATGAATGCAATCACCATTCCTAGTTCACCATTTCATGCCATTGATAGTATCGTTCCAAAATGAAGAAATATTTTTCCAAAATGTTGAATCTTTAGTACAAGTAGAGATTTCTAATGTCCAAGCTCCTTTATTGCCATATTTTCCGTTTGCCATATCTATCCATAATCTTGTACTGTTGGCACAAATCTTGTAACAAAGCTTTAATAAATAGGTAAAGTTCATCATATCCATATTTTTAAGATCTAATCCTTTTGAACTATTTGTCTGACTGATTTTTTTTCCTAACAAATCATATATGTTTTTATGACAAAATCTTAGTGGTTTTGAATAAAATTCCTCCACATTCTTTTCATTATTAAATAAACACTTTTAAAAATCCTTTCCACTTGCATATTATAAATAGGTATACTAAAAGGAACCAAGCCAGCTAAAGTTACCCTCCATGCCATAAAAAATGACTTAGTTTACCAGTAAACTAGTTTCTTGTTTATTTTATCAAATAACTCTATAATATCTTTTATTATTGCCTATTGAAACCATATTTATGCTAAAATATTTTCCTTAATTTAGTTTTTAAGCAAAATCACTAAAATTAGTAAAATATTTAATATCAAAGTTTAATCTGTGTTCTTAAAAAATAAGATTTTTACCTTCAAATGATTTATCTTTAGGCTAAAAGCTTTGCAAAACTAAGAAAGATATCTAAAAATACTGGTTATCTAGTTCATTAAAGCTTTAACAAAGAGCAGCAAGTCATTAGAGAATATTAAGTGAGAAATTTAGAGGCTCAACTTGCCACTTTTAATAGGTTTCCAATTACCTATTTGAACTTCCTCCATAAACAAGTGTGATAACTTTTCCTTGCCTATAGCAAAGCATATAGAAAGGTGGGACCCTTCTGTTTGATGCTTCTAGAAAGGTTAAAATCAATAGTCTTAAAACCTTTTTGCAATATATTCATACTAGAGCTGGTAATGTAATCCATAATCAGCTTGTAAAGATGATAGGGATAACTAATCTCATTTTACACTTTAGCTATAAAAGACCACTTAAGCTTATCGTATGCTTTTTCAAGGTCAATTTTGATGGTTATATATCCTTTTTTTTCCTTTTTTCTTTGTTGCATGATTAATTTAATTGGAAATAATAATATTGTCTTGTATACATCTTTGAGGAACAAAACTTGACTGGAAAGGAGAGATGAAGGGAGGCATTAAATTCTTCAATCTATTCCCAATAACTTTTTGTAACATATTTATGTTGGTGTGTATCCTAGAACCAATCATATAGATGATTGAAGTTATATACAATGTATTATATTTTATTTTAAGCAATTTAGTTATTATATTTTATTTTTATAATTTTATTATTATTATGCACAATTTATAACTTAATATAATAATTATCCTTGGAATAGCTTCGCTATTCCTAAGATACCCCTAGTCAAGCATTATTACAAAAAGGATAATAATAATATATCGAAACTAGCACGTATAGTGACTGATGATTATGAATCATAGATATGTGATATCAAGTCAATACATGAGTATACTGCTAGTGAATAATGTACTGGACTGACCCACTATGAGAATATTGCATGAATAGACGTGTCATAAGTTATTCTCATATGATCACAAATATACATAAACCTTTGACCTGAAGTCACTACAGTTCCCTACATGAAGAATTACTCACTTTAATATTGTCTTATGTTACCTTTAATCAGGATAACAAGTAGGGCATTGATTGGGTGTGTCATAAATCGTGCAGAGGGAAGTAAGTGATGTAGATGAGATTTTGTTACTCTTTTATAAAAGAGAAATATCCTTAAGCCCTTTGATTGAGTGAGACTTAGAAATACATGGCCATGCTTAATTGAATTAATATGTGATATTAATCATTTATTTTAAGTTTACTCAGTATCAAGAAATATAAATTAAACATTGACGAGGATGACACATTATGTGCCTTCAGTTCAATTTGGATATTATTACAAAAGGATTATGATGCAAAACGTTGATCATGTATTAGGTGGATGTCAAATCACAGACATTCTTACTACTTGAGTGGCAGTGATGTATTGCTAGATACCGCTTACTGTCTATGACTCAATAATTAGTCATTGTCAACGTAGTAAGAACCTACAGGGTCACACAAAAGGAGTAGGAATAAGATAATAATTAATTGAACTTTAATTATATTAATATCCAATTAATTAGACTTTTTTTCATGCATATATATATTATTAAGAATAATAAATTCATGTAATATATATATTATGCGATATTATTTGATATTAAAGTAATATCAAATAATTACGTTATCAAATATTAGATAAATATATTATGAGATAATATTATTTTGATATTTGATAATTATATGCAATTATCTAATATTAAGATATTATGAGATAATATTATCTAATATTAGATAATTAATAGATAAGTCATATCTCTCCTCATTATCTTTAGGATAAGGATAAAATGAGTTATTAAGTGTGATTATAATTTTAAAAGTATTATCCTAGTAGGACTAGGATTGTGGCTTGCTTAAGTTTTATAAAAGTGGGCTTGAGGCAACACATTAGAGACACGCTCATAGACTTTCTAAAACCTAAAATCACTCAGAAAATACCAAAATCTTAGTTCCTAGTGAGAGAAACACATCCTAGCAGATTCGTGGAGGGCGAGAGGTCGTTGTTCACTCCATGTGGATACCGTAGAGACGCTGTACCTTCTGGCCGACGTTTGATTCATCCACTCTCAAGTTTTAATCAGTAGAAACACGAGTGCCCAATAAGTAAACCCTAATAATTGATTTATGTTTTTTGCATGGATCCTAGGTAGAATTCGGATCAAAATTTTGAAATTCCGCTACATGTAATAATCCGAATTCCTAACAATTTATAACATAGTTACATAAAGTAATAGGTCTAAATTGATTGATAAATTTCGGATGATCTTCTTTATGAATCTAAGTAATTAAGGTTTTAATCACCTTTCCAATTGTATTCATACCCTTAAACAGTTCTTTGGCAACTTGTGATGACATTGAAAAATATTTTATAAAATATTGCAATATTTATATAAAAAATTACAACTCTTATGTTATACTATTGCAAAAAGCTTGTAAAATTTTCAATTATAGTTTGTGAGTTATTATAAAAATATAACATGAAATCTACAAATTTTTATAGAAAATATTACAAAACTTTTTATAAAAGATTATATATATTAGGAACATGCCAAGTAAAAGAAGTGTTTTTATGTGAGAGTGAGAGGAGTGAATTGTAACCATTAGATCTTGTATGGAAGAATTAGGATTAAAACATAAAATCATGTGAAGTGATTATGTGATCTTTTTAAGTGGTCAAATGACCTTCAATTATGTTTTAATCCTAGTCATCAATGCAAAGTCTAATAACTACAATTTACTCATCTCATCCTTACATAAAAATACGTCTCTTACTTGATATGTCTCCTACATATATATATGCATTTTCTGCCTAAATGTACACAAAATATATAACTTTATTGTTCAAACTTTCATAAAAAATCTTTAAAAGAAAAGCCTAAAAAATATTGATCAATAAGGATTTACAAAAAACATATTGTTACAAGTTGTACTTGAAAGAAAAAAGACTCAATCTTACATATATATGCATTTTTTTGCCTGAATGTACACAAAATATATAACTTTATTATTCAAACTTTCATAAAAAAAATCTTTAAAAAATGTTATAGCCTTTTGAAGTTTTAAAAATCATAAAGAAGTTAAAGCTTAATTTTTTAAAAAAAATGGCAAATGGTAACAATAGAACTCAAAATTATTCTTAAGCATTAATTATTAGACCTTAATTAATCACATTTAATATTTCATTTCTATGTTTAGTAATATAATAAATAATAGTACAATTAATATTAGAATAATAGTAAATATTAGATTTCTATTTTAATGATATATTATTATTAAATTTGGTATCCCTTATTTATTATATTACTAAAAATATAGATAAAAATATTAAATATAATTAATTGAAATTTATTAATTAATGCTTAACAACAAATGTTAGCATTTGTAGTAAAAAAGAAAAACCTAAAAAATATTGATCAACAAAAATTTATAAGAAGCATGTTGTTGCAAGTTATACTTAGAAAAAGAGACTTAATCCTACGTGTTAAAGTCATACAACAAATCAATGGTTTATGGTTATGTTGCATGTCATGCAATATAAAATTTATATAAACATTTCTTTATATTTATATTTATATTATGCATGGGATTTGTTAACATTTGTATCGATGTGGCAATTAGTAATATTTATTCTTTTGATTGGATAAAAAAATTGTATTACAAAATTAAAGATAATAAAATTGTGCAAAGTATTAAAGTTAATTTATCATTACCACCATCAATAACTTCAATTAATTAGTGTATTTATTATGAAAATAAGAAAGAAGGAGTTGAGTTGATTTAAATATTTTAAATTAATATTTCTCTATTTAAATTATTTAAATACCCTTTTATTATTTTATTATCGTTAAATTAATAGCATGATTTTCAACCTTTATATGTATTTATAATCTTTTATAAAATATCTGCAAGATTTTAAATACAAGGTTAGTTTCATGTTATATTTTTTAAAAAACTCTTATTACTATAGAATTGCACTTTTACGTCAATTAATAGACATTATTCATAAATTAAACCATTATGTAAAAAGTATCTCAAAGGTCAAGCGAGAAGGTGAAAATATTTACATGTTGATTTTATTTTTAACTGACATGTAAAAGCATTTCAAAAGTTTAATTTTGTTCATTGATAGATCAGATTATGAGGGTCATTCTCCTAATCCTTATAATTGGATCTATTAATAAACAAACTTTATCATCATTTTACTAAGGTAATTACAACAGATATTGCAACAAGAGCAGGAAATAATGCTAAAATAACTTCAGTAAAATAATTCAAATGGGATTCATGTTTAGATTTGATATTATTATAACATGTTCTATTAATGAATAAAATTTGCATAATCATTACTTTTCTTCAAAGTTATTGTTAAAAAAATTTTAAGACAAAGAAGTTGCATTTAAAAAAAATTATCTAAATAATGTTGGTTATTTATTAAAACTAACATGGTTAAGCAAAATTACATGCAAATACTTTATCATTTTTTTTTATCATAACTAACATCTAAAGGCACCTTAATAACTAGCTAACATATAGTAAATAGTTATGAACCTGTAACAAATATTTATTGATACACCAATGATAACATTTTTTTAGGTGCATTATTTTAAGAGATGAAAACATAGATCATAAATATGAAGCTTTATAAGATAATGTGTATTGAGAAATCATAAAAATTATGATATTTCAAAATATATTAACTATTAAGCTTTATAAAGTATGACATGTATAGTAAGCCTTTTTAATTAATGATTGATGTCTAAATTTTTCATGGTGTTTATAAATTTCATTCCTATTATCTATTTGAAACATTTAGGTAGCGCCTTATCAATGATGTGCAAACTAATGAAAAATTATATGAAAATAAGTAATGTGACCATTTTTTGCATTAGAAGGCTTGACCTTGAATTCATTGCAAGAATGGATACACTACTTTTACTTAATATAGTTTATTGTTAGTTTGTAATCAACTTACTCTTTAAAGCCATTTCTATTGTTCATGTTTCATCTCAAGAAGCATAATTAGGGAGAAATATAATGATAAATTATTATGAGAAGAAAGAAGTCATATATGCATTCTTGTATTAACAGGCTTGAGTTTAATTCATGAATAGTAATGTTACTTTTTCTCACTATAATTTAATATCATTTTACAACCATCCACATCCTGTTGGAAATATGAATTAAAATCCTAAAATATAAAATTGATTATAACTAAATTATAAGTGTACCTGGTGCATAGTTTGATGAGGCCATGACTAATCTGAATAATGATGATGAGTAAAATTGCAACCTACTTTACCCCTTAGACTATCCAGATAAAGAGCATAAAATATTTTGGAGTGGTAATCCTTCTTATGCATCATTAAAATAATAACTCTAATTTTTTTATTTAAGATCAAACTTGTAATAGGAAACTACTGACCACTAAAGGGTTGTAGATTGGGACCTCTATCCATATGGACTTATGCATGATTTAATCTATCACGGATCATACACATTAAACTATAGCCTAATTTGTTCTATGCTTAATGTTAAAATATAAAATTAATTACTTAAATAAATATTTCAATAATTAATTAATGCTAATCCATATAAATTTATCTAAATAAATTATTTATTTTATTTTTAATACAATAATCTGCCACTTATATAACATTAATTAATTATATGGAATAATTGAAATATCAATAATTAAGCAATTAGTTATACATTGAGTTATAAACTTAATTTAGAGAATGAGCCCATATAGAATCATTGAATTCGATAGGAAGATAAGTGATATAATGTCTCAAAATCTACAGAATAAAATTTAGTCTTTCGACTACAGCTCAGAAGAGAAATAACTCAAAATTATTGAATCCGATAGGGAAACAAATAATTTATATATGTATAAAATATATTATTGATATTTCAATATCCAAATTAAGCAATGATTACATAAGTGGAATGAGACCATATAGAATTACTGAATTTGATGGGGAGACAAGTGATGTTTAAATATAATGTCTTATAATCCTAAAGGAACTAAATATATATAAGGTTAGTGTTTTGACCACTGTTCATAAGAGAAATAACTCAAAATTATTGAATTTGATAGGGAAGTAAATGATTTATATATGTATAAAATATATCACTAATATTTTAATATAAATAATTACCAGTTATAGATATCAACAAAATAAAATATGCATATTCCAGACTCCCACTAAACTAAGGTTTCATTAAAATATTTAATAAGACTCATATGAGTTACTTGATTTTAAATACTCCTATAGGTAAGCCTTAAATCAAGGGATCCACTAGCATATCTCTATTAGGGATGTGTTCAATACAAGTCTGAGATTCAGCAATATTCTCTCTAACGAACAGAAATTTAATAGCAAAATGTTCACTATGACTAGAATTCTTATGGTTTTGAAAGAAGCACATAGCAGAAGAATTATCGCAATAAAAATTGGTAGAAATCGTGATATAGAATTAACTAATTACATGCTAGATATTAACTTCCTAAACCATATAGCCTGACAAGTGGCCTCATAACATGCGATAAACTCTGCTTCCATAGTTGAGGTAGCTATAAGTGTCTATTTAACTCTTTTTCATGAGACAGCTCCTCCAGACATCATAAAGATGTATCCAGATATTGACTTATGATCATCTATATATAAGACATAATTAGAATATGAATAACTAACACCTTCAAGTAAATTAGATTATCTATAAGTCAACATATGATTCTTGGTATCTTAAAGATACCTCATTATCTTAGCTGCTTTCCAATGATCCATCTCAGGGTTACTCAAGAATCTTCTAAGCACACTAATAGCAAAAGCCATGTCTAAATGGATGTAGACCTGTGCATACATAAGACTAATAATAACGGAAGCGTAAGAAACCTTGTCTATTTTAACCTTTTCAATATCAATTTGAGGACGCTATGGTTGAGATAATGTATTGCCTTTCTAAGTAGATACTAGACTAGATGCACAAGTATCCATTTTAAATCCTTTAAGCACTCGTTCAATGCAACTGGCTTGGTACAAACCCAAAATACCATAAGTTCTGTCATGATGGATCTAAATTATAAGAACAAAAGATGCTTCACTAAGATTAAAATGACATGATAACATGTATTTTAACTCATCTAGAAAAAGATTGAGTTGCTAGCTAACAAAATGTCATCAACATAAAGCACTAAGATGATAAAATTACCCCATTAGATTTATTAAAATTCTTATAAGTATACAATATAGTTATTCGGTATTGCAAGCCTTTAGACCCTTTGAAAATGTCCTAATGCAATGGCTAGTTAATTCAGATCTTTAACATGAGGATATTTATTTATCTGAACTAGATTATCAATATTATCTCCTCTAGTGTTAAGGAAGTTAGAACAAGTATAGGCAGAATGGTGGCCTTATCACGTAGATTGATAGTCCTAGATACCAAACTCCTACTATCCAAGTTATCCTCAAAATTGAATGTTTGATCAAACTTGATGATCTTGGTACAATGAATGGGACAAGGAAATCTGCAACCTTTTGATCCAATACAATATCCAATGAAGAATCTATTGATTGTTCTAGAGTCTAATTCTACTTTACAACCCCATACTTTAAAGTTTCAATATATGAGATATCTAGGTCTAACAACACATTTTTATTTTACTAATCTTTTTAATCTCTCTCTAGAAAAATGGCCTAAACGTCGATCCCATAAAATGGAAGAATTCTCCCTCATTCTAGGTCGTTTATGCCTAATCACAACATTGATGGAAACATCAGATGACACAACTGGATAATCATTCAAATTCAAATAATACAGACCATTTTGTAAGGTGGCATACTAATAATAGTAAAATCATAATAAATTTCAATCTTTCATTTCCTTGTCAAAAAGAATAATTACAATTATTCAAAATAGAACTACACAATTATTCAAAACAGAACTTAGAAGGCACATAAATGACATTATTCAAATTAAAAAGTGTCCAGGAGATAAACATAAAGAAAAATTGATCATATGTATTCAATTTCAACTTTACTTCCTGCTAGTCCCAATACAGTCTTTTCCGTCTAACTTTGGATTCGCCTATTTCTGATCCCCTTCCTACTCATGCTTATTTTTTAGCTTATAACATTGAGACATCTTGTGTCCAGAGATCTTGCAATAATTATACTTGCCATTAAATTTCTTTTATTGTCCCTTGCCCTTATCACCATCTTTCTTAAACTTAGGCTTTCCAAATATTTATGTCTCTTGTTTCTTTTCTCTTTTATCATTATCAGTTGATTTACTATTTGATCCTTGAGACAAGTAATTAACAAAAGGTGTTTGTGAGTTACTTTTCATAGCCTCCTCCTTTTGAGTTAGTATAGAAATTATTTGGTCTATTATCCACTCTCCCTCTTGTGAATTATAGGAAGTTCTCAGGTAGCTATATTCAACTGGTAATGACTAAAGGACTTTGCAGACTAAAGTACTCTCTCCTAAATTGACACTGTATGATTTTAGCTTATTGCAGTAATGAATTATCTTCATAATGTGCTCTCTGACACTCAAAACTCTATCATAACGAGTGTTGTCAAGTATGGAGAGATAATAGACTTTCTGAGTCTTATCAAGCTTTTTAAATTTTTTACCAATAGCTTTTATGTATTCCATAGCAATGTCCTTATTTGTGATACTTTTTTTAACTCCTTTCTTAATCGTGAACTTAATCATTGCTAAATAAATTTGATTTGATTTATACCATTATTTATAATAGGTCTTATCTGCAGCATTAGACTCAGGTAGAAGATCAGCAAGCTTTAGTTCTCTAAGAGCCAAATCCTCCTCAGAGATTATCAGGTATATGTTCGAAAACTTTTTTTCATTCATCATAGTTTATTCCATTAAGAGTCCTTATCACAGATAGTTATTGAAAGGTTGAGATTGATGTAATAGGATTGAGAAATTATTAATTATGCGTGCACAAGATAATTATAATACAAGATTCCTAATTAAACAAATCAATTAAACAATTATTTAATAAAGTGGTATCAAAATTACATGTACCATATGATTTAACTTGTATAAGAGCCTACACAAGAATGTAATTAATATAACCATACCGATAGGGTATAAGAAATATTGAAAATATTATAATTGTTGCATGCCTATTCTAAAGAGTTTAAATCCTAAAATTATATTAACAATGTCACACCGATAGGGTATATCCGTCATCAATGTAATATGCTCCTGGATATCCCAATAAGACAGTATTTTATGAAAAATAGTCTTATTATATCTCTAATCTATCACTAGTATGAAATAAGTGGCTTTATGTGTGTATATATATACAAAATTACATAATTTAAGATTAAAAAAATTTAATAAATATACTCATGCTTACAATTAAAGAGGGTTTTGCTCACTAAACTCAGAAAAAATGTGAAGAATGTCCATGAATTTTTTCAGGCTAAAATTTCATAAATAAAATATATTTTTATACAATATAAACTTTACAAAATTCAAAATAAATATTAATTTGCCTTAAAAATTTTTGAAAAAAATTACATAAAGGTAGAAAATAAAATTTCACACAAGTAGGCCATAAAGGCTTGGCATGTGGCCTACACGCCTCTACACACGCATAAGCCCACATGTGTTCATGATTTGATAATGTATGACCAGCTGACTGGTGTGTGACCTTCATGTGCCCTCGTATGCATGATCTCATGTGTGATTAATTAGCAGTCAAATGTTAAAATGCATAGGAGCACGTGCCTGAGCACTTGTAGACCACGTGTGGTAGCCTCCTGGCTATACAACATGGCACATGATCACACGCGCTATTGCCGTGTGGATTTCACACGCGTTAGAACTATCCTTCTCACTGACTGATTGGCTTTCACGCTCGTTCTCAATGTGTGTTGCCCACGTGCCCAGTGTTAACACGTCTTTTTCTTCATCCTTCTTTGTACTGGTGCATTCATGGCTAATTTTTCAACCATTAATGCACTTTTAAAGCTTTAAAAAATTTATTTTTAATCATATTTAATGCTAAAAAATTTTATTTAGCCTATTCTTAACACGAATTCATATATTAATCAGAAAGAAAAGCTTTAAAATTGTACAATCTATGTTCATAAATTTTTTTGAAAAATTCAAACTGATCTGTAATAATAATGAATTTAATATAATTAAATAACAGAGTAATTTTCCTAATGTATATGAATATAAGATCAGCATCTAAGATTCAATTGAAAGAGAAAAATAAATCCAAAAAAAATTTTATAATTGAAATTAGGGGTATTTAACGAGCCAAAAGTTCGCAGGCCAAACGGACTAGCCTGCGAATTTCCAACGAACCGAACTCGAAAAATTAGGCCCATTTAAAAATAGGCCTAAACGGGTTCGTCCGTTTGGTCTGCGGTCCAAAGAGGACTGGTCATAAATAGACTAACCCATTTTTTTTAAATTTATATTTAATAATTTAAATGATATTTACATTAAAAAATATCTTATTTATTATTTTTTATATTATAATTTAATACAAAATATAATTCAACTATTAAAAAATTAAATATAAATGCTTAAAATAATTAAATATAGTAAAAATAAAATTAAATAATAAAATTAATAAATATAAAAATATAATAAATAACAAAGAATAAAATATAAATTAAAATACAAAAAAATGGACGGTTCGTGGACTGGTCCGGCAGACCAACAAAGTGGATCAGACTGGCCAAAACGGGCTCGTTTAAAAAGGGGCCTAAATAAATCGAGCTTAAACGGAATGGGCTTAAACGGATTTTGGCCTGGTCTAATCCGTCCGGTCCGTTAAGCACCCCTAATTGAAATTTCAAATTTTGATTATTTTTATGTATGAACATAGGAAGAAAAATTTGAAATTTTATAAATTTGTCAAGATAATTAAAATTGCTCATAATCATTTTATTCATACTACCAACATGTTCTGATACCATTTGTTGGAAGTATGAATTAAAATTCTAAAATATAAAATTGATCATAACCAAATTATGAGCGTACTTGTTACATAATTTGATGAGGTCATGATTGATTTGAATAATTAATTAATATTAATCCATATAAATTTATCTAAATAAATTATTTATTTTATTTTTAATACAACACATCCTTTAACTTAGAAGCTCTCAAGCAATATAAAAGAATTATAAGAAAAGATATCTCACTTTACTCCCTTTTACGCAGAAATAAAAAGTCTTTATTATAATTTTACTCCATTTTCTATAATAATATTTTGGGTAAAAATTTAAAATTTATGGTTTCTCATTTGTTAAATTATTATTTTTTTAATTTTTCATTAACTTTAATTAAAACTTCTTGTTTATTGTAAATTATAATTTCTCATCTATTTAATTATTTAAAAAATGTCATCATAAAAAAATTAATGTTGTTAACTTATAATTTTTGCTTGAAAAATAATGAAAAAAAATTAGTTTATTACACTAGTTTTATTTAATAACTAATGTTTAAAATTCTATAGTTAAATGATATCATTTTTTTGTACATAATGATTTTTTTATTACTATTTGATGTGTAAATTTTAGTGCAAAAAAGAGGTTGCAGGATGAAAATAAAAAAAATGAAAAATTGACATTATTTGTAAATTTCTTTACGAAGCCTAAAATAATTTTTTAATAAGGTATGCTTTCCTTCCATTCTTAATATGATGTTATCCAATTTTATATTTGTGCTCACTAATTGTTTGTTAGAATTGATGTTACATCTTTTGAAAAATTAGGAATTAATTTTATTTATAATTGTGTGGTAGTGGAAATTTACATAAATATTATGGATGCATTTAGGATGATTTTTTATTTGAGAACAATATAATTTTATGGTATGAGTAGGAGAAAATAAATTATATATGACTATAGTGCAATAAGATTTGAATAAGTATGTATGTAGGAGAATCAGGAACTATATTTCCTAATTTGCCTTTAAAAATATGTGAAATACCTAATTTATTCCTAAAAAATCTAAACCCTACTTATATCTCCCAAATGAGCAACTAGAAGCACATTTTGTTAAAGGAAGTTGGCTTACCTACTTTCCTCATATTTCTTCTCAAGCTTTTTTACTTTCATTCTTTAATTCATAACAAATTTGAGCTAAGGAATTTTAACTATTATCATATTCTTTTAATCAAGATAATTTATTGTTGACTCTAGGTTTTAGGTTGAAAATATTTTTAAGTTTTGTTGTGAAGAAGGGTTTAGGGATTTCAACTAAAAACTTTTTGATTTTATGTTACTAAACCAAATTAAAACTTTTTATAGCTTTTTTTATCTTTTCCATACCATTGTAAATGAACAATTTACTTAAATCTTTCTTAAATTATTAATTCAATAAAATTTCATGTCATAATGGTAATGTTATAAGCTAGGGATTTTAGTGATGTTTATGTTAATAAATAGTGAAAATGGCTTTAATAAGTTGTTAGAAGCTTGTATTTATAATTGTAGCATAGGAAGCTTGGACTAAATGAAAAATAATGTATTTTTGAAGTGATTTTTGTAGAGTATTGACTAGTAGTTGACCATTGGACTTAGTGGTCGATCAATAGCCTGCAAAATTTAGTTTTTGGTCCTTCTAATATGTAATGTTTAACTAATGTTCTTTTACTTTAGAAGCATTTGAGGACCATTGGTTTTACTGGTCCATTAATACTTATTAACACATAAGCCACAAGTGTATAGATACTAAACATAGAATTGATTAAATAATACATGTTTGGCATTGAAATTAAAATGTAAACATATTAAGTAAGATTTCCTTCAAGCATAAGTGTTTGGTTAATATGCCTTGAAGTGAGTGGGCATTTATTTTAAATACCATTATAAGTCATATACTTATATTGTTATCTTCAGTATGTTGAGCACAAAATTATATAATTGTGATTATTTGCTAGAAGTTCAATTATTGCAATAATTAATGGAGTCCTTCATGAATTATTGTCAACTATTCTTTAGAGTTACCTAATGTAAACATAACATTATCAATACTGTTGGATTAAGTCACATTTGCTTATATAATTTGTGATTAATTTTGAATAGATAGCTTATGGCTATGCATGAAAGGCATGGAGTGACTGATTATTATTATTGTTATATTTGTGATGAGATTATATGATATGAAAATGCCATTAGGCATGTCTAATATAATGAGATGGGGTAATGGTAAGTATGTGTTTAGTTCAGATTTGGAAAAAAAGTTTATAAAAGGACAAGAAAAATAATTGAGAGGAATAAGAGTGAAAAGATTTGTAAAGGGATAAAGTTGACCAAAGAGATACAAAGAAATTCATTTGCTTTCTTATTATTAATAATTATTTTCATTATTTCTTGGGATACTTTTGTCCAATTGTGATATTTGTTCCATATATAATTTATTTTATGGTACATAATATGGGATACGAATAAACTAGTATTGTTATTATGGAATGTGAATATGGTGGATATATATATTTATGATATATAAATGATTATAAAATTCCTAATGAGAATATGTTTGGAAATGCGAATTAGAAAAACAATTATGGAAATGTAGTTGAACAATATTGGAATTGTTACATTATTTGAAAACATTAAAGTGGTTAATTATTGTTTGAATTCTTAAATCAAATATTTTCTATATTATTTTTTTTACTATTAAATTAATTAATATTGTGAATGATATTGCTGATGTGAGTTGAATTGACATAAAAGATAAGGACTTGTGATATTAAATTATAATTATTTCTTGTTCTAGGCCTTTTAAATAAATTGTTTATTAATTGAGTTAATGACTTACTTGTTAGTTATTTTCTTCTTTCAAATGCACTTATAGGAGTTTCTCCACTTTTGCCTATAAGCTAGAAGTGAAAGCTTCTTTCTATCATGAGTAGTGTAGCTATAATCTTGATAGCTTTTGATTAGAAATATGTTAGGCCTTATGAATATTATCAAATATACTATAATTAATCTTGTTTGTAAATGTTTTAATAATTATTTAGAAAAATATGTTGCTTCTGGAATTAATATGGATGATACCAATTTTAGGATTAGTTTAGGCTTGTGGAGATTAAGTAACAAGTTCCATGTTGTTTATGGCTTAGTAGGTCATGACAATCAAAGTCCATAGCTTATGATGAAATATGAGTTAATAGCACTCACTAGAAAAGCATAGAACATAAATTTAAGAATTTGTTTTATATTTTATATTTGTTCTTGTAATTTAGTTAATGATTTCACAATTAACCATATTTTGTCACGTTTTACTTTGGTGCAACTTTTATAGGTTTGTACAAGTAAAAAACTTGATTTCATTCTTTTATTTTAGCATTTTGTATAATATTTTATGTGAAAATTTAATGAATATTACTCATTGTATTTGTAGATATTGGATTTAATAGTGTTTTTCCCATGAATACTAACCTTATATATTAAGCAATAGCTATTGTAATGAAACACCCATCCTTGATTGAAGTAATCTTTTATCATTTTTAAACTTTTTTTTAATTTAAATACATTGAATCATAATGAAGATGTTAGTTTAGTTAAAGTGTTGGAAATGCAGGGAATAGGGACATCCATGACAAATTAGGAGATAACTTTTTTTTCACCATGATAAACCTTTACTTTGTAATTGTTGCAGCACTCAAATTTTCATTTGATTACTTTGTTCCTCTTATAGTTTGAAAATGCTCTAAACATATGCCATTCAACAGTACAAATTATTCGTTATTCCTTAATCCCATATATCCAAATATTATAATATTAGAGTATTATATTTTTAGTAGTTCTAAATCTATTTGAAGTTAGAAATAATGTAATAAAATCATTTTGAGATGTTATACAAAATAAAAAGTGTGTAGGGAAAGGTTTTTTTTTCCTTTAAGGGAGAGAGTAAAACACTATCAATTTTGTGAATCATTAATATGGTGTATGACACTTTCCACATTGATTATTAAAATAAGATGACATTAAATTTTAATTTTCAATGATGGTCACTTGACAAAAATCGATGTATTTGCATGTGATCAATGATTAAGTTGTGCATCTTACCAGAAATGATGATGCTATATTTGTTATGAAAATTGATGCAATATTTATTTTTGATAACAACTTTGTAATTAACATCATTAAATATTTTAACAATACTCGATTAATTAATGGTTCGAAACTGACATCTAATCTATTAAATAGTTAATGCCAATTAACTTTTTTGTAATAATGTTAGCTATACTTGAAAATTTTACAAGCTTTTACAAAAGTATAACATGGGGGTAATAATTTTTTTATATAAAATACTAGAATTTTTTAACAAAATGTTGCAAATTTGTTGGCCTTTTAAAGATAACAAGCAAGCTAAAAAAAATTAAAAACTCCATTATTTACTATACTTTTATTCTGGTGAGAAAATGTGTGATAAGAAAATGGACAAAAAGAAAATATATAGAAAAGCACTTTTTCATATATTGCTTGGATATATAGGAAATAAAATATAAAGAAAATATATAAGTATTTTTTAAATTGATTAAATATTAAAAGTATATAAAAAATAATTTATGTAATGACAAAACTTACTCTTATAGCAAGTTAAGAAAGTTGTTTAGTAAGAAAATATAATTTTAAAATTATACTATTTTTTATATTTTTTCTACACTTAGTTTAGTTGGAAAATGTTATGGTGATTCCCAAGGCACTATTCTAATTATTTTTTTCATCTATAGTTTTTCATGGCATTCAAAAATTAAAAATTTTATTTTCAATATTCTTTCTATAAATCCAAACAAAATTTTAAAGTTCTATAAAAAATTCTTTTTTTATTATGTAAAAGTTTCAATGTTGATATTAAATTATAAAAAGCATAATAAAAAAAATCTTGTCACCATATGAAAATTAAAAATAGATTAATGGTTTATATTTGTGTACATGCAAAAAAAAATTACACGAAGGTATATAAAAAATTGCAAACAAAAGTTAAATGATGATTTTACCTTAATTTAAACTTAAAAATCTTGTATATATGGCATACCAAATCTAATATCAATTAATCTTTCCCCCTTTTGGCATCAATAAAAAGTATAATAAGTAATGAAATAATATGCTTAGCAAGATAATAGTATACTAAAGTATGCTATAAAGTGAACTAAGCTAGCTAAATATTGCTAACGAAATATCCATAAAAAGAAGTCCAAAAGTAATCATCATAAAGTAGTAAACAAAGCATAAAAAAAGTCATAAAGTAGAACCATAAGAAAGTAAAGTCTTAAAGAGATAATAGGGTTAAGGGGACAATTATATTTAATCATTTACCATCTCATTCTGGTCATCCTTAGTATCATCTCTATCATTTGTAGTAATAGCCTTATCATCCTTAACATCTTCCTTTTCTTTCCTTTCTCCTTATTTTACATCAACTTTATCATTTTCATCATCCTTAGCATCCTCTGTAGTAGTAAAAGAAGAAATCACATGCGAACCAAAAGATTGATGGTCAATTTTGGCCAACAAACTATAAACTTTTTTAAATTCACCTTGAATATCACTTCACATTTTAACTAGTCAGCTTATCACAAGTTATATAGTAGAGGAATGGGTAGAATTAGATGATAATCATTTCTCAACATGAACCTAAAACCTTTGGCATTTGTAATAAGACATTTGCTTTATATATGGTTCATCAAGCCTAAAGGTTTCTTTGAATTATGTGAACTTTTCTTCATCCTTAACCTTAATTCACTTTTTCTCAAATATAGCTGCCAAGATCATCCCTTATCTATAGTGCAATGTTTTTTATTATCTAACCCAAATGCATTAACTAAATCATCCAATGGCAATGTAAACTCTTGGCCTTTCACAGTAGTTTTTATTTTAGTCCATTTCTTCGTGTTATGCTTTTCTAAATTAGCATAGAATGGATATACTAATGAAAGATACACAAGAGCATTAAACTCTAATAATTGAACTAAATTTAATTTATCCAATATATTATACATTTACAATTTTTCTTTAAAAAATTTATGTCCTGACAGTTTAAAGGTTCTATTTTTTTTCTAACATACCAAAAAATCTAGTATACTAAGTATTTCCTTATAGTATTTCATTTCTAGATTATATAAAGGAGGATTAGAACTTCTTAAAAATGCTTTTCCTTTCCTTTTTCATTGATTAGTGTGCTATTTTTTTGGAAGCCATGCACTTTTTGCCCATAAAAAATAATGAATTCAAATAGAAGTATATGGAGTGATTTTTAGGAGGAAAAGTGTTTAAATTATGTGTAAGGAGTGATTTAGAATGATTGGTGTTGAAATAATTGAAGGAGACTAAAGTTTGGAAGTTAGAGTTTGAAGATATGATTTGCAAATTTTAGTTATTTAATGGGTTTTGGAAGAAATTAATTAATAAAAGCGAGTTAGAAATGATTTAAATAGTGTAGATTCATGGATTTTGGTAAAAAAATGGATGATTATAGTGAATTTTGGATGAAAAGGATAAGAACATATTGTTTGTTATTTTAGAGGTTTATGCAAAAATGAAGAGAAGACTAATGTAGGATATACATAATACCCTAGGAAAGTGCTTCGTGAAGTATTTCACTAATGAATATGTTTATAGAAGAAACTATTCATGAAAGACTTTGTGACTCACAATATTGAAAGGTACAATTTTGAGCATAAGCAAAGCACTTTGTTAAGTGCTTCATATTTCTCAAAAATTTTGCTAACACTTAAAATTGTCTACCAAGCTTGATCTAAACCCATTCCTTTTGAATTTCAACACATTATCATGACCCATCTTAGCCGTGATTGATATGAAGCTCGTTACTAGGTTCCAATAACTTAACTAATTGAGAACACAAACTCTGACACATAGGAAATTCCTTAATTTCTTATATAGATTGAAATGTAATATGGGTGTTATGATAAATGAATAGTGTTTACCTTTATTTTTGGTCATATTGTTAGGGTCACCTGCCCTATAACATAGCCTTATGACTCAACTAGTAAATATTAAGACTTAATCATACTTAAGAATATAAATAAGACAATAAGACAATACATGCCATATTTATCAAGATTTATTAAGCTCAGTAAGTATACATATATATATATATATTAACCATTAGTGTAATAACTAAAATCCACTATAAATGAATTTAAAGGTTCAGGGTAAGTATTAACAGAAAATAATTACAATAACTTTATACCTATGTTCTTGTCTAATAGATGGTTAGCTACATAAATATACACATCTACAACTTCTATAATTCGAATGATAATAGTGTTAGTGCCATAACCTTGCAAGTTAAGATCATTAATTAAATAGACATCAGTCACTATAAAGAGTTTGCATATTAGCTATAGTACCTTTATTAATATCAAATCCTTAATTACATATCTTTGCCAGTGTACAAAAATATAATAAATAGAAAAAAATTAATAAAGTAATTGAAAACCTCCTTGTAACCTCTGGTTAGCCTTATCCCTTTAAAATGCCATCATTATCCTTCTAGGTTTTGTCTTATCTACTTATAAACAATTTCTTGGATTTGGTACTATTTCACAATCTCAATATTTATCATCGCCCTAATCACATTTTCCATTTTTGATTCACTTAATGATTATTTTATTGCATGTCATGATTCATATTCATTCTATCATTGCATTATATTGTAATATCTACAATATTGTCTAATAACAACACCAAATCATCACTATATGACCTCCAAACCAAAGATTCATTAATAGCATTTTACAAGAATGGGAATTTATTCATATATGATACACCATTAATTATCTCAATAATCAAACAATATTTGGAATTCAACTTATAGTTCTATAAAATGCTAATACAACAAGATCGTACAATAATAACAAAAGAACAACCTTAATTCAAGCATTTATAGGATCATTTATATAAATTTATATTTATCAAAAGAAAGAAACATAATTTACTAGAAATAACATTTTAGAAAAATGTATATGTACTTTAGTATATCAAATTCCTTTTAATATTTTTCAATACATTTTTATGTGTATTATTCCCATAATCTACATTATAATATTTTTATATTTCTAATTTTGTTTGAAAGAATCAAATTGGGGTTGTTAGAAATTTCATGAATTATGCTTAATCAAGTGAAAATATTAAGGAGTTTATGTTAAGGTTTATTTACCTACATTAAAGGAAGCTTTGGGGGCTTGGCATTAGACATGGAAAGATTTAGCGTTCTTTAACTTTAGATTGCTACACAGCTACTAATTGTTCCCTTTGCAGCTTCTTAAGTTACCAATGGCAATGTCTTACTAACAAGAACACACCAGTGACTAGTAATAATGACTAGTGATAGCAAAATATCAACTTAAAATGAGGGTAATCAAGGTGGAAGGATAGAAGCAAATTAGAATGAAAGATAGGATAAAAAAAGAGAGCTTTGGTGGCTATAAAAATAAAAGGTTAAGGCAACTTAAATGAGTTAAATGTTCAAGTACTATAGGTTCACTCTCTGGATTCAATCTTGGTTGCACTTTCTTTTACCTAAATCATTTAACTGAATCTTAGCCCTTCCTACTAATTACTCCTTTACCCAGTTAACATAAAATTATAATTCTCACCCATTTTATTCTTCTAATATTTTTATGGTAGAATGATTAATATACTTAGGAGTTTAAAAGCAACTTTCTTGTAGTGTTACAATTGTTAGGAGAATTGTTTACCAAAGCATGTATATATATCACTATTCCCATGATCATTCAATATTCATTATTTTATGAGAATAACATCTTAAAGATCCTTTTAAAATGCTTTTGAAGTAAAGCTTTGATTTGATAAATAATTTTTTTAATGTTACTCATAAAAATACTAGATTCTTGGATTTCATTATAAAATTGTAATGAATAATGTTTTAAATAGGGATATACATTAGTTAATTTAATTTTTCAAAATTTGGTTTGACAAGAAAATATTAGATATTACTATTATTTAAGATAATCATTTCAAAACTTAATTTAAAAAGGGCCTAAATTAATTAAAAATAATATAGTGAAAATTAAAATAATAGTCTAGATGTTACTTGTGGCCAGATTTTCACCTTTAAGATTGAATTTTAAAGATTAAACCCTACAAAGCAAATTTAAGGAGCTCTTTAATGCCAAAGTTAATAATTAATTCTTAATAAAAATAACAATAGGCAATGAAATGAAAAAGATAAAAACATTAAAATTCATTTAAATAAATTAAAATAAGTTCAAAATTCATAAGGGGTCATCTTTCAAAAGGTTTTAACATGCATAATCATCTTTTAATAAAATTGAAACAATCTTCACCACTTCTTAGTGAAGATGTTCATAAGTTGAAATTCAGTTTGGATAAATTCAAAGGTAACATATCTTCATTAAACTTGGATAAAGCGAAGTCTTATCTTAATATACTTTGATCTAGAATGCATAATAGGATTTTTAGTAAGATTAATAGCACTTGTATTATCATATTTGATAGGAGTGCAATTAAATTTAAAATCAAAGTTTGATAATTATTAATTTATCTAAAGAAGTTGAGTTCAACAATTACTAGTGGTTATGTTTGTCACTTTTGCATTGGATAAGGCCACACTATTTTGCTTCTTATTATACCATAAGACTAGTAAATGATCAAGAAATTGACCAGCATTACTTGCACACTTTCTATTTGTCTCGCTACTAGCAAAATTGGTATTAGAATAACTTTCTAAAGAATAACTCTTTTCTCTAGGATGCCACAACCTAATGGGAAGTGTGCCTATACGATATCTTAAAATTTATTTTATGATAATCAAATGTGATTCCTTGAGATTTACTTGAAATCTTATGCATATACAAATATTAAACATGATATTGAGCCCATTAGTAGTTAGATAGTGTAAGGAACTTATTATTCCTCTATATATAGTGTTATTAACCTTTTTACCTTCTTTATCTAAGTTTATCTTTATAGATATACTCATGAGGGTTATATATGGTTTAGCCTTATCCAAGTTATATTTCTTAAGAATATCTTTGATATACTTGGTTTGACTTACAAAAATTCCTTCATTTGATTGTTAGATTTGAAGGCCAAGGAAGAAATTCAACTCTCATATCATGGACATTTCGAATTCTACTTGCATTAACTTTTCCTTATATATAGGATCATTAGTAGCTCCAAATATAATGTCATTTATGTATATTTGCCTAAGGAGAATATCACCATATTTGTGCTTTACGAAAAAAATTATGTCAGCTTTTCCTATTGTAAAACCTTTATGTATAAAAAATTTGCTCAATCTCTTATACCAAGTTATAAGAGTTTGCTTGTGGCCATAGAATGCTTTCTTAAGTTTAAAAACATAGTTAAAAAAGAAGTGACTCCTAAACGTTGAAAGTTGTTCAACATAGAATTCTTCCATAAGTATATTATTTAAAAAAATACACTTTTGATATCCATTTGATAAAGGATAAACCTTTTCATACAAGCATATGCTAATAACATGTGAATAACCTTTAATTTAGCTGCCAATGCATAAGTTTCATCTTAATTAATGCTTTCCTTTTTGTTGTAACCTTGTGCATATAATCAGGCTTTATTCATAACTATAACATCATTTTCGTCAAGTTTATTTCTAAAAATCCATTTAGTTCTAATAATTGAATATTTATTAGGTCTTAACATAAGTTCTTAAACATCATTTCTTTCAAATTGATTTAATTTTTCTTGTATGGCCAAGATTTAATTTTTTTATTAATTATTACCTTATCAATGTTTTTAAGTTTAATTTAGCAAAGAAATCCTAAGTGTCTGCATATATTTTTAAGAGAATTACAAGTTACCTTTTGAAACATATAACTAATAACTTAGTCAATGGGATAGCACCTTATAATCTTCCATTCTTTTTGTAGTCCATGATCTTGATTTTAATTTGAGTTGTCTATAGGAGGAAGAGGTTTTTTATCTTCATCTTTCTCTTAAACCTTTTTTTCTACAATTTGGCTATTGAAATCTTTTTTAAGGAGCCATAAATCTATTTGCTCTACATGTTCATTTGAGAGTCTTTGCACATGTGCAATAGATTTATCAAATACAATGTGGATTGATTCTTCCACTATTAAATTTCTTTTGTTAAAAACTTTGTAAGTTCTACTATTGTAAGAATACCTAATAAAAATAACTTTATCAGATTTGGTAACAAACTTTTTAAGATTGTGTTTATTATTGTTATGCATAAAATATTTACAATTACAACTAAAGACATAAAAATATGATATATGTGGCTTTCTTCCTTTGTATAATTCATAGAGGGTTTTCTTTTTCTAAATTTTCAATGTCTTTTTTTTAAAGAGGATATAATCTTCTTTGAAAGCTTAGCATTCTTTATAGCCTTCAGTAAATCCTTACAAAGATTATTTTGCATAAAATTAAAGGATTTTTCAAAGTTAGTAATAGATATGTCATCACCATTATCATCTCCAAGAGCCATCAAAGATAAAAGTGCCTTTTCATTTTCATCATTTCTACCATATATGCTAATAACTTCACCTTCCTATGTTGTAAGGTGGGATTTCTTATGTAAACTCTTGTTATTCCTTTTCTCATGCTCCAATTGTTTTTTAAAGAATATTAGGCAATTAAATTTGATATGACCTAATTTCTTACTTTTATAGTAGGTTAAACTTATTTAGTTATTTCTATCTCCTTTACTTGTATGCTTGTTATGATGAGGGGCTCTTTTTTTTTCTACCAATTCTTTTAAGTGCTTTTTCATACTTCTTAGGGAGAAGAGTTAAATCATTTTCAAATGAAATGTTAGGATTATCCTTTTAACTTTCATCATTAATGATAGTTTTAGCTTTAAGGGTTAATGACTTTTATTTCTTATCACTATCATTAACATATCTTTTAAGCTCTATTTCATGCTCATCTAGGTTGCTAAAGAGATTTTGCAATGTTAGCATCTTAATTTTCATGGCCTTTTTATTTATGATGATATTTAATTGCTAATTAGTAGATAATGATCTAAGCACTTTATGAACCAAATCTCCATCCATAAAAGTCTTATCAAGAATGCCTAATTGAGTAATAAGAGTGGTAAATCTTTTATCATATCCTTGACAAACTCACTATCATTTATTATAAATAATTCATATTGATAAATAATTGTATGCATTGTGCTTTTTTTCTTTAACTTGTAAGTTCTTTATGTGAGTAACTTCAAGAACATCTTATATTTCTTTTGCAACTAAGTAATTGGATTTTCTTTCATATTTACTAGGCCATAAAGAATCAGATAGAATCCATTTAATCTTAGAGTGAAATTGACATTTCTTTTTATTTTCTACACTCCAATTGGCTCTTAGTTTTCAACCTTTTTGGTTAATAGATTACATCTTTTCTTAATCAATTCTCACATATCAATATTGGTTGCTTCTTAAAAATTCTTTTTCTTTTGTTTTTAATAAGTATAACATTATTTATTGAAATCGGAAGGTTTATTCAATGGAAGACATTCAAGTAAAATGCTAGAATTACTGGAACCTATGGGATCCTTTTAAGATTACAAGACCTTGACATAAGAGGTAAGATCGAAGGGTTCCACTAAAAAAAAAGGTGAATTGGGTAGTAGAAATTTTCACTTTTTTGAAATCTAATTCAATTTCTAACAAGTTTTCAATCAATTAGCACTTGGAAACAATAGATAAAAAATTAGCCTTAAGAGAAATTAATTTCTAAGCAAGTAAGTTAATTGATTTAACATAATATTATGCATATATTAGAAAATAATGTAGAAAAATTAAAGAGTTAGGGTTAAAAAGATCAGGCACAATGATTAATAGTAGTTCGCCTTTGAAAATCTAATAATTTAAGGATTACATCTATTACCAAGCCTATTTGACTTGAATTTTGCTAATCCATTATCTCTTTTAGTTTAATTTAGGCATTTGAAGAAACTTCTTACAATGTTCTTCTTGATTACAAACAAATCCCTTTGAGTTTCCTTACTTAAAGCACATTCTAGCTAAGATATGCCTTATTTTTTAACAATTTAAGGATAACACACTCTAATTACGATGGAAGAGTGTTTAATACAAGAAATTTGAGCTCTTTTACTCTCAAGAGTTGCTTAAATAATGAAAAGTTAGAAGAGATAATTTAAATTTGAAAAATTTAAAGGATTTTAGTCATTAAAGAGCAAAGAGATGATAAACTTATGTCGATGTAACAATGAATGCTCTTAATAAATGTTTAAAAATGAATTTTAGGCTTTATTAAGAGTTGGAACCCTTAAATTTTCATTAAACACATTAAAGCCCATTATAAATGCATTAATACACATGAAATTATTTCATAAAGTGATTTATAAGGCTAGAAAATTTAAAATTTCAAAAGGCAAAATGCTTCGTGAAGCATTTCTCCCTGCACAGGGTAACTTAATGTAAAAGATGAAGTGCTTTATAAAGCCCTTCCTTAAGAGCATGTTATAATTTTGAAATATAGTTTAAAAAATACATTACAAAAGTGCTTCTTGGGCCAACCTAAAGGGGTTAAAGTATTTCCTATGATGCTTCTTTTCGTCCAAAATTGAAATCTAATATTCAAAACACTTTCAAATTATTTTTAGAAAAATCAATCAAATTAATTTCAAACAAGATTTAAACATTTTCAAGCATAATTTAAAACATTTCTAAAATAGCTTTTTCTTCCAAATTAAAATTTTTTTGCCCTAATTATAGCACTAACATTTTAAAGCCAAAATTTGACAAAAGATTTGAGTTTTTGGTTACATTTTCTCCTATTTCAATTAAAATCATTTTGAACATAATTTTCTCTTTTTCAATTGAACCTAGTTAAAATAAAATGATCCTAATTCAAGGTCTTTGATAATATTCAATCTTTACTCTAGTTCCAATGTAACAAGTGTTCTTGAAACACATTTTAGCAAATCAAAATATTTTATTATCATTAATATTGTAATTTTAAATGGGGCTAAGGCTAATAAGAGAAGCATGACTAAGTTTGTTTAAACTTTTTATGAAGAACGTGTTGAGTAATTAAGTAATTATTAGGGATAAAAAGGGTAAAATTGAAGAAAATAAATAATGCTTCATCAAATTTTTAAAGAAATAAATAAAAAGAATGAAGAATTTCTTTCAAAAGCAATACATAAAAAGGGATGGAGAGGGTATAAATAAACTTAACTGCTAGAGGTCATTTAGTTTGTAGAATCTTACATTCTTAAAAAAATCACATTCTCAAGAATGTGATTTCTAGGAATTTAAATGCTAGGAATGTGACATTTTCATATTTAATTAGTCCACACTTTATATTTTTAGGAATAATTTTTTAGATCTCAAATATATTATATTTTCATGTTTAGTTCATACTTTATATTCCTTAAAATCTTATTAATTTCTTAAAAATACACTTATGAATTTTTTTATTATAAATTAAAATTTTAATTAAAAATATATAAATAAATTCTTTTTTTGAATAACCTATTGGCCTTTAACACCAATAGTGAAGGCGTGAACAAAAACTATATTGAATTCTTATATTTTTAAGTAGATTTTGGAGTCAAAACTCATAGGTCAATTATAATTCATAAGAAAAAAATGTACTTCCTTTTTTCATTAACAATATCTTTGTACGTATTGGTTACACATATTATAATATAAACTAGATTATAACTGAAACAAAAAATTTTGTAGCTATAAATAATAAATTTTTTTTAGTCCTTTGGTCCTATTAATTTACCAAAAAAGAAGAAGAAGAAAGGCTTATGATTAGTGTTAACAACTTGTCTCAAAAATAGAAAAACATATACAAATTCAAAAATAAAAAAAATGGAAGCACAGTTTATTGTTGTTACTACTTTGTAAGTTCCACTACTATGTTTGTATATATTGGCATGTCTTAAAAGTTTTCATCTTTCAATCTTTATTCATATTAGAAGTTGAAGATAATCCAATAATAATCTTTTAATTGATTTTCTAGTTTTTGCAAAAATATGTCTCCTGCTCGGGTAATGCAAATGACATATCTCTTTTAATGCTTACGTTAACATGCATTGTTGCAATTGTGAAACTTGGTTAGTTTAGTAAAAATTTTTTGTTCATGATTCTTTTCAATGATCAAAGAGATAACTAATGGCTTAATGGATATACTAATTGATTTAATTCTTATAAGCTACGCTTATGATTCCATTGAGGATGTTGTTTTTCATAAGGAATTTCTTGTCCATTTTGGTCTTTGAGCTACAACATGTAAAGTGAAAGTTAATCATGGTTCATAAGAGATTATTTTTTGGGTAAATCTAGCTCAAAGGCATTTGTAGAAAGCAATTTATAAAGAGAAAACATGGTCAAGAATGGCCATGTATGAAAGTATAGAGGTGAATCCTATGCATATTTAAGGAGTAATATTGGTATTGATCCATTTAAAAATAGAAAGTTAGAAGGCAACTTGAGAAATGCTATTTAGTGGAAAGAACATAATTGAAAACCAAATTAACATGATAATATATCCACTTGATCATGAGGTAGGTAGTTATATTAAAATGAGAAGAAAAAAATTAAGATAATTGTGCACTTTTATGTGTTTATGTGCATCATAATCATAAGACACAACAATGTAGGTTTCAAATGAGTAGAATTTATTAGAAGAATATGAAGTTTAATTTATAGGCTTAAAGATAATTCTTATTTTATTTATCCTCTTATTTCCTTCCCTGCCTTTTGTCTTTCACTTTTGGTATAAGTTACAATAAATAGTACATCATAATTATATGAAGAAGTTTACGGCATATGCAGAATACTTTTCTACCTAATCTATCATTGCACTTTTATAAAGAAAAATGGCATTTAAACTAACTAATTATAGAACATTTCCACACCAAATAGGTTTGCAAAATATATAGAGCAAATTTTTTGTGAAATATATAAAATCACAAAAGTTAAAAAATTTGAAATATCAAGAAGTTTAAACAACTAAAAGTAACATTCATTATCTTATCTCATCAATTGCTAGTGGCAGATGATGAGCTTTGGTTAGTAGTAGCAAATGAATTCCAATTAGGGATGGAGGCAAAATTATAATGGCAACTTTCACAATGGAGGCTATAATGAAGTTAAAAATAAAATGAATTTAGGTATATTGTAAAAGATAGTAAATTTGACTTATTATTTTAGTGCTGATATTCCCATCCTATGCCCTATCCTATAGGAATATGAGATACCCATCTTTTCTGCTTAAGAATATTTTTGGGAGAAAGTTGTGAAAAAAAATCTCTAAATAATTTTTTTAAGATTTTGAACAAAAAATGAGAATGTAATATTTATTTGAAATATGTTAGGATGTGATAAATATTTTGTGAACTAAACACCCTTATGTCTACAATTTAAAGTTTTAACTAAAGACATAAGAGGAATAGAGTTTGTAAGGCAACGTTGAGTGTCATTACACTATTAAGAACATGGACTAACCTTTATTTTTTTTAATAATAAGAAATAAGGATTATTAAATCACTAAATGTATTTACACAAAATCTTGGGATTAAATGATGAAGAAGAAAATAAACACTATTATGAAAAATAGAAATAATGTTGCCTAACACATATTGGTTAAAAAAATTGTTGACATATATAGTAGAGTAATGATATTTTTAAAAATATTAAAAAACTTTAAATGTCGATTATTATTAAATGTCAACACACTTCTTTTTGGAAAGACTTTAAACATCAATTCTTAAAATAACCAACATTTAAAGATATGATATTAATGATATTTTCATAAATAAGAGAAAAATTTTACACATGGGTTCTTAAAAAAGAAAAAAAATAACATATTTTACCCTCATATCATTAGATTAACATGTTGGTTCTTAAAAGAAAAAGATCAATGCCAATTCTAAAAAAAAAAAAAAACTACTCAATCCTAACTTTATTAGATTGATGTCATTTTTGTAAATATGAAAAAAATTTAAACATTGGTTCTTAAATATCCCAACGTGTTCTACTTTTAATGTTAATTCATATATGTGAATTGACATCCAAAGTTTAAATATTAGATGCCAATTCAAAGCCTTGTACCATAAATAATGTAAAATTTTATTTTATTTTTCTCATTATCACTCTCCCGATAATTATTTCTTTTCAACCTCAATCTTTGTCCTTGCTAACCTCTTTTCATACCTAGATCTCACTTTATTCTTCTCCATATGTTAGTGAGCTACCAATATTTCTTCAACTAGTATCAAGTATGAAGTAAATGGCTTATTCCAAGCCATTGATTCAAAATATAAAAGAGTTGTCTTTCTCATTTTATATCTTCATTATTTTGCATAGGTTTTTTGAGAGATTTATATTGGTATTTTACTTTTACAATTTTTAAAGTTATTTTTTATTTTTAAATACCTATTACATATTTGATAAAATATTGCAACAAAATTTAAATTTGGTTAAACAATGATGAAACATAGGAAAACAGTGAAAAAAGTTTATCAAAATCGTTATTTTTCAAAATTCTAAAAGGTATGCAAACTAATAAATCTCAAAAAGTTACTTGAAATAAAAAAAACCCTACACAAATAACCAAGTATAAATTTATGATGTTTAAAGTTTTTAATTTAAAATATACATTCTTTTTGCAAGATGTTGAGTTTATTTCAATTTTACTATAAATATCTTAGTAGGAAAGTGAAAAATTGGCATTTAAAATCATATTGATTTTTTTACAAAAAAAATAATGTGAAATATAAAAAGTTAAAAAATTTCTACAAGAAAAAACATCGATTAGCTAGTAAAAAATTGACATTATATTCTTTTTCCACATTGGTTAAAAAATAAATATGGAATGGTTTAACATACAATATCATTTCTATATATGTTGATTAAGTACTTGTGAAATTTTTATGAAATAATTGATGTGTAATTATAAATCTGCGGTAATGAGAACCTTCAAAAAAAAATTGCTTGATTGATTTTTTTTCTTATAATAGAGTACTAACCTAATTTTACAAACTTTGCTTGGTAGGTAAAATTCATAAGTTAAATTAATATCGAATCTAATGTTTTTTCTTTCTATCAAATTGAGTTGAATTAGGTTAGATTGTTATAGTATGAGTCTAAATTCCATTTACAAATCCACAATTATTAGATAATTTCAAATAAATTAAGTAACCAATTACATTTTAAATATTAATTTCATATAGGATATTAAATATATTATTATTGTAACTGGTATTATTTTAACAGTTAGTAATATAAATATATTTCATTCTAAGACAAATCTTTTTAAGTGTGAGGAGATATTACACTTAAGATAGCACGATTATTCCCATACCTTAGTTTTTTTAATATTTGAATATTTTGGTTGTTGACCTTTTTTTTTTAAAAATATAATAAATCATTTAATATATATATATATATATATATATATATATATATATATATATATATATATATATATATATATATATGTAACATATTACGCTTGAACATGATAAACTAAAGCAGATGACCCTTGGAAATAATGGTGGATATCACTTTAGTATGAAGGATGTGGATGTATAACATGGTAATTTAACTCATAGTTTATTTAAGAGAATATATATGTCACATAAAGCTTTACCTTATGTGCTATTAATATTAAATAATTACTAATTATATTTTGAAATTTGTATTTTCCAATTACAATTATTTGACTTAAAATTTGAAAATAAGTGATCAAATTGTAAGCATACTCTATTTTTATAAGAAGGAAAATTCCTCGTAAAAATGACCATTTTAATTAACATTAAACTATTCATTGTTTGTTTTTTTGAAAATGTGTTATGTGTTGAATCCAACTATAATATGCAATCACAAAGAAAGAGTTGCGACAAGAATATCTTCAAAAGAAGAATATAGCATTTGGCATGTGTTCGAATTTTGATCCATCGTTGACTTGATAACCATCTTAAATAGGTAATAGAAGAGGGGAAAAATTGATAAAGTGTATATATGATTACTTTTCAAGTAATATGCTTGAAGGAAAGGTACAATTAGTATATCAAAATCAATATTTGTATGAAATCTTATTGACACGATGCCACTTAATTTAAATAATGTAGATATAAAAAGACATCATTATTGTGATTAATTATAAGTAAATTCTTTTTTATAATTAATATCAAGAATGATTAGGTTATTAAATTGATAAAGAATTGGAATTAAATTCAAGATGCAGAAAAAGATAAAATTCTAAAAAAACTTAAATGCACGTAAAATAACTCTAATATGGTGGTTGTGAGATTTTTGTACCAAAATTAAATAACCCTATCTTTTAAAGGAACTTTCAAGCTAAGATAGTAAATATTATTAAACCACAATAATTAACCTTTCATTAAAAAAAGTGACCATTGTAATTGATCACTTTAAATCAAAAGTGACCATTATAGTTAATCATTTAAAATCAATGGTCATTATGCTAAATTTTCTTATTGAAAAATGTACTCTAGTGACCTTAGTCCAAATGATAAGGAAAGGAGCACTATCCTTAATTCTTAAATCATACAACAGGACACCTGCTAAAAAATATATAATATTTTGAGAAAATATTTCAATTTCATCTAAATTTAATAAAATTATACAAATTTTGCTATAATTTAAAAATATTCATTTCTTTTTTGGCTATGTAAACTTACAAAAACAATTCAGGATAAAAAAGTATTACACATAAACTCAATTTTGATCCTTATTATCCAATATTTTTTATTACAAAATACTTAAAATAATCTTGATGTTTGATTTGAATCAAATGATTATATTTTCTCATATTTTATTAATAGAAAAATTCAACATTAAATCTATGTATAGTGTTTTCTTTAATTTTTAAAGAATGTTTAAATATGTTTTAAATTAGAGAAAGGCTAATTAATTTTTTTAAAAAACATACAAAAATCAAATTATTTTTTCTAATGTTTTTCCAAAGCCTATGCGACTTTGCAAGAGTAATTTACCTTAAACAGCCAAGATGTAGTAGGTTTGGTTAGCAATATAATAATTTAGCATATTAAGAGACAATGGTCTATGATGAGCCTAAAATAAAAAAAAGTAAGTCAATTTCAAGAATGACTTCAACTTTGACGGTAGACACCAAAGATTTAGAATAAAGTTGATGCTCAGTTCAACCAAAGCTTTGTGAGAATCCAAATTTATAATATTAATTCCATATTCTAAGATAAACGGTCATGGTGCACTATACAACCTATATGCAGTAAGGGTTTGCACATATCACTCTTATTTGAGCACTAACACTGATGGCCTAAAAGGTAATTTCAACTCTATTAAGGGATGAATTTGAGATTCTTTATGAAGAAAGACAATTTTAATATTGATTTTATACATTAATGACTCTTAGAGTCCAATCGACTTAATGAAGGCATCCAAGTTTGATAAATTATATGTTCAAGGAAACAAATAATTAGGTATGTATAATAGCATCATTCATCACATACATTCCGATACTTAAGTTAAAATCTCATTTTATTGGGGTAGAATAATAATGGAAGATATCAATTCCATTAACATGAGCGTACCTTAGTCATTTATTAACATGAGCGTACCTTAGTCATTTCTATGTTTAGTAGGGCATAAGTCTTGATTGGGATGATAAGCCTTCCTTAATGCTAACCATAGATAGTTACACATGTAAAATATCATTTAATGTCGATTATTTTAGAGTTTTTTTTACATTAGTTTTTACCCAACGTATATACAAGTATTGTTGTTAGATAATTACACATCAATTTTTTAATCAATATAGAAAACCAAAATAACATTGGTTTCCATAAGCATAAAATCATCATTCCTTTTTTATGGGAATACTATATAGAGAATTTTTATTACAAAATAACATTGGTTTTTATAAGTAACTGATGTAATGTGTCATTCCTTCTATCCTATCCCTAAGTCCTAATGAATCCTAACACACTTATGTGCTCCCATTCTCAGTTATTCTTTGTATTTTCTACACTTTGACCAAACTCACATCTCCATCCTAATTTCAATAATTTAGAGTAAAAAAGTTTGAAAACATTGAAAGTTTACCATAGTTAGAGATAGATGCATTTGCTATAGATACCTATTGTTTAATATATGAGGTTAGTATTTCTTAGAAAAGCATATCCAATACTTACAAATGCAATGAGGCAAAATTTATTAAAATTTTATGTATGATATTACTGCAAATGCCAAAGAAGATGAATGAAATCAAATTTTTTACTTATAAAAATTACATCAAAATGAAAGGCTAGTATAATATGGTGGATATTAAATTAAAAACTCAATTGCAAAAATAAATATAAAATATAAAATAAATTCTTATATTATATTTTGTACTATTTTAATGAGTGCTAAATCTCATATATTTAGCCATAAGCTAATGGAAAACTAGTTTTGCAAAATAATTAGTGAGTAAAAATATAAAATTAAAAAGAATCATTTGAAGGTTGAAGGAAAGTATACCTTGTTAGAAGGAGAATCATTCAGAATTGGATGAGCTTTGCAATAAAATTTACAAATGGCGCTATGATTTCACTTATTCTATTTTCGTCCCATACTTTTGTTATTGTAGTGTTTCAAGTTCACATATCAATTAGTAAGAAAAAATTGATATGTATAATAAAACAATGTCATTCAACTATAGAATTTAAAATATCAATTGTTAAATAAAAATTGATGTTATGAACTATAATATTTTATTTTTCTATTATATTTTGAAGCAGAAATTTTATAATTTTTAAGTTACTAGCATTAAAATTATTTTTTGTAATAGATTGAGCAATTTAACAAATAAAAAATTATAATTTATAATGAATAAAAAGTTTTAATTAATGTTAATAGTGATACTAACAATTGATCAAAAACTATAAACTATAAAATTTTACTTAAAAAATTATTGCACAAAAAAGGCATAAAGTGGGGTACCTTTTATTATAATTCCTTTATATTGTTTAAGAGTTTTTGAGTTAGAGAATGTAAATAGAATTAAATTGATGGTAAATTATAATGAGAAGAAGCAGTATAACTAGTCTTGCAATCAACTTAAAAGGTTAAGTCTTCTAATGCAAGAATGGTCATACTATTTCTTCTTACTATAATTTCTCATCAATTTTCTCATCTTTGCATTTGTTTCTCTAATTATGCTTCTTGAGATGGAATATGAACAACTAAAGATGATTTGGAGGATGTAAAGGTTGCTAAATAATGAAAAATTTTACTAAGAAGTAATATAACTAATTTTGCAATGAATTTAAAAGGTCAAGCCTTTTAGTGCAACAATGGTCATACTACTTCTTCCATATTGAAATTTTCATCAATTTGTACATCATTAATAAGGCATTACCTAGATGTTTCAAATGATAGTAGGAATGAAATTTATAGGCATCATGAAGAGATTTAAACATTAATCATTAACAAAAAATGGTGCATTATGTATATTTTACTTTATAAACTTTAATTGTTGATATATCATGAAATGTCATAATTTTTAGTAGTTTCTTGATACACGTTACTGGTAAATGCTTAATATTTATGATCTGTATTTTCATCTCCAAATACAACACACCTCAAAAATACCATCATTAGTGTACTCGTAAATATTCATTACATGTTGGTAAATATTTGCTACAAGTTAGCTAGTCATTTATGTAACTTCAAAGATTAGGTTAAGATAAAAAATTGACCTGGTATCTGTTTTAATCTTGCTAAACCATGTTTTAATAAATAATTGATGTTTTTAAATTTTTTTTAAATATGCAATTTCTATATCTTGACATTTTTCTAACAAAAAATTACACTAAATTATCAAACTTTAGATATAATGCTGCACATTCTTATTTGAAAAATAAACATTTTATCATTAACATTTAAAGAGATATAATATTTATAACTATGACCATTTTGAATACTTATTATAGAAAAGTAATGATCGAATTTCTTCATTGATAGATCAGGTTTTGAGGATCATAAGATTGGTATTAGTGTTCATCCCTAGAAAAAGTCATATTTCAAATAGAAAAGTCCTATTTCTAAGTAGTGTGGTCAGAGCTTAATGTTATAAAAGGCATCTTAAGTTAATCGATGGAAACTACTTGGATCATTAACAAGATTAAAAAAATGATCAATCATTATCCCCTTCGACATAAGACCCTATTCTAAATATGTTTTATTTAGAGTTTATTACTGTTTGTTATAATTTATTTATCTATTTTTTCACTTAAGAGTTCTTAATACCCTAGTCTTATTTTGCATTTTTAAAGAGTTTTCTATCATTCAAGGATTTAAATATAAACAAACTTAGGGAACTTGCTAGAAAGAAATGACTAGAGAAAGACTTCAAAGAAAGTTATTCAGTAGAAGTAACAAATAGGTAAATCTCAAGTTGGTCGATTAGATAAAAGTTAATCTTTATAATTGGACACTTCTACAAGCAAGGCTACTAGTAAGGAGATTGTATGAGTTCTCCTTTCCATTGGTTAACCCTTAAGTGGTCATGATAAAGGTAAAAAGAGAGCAATGACCAGAGAGAAGGATATAATGGTGGAATAGCAACTAGACTAGTCTATCTCTACATATTATCTTAAGAAAAAGAAGGTTAAAATTGTTTAAATATGGATAGGTTGACTTTTCAACAAATAGTCTCTAGTTAATCTTAGCACAGCCTTTTCCTAAAGCAACTTAAGGATGATTGGATTCTATCAATCTCCATAGTGAGCATTACCCTAGCAAAAAAACATCTTCAAGAGATCTACCCAATCTTCTTAGAAAAGATATCTTTAACACTAGGATGATTGTTGGACAATTTATTTCATAAAGGTGTGAATTATGTTTAGCTTGGGCCATGTTAACTAATGTTTCTTAAATATGTGAAGAAGTTGGAAGAGGAGTAACACAAAAAGGCTTAACACATTTCTTTACTCAAGGATTAAGTTAAAAAATACAGAATGAAACTTAAGACTTTCTCATATATAAAAGGACCAAGTAACTTGAAGACTACTTCTTTGAATAAATAGACAAAGATTGGTCTTAACTAGATTAACTATAGAAGGAGGGGAGTGATTTGAAGGGAATGTATGATTAGTCAATGCAATTGACCATTGAATTGAAATAGACAATCAACTAAAAGAAGTGGTTAATCATTGATAGGTAAATAATCATTAATTCTCTAAAGGTCAAATTAGGTATAGCAAAGCAAGCATTGGTTAGTGCATAGAAGGAGACTAAGGAGAAAAAGAATGAACTTGAGCTAGTAAAAAGTTAGCTCCACATTGTGAAAGAATATTTTGACATATTGGAGAAAGATAGAAATGGATGGAAGGATAAAGCTAATGGTTCAAAGAGGAAAAATGAAGAGTTGAAAAAGACTTATGTTTTAACTTACTTCTATTTATCTTATTTGAGGGGTGTGTGTGTTTTATCTACTTATCTAATCCTTTTGTGTGATTCTTTTTGACCCTTCAGAAGTTGATTGTCAAATTGATTTAAAAGTTTCATTTATTTTATTGAAAAATATTTTTTATAAAAATATAATTATAAATATTAAAATAAAAATATTTTATTTATTTAATATTAAATATAAAAATTTGAAAAAGTAAATTTTTTATTTTAAAAAAATTTACTTTTCTTTATTTTCAAATTTTTAGTTATTATTTTTCTAAGCATTAATATAAATACTATATCACCTTTTTATTAATATATACATAAATGATATTTTCTTACAAAAATACTTTTTTAACAAAATAAACGGAGCTTAAGAAATAATAGATTTGCAATATGTCAAAATCCGACCTAAATTAATACATATAAAACTTGAAATATATCATTTTAGCCCTCTTGAAAGTGATATGAACAAAAGAAGTTCATTTTGATGACGTGCCAAACGTCAGCCGAGAGCTATCAAAATGTATTTTCACTTCCAAAGCCATCAAACTAAATTCCAAGCACACTAATTTGTGCATAACCAGACTGCAAGTGAGAAATTTGAAAACAACCACATGAATTTGTTCACATACTAATGTGTGGAGGTAAGTGCTCGAATTTGTTCCCCTACACCCGCAATTGTAAGTGCAGGTGGATTCCAAGTGTTTTTTATTGCACAATAAGTGCCATTCATATTAATAGATTAAAATAAATTACTGAGTTTTTCCATGTAAAGGGTTGGCCTGGGTGTTAATTTATAGATGTGAAGGGAAAAAAAAAAAAATTCTTGAGTTAGCTTTTTTGGAGTGAGAAGGATAAATGAAATCTATACTTATATTGGATCTCAAATGCAAGGTTCCTGCCAGTGCTTGATGTGTAAGAGATAGATTGTAGGATTATAATATGAGTTTAGGTGGAGTCACATGAAATCATTTACTTTGACAAATTGGTCCTGGAAACAGAGCTATTGAAGCGGGTTAGGCCGACTAATTTGACAAATTTGTTCGCTTAGCAGAATGAATAACAACTTTTAATGTTTAATTTTATGTATTTATTAATAGGTTTTAGATTTGATTTATTATCGCTTTAAATTAACTCTAGGCAAATCACTCATTTTTATATTCTCATGTTAATACAAAATTATTAAAATTTTTTATTATAATTAAAAATTTTTAATTATTATTATTTTTAATAATGTATATTCTTCTTATTTATTAATAATATAAAATTTTGAATGATATTTTATATTAATAGTGAATTAAATTTAAATTCTTTCTAATATTTTCAATAAAGTTTGATTTTATATAAAAATTTTTCTATCTCTTTAGAAAATATTATAATTTGCAAGTCGGAATGTAACACACACATATATAAAGGGTTGCAATTTCATCAAAAAAAATTTCAACATTTCTTTTACAATTCTTGCAAAAACAATTGATATGTTTATACTATATAAACTTAAACATTTCGTCTATGAAATTGATAAATGCTGATGAAGTGATCATTGAATTATAAAAATAGCTATAATAATTTCCAAACAATACTTGCTCCATACAATTTTGTTGTTTCATACGTACAATTTTATCATTAGACAATACAATAAATGAATGAAATTGTATGAATGAAATAATAATATTTAGATATTACTATAACCATTGTTATAATTCAGGAATTATTTTACTAATAACGTATAATTTGAAAAATAAAATTGTTAATTTTGTTTTTATATTATTATATCTAAAATATGGGAGCTTTTCGGCCTCAGGCCCATCGATCAAAATCAATTAACTTTTGTAATGAGCTTTTGGACCGGGTCCTTTTAGCTTGCAAATTATTCATGGGTTGTAGGCGGAAGATTTAATTGCAGTCTGAAGCCCAAATTTATTAAGTTAAGCTTGCCACGGAAGTAGCCCATAAACGCGGTCAACAGACGGGTGGAAAAGATACGAGGCGATAAAACTCTGTTTATTTTCTTTTGAAAAAAGAATTGGTATAAATATAATTATAAAATATTAAAATAATAAAAATAATTTTTTAATGTTAAATTTTGAGAGAAAAATAGAAAATATTATTTTTATTTTAAAGAAGTTATTTTATTATATATTAATATAAAAATTTCACACAACAAATATCTTCCTTAAGAACCAAATGGAGTGTTAGCGGTTTTCAAAATTAATAAAGAAACTAAAATGAAAATAGGAAGAAAAGATAAAAACTATGATGGCTTAAATTTATAGAGAATTCAGCCCAAGACCCCGGTGAATTCTAATTAAGGTTGGAAATAGGATAAATGGAGTTAAATATTACTTAAAATAAGTCAAGCTTATATTAAAAAAAATTGGCTTTGTTGGCTTATAAGTTTTCTGTAGACTAGAAATTTGCACTAACTTGATTCATACATAATTTTTTTGAAGGTTTGGCCTAACCTAATAGCCTATATAAATTTATTAATAATTAATAAATATTTTCTAAAAATATTATTAGATATAGAATTAAATTGAGTTAAATCAAAATTTGATATTATTAAGTATGACTTAACTAACACAAAAATTTATTCAAAGTCAAACAAATGATAATATTTTAATTTGAACTTATCTTGATTAAAAAAATGCAAATTTTAAATGTTATGACCCAAATCCGATCATGATTGACGTGGATTCTACTATCTGATTTACACTAGTTTTAATATTATTTATACTAAATTTACCCATAAAAAATCTCTTTATTTCTGTGGAGACTAAAAATTCATTTTAAATTTGTATGAAAAAATGAACAAAATTTTCTTTATTTTTGAATACTTTTGAAGGGTCACATGTTTTAAATCATAAAATTTGTATTCTTTACAAATACAATAGCAACATAAAATTTACATAATACTACACAACCTTAAAACCCATACATAGATAAATGATTTAATACATCTAATGCTGAATCAACATAATTTTTATTTCTATCCTAATCCTGATCCTAATCTAATTATTACAATTTTCCAACCAAGCAGTTTTTGATTCTTCATAAAGACAACAAAGCTTAAAAACATTCAATTCAACCTAAAAATATTGAAAATAAAATGGAGTAAGTTATGAAAACTCAATAAGTATATTGTAACTCGTGATACCAATTCTATATACCACATCACATGCATAACCATTTCTTGGTAATTATTAGAATTCCAAATAGCTAACAAGGCTTAATCATAATCAAATAATCACAATCAGGATAAGTAAATCTCAATGTCATAACACAATACTTAATAATTTATAATACATATAAATGTATCCACCTTTAATCTCTCAAGTTAACCTTATACCCTCCATAAACTTTCCGTTCTTATCCCTCTAGGGTCTGTCTTATACTTTTCCCACTTTATTATTGGAGATTTCTCATCCAATATTTACATTATCACCCCTATCACATTTCATAATTTTCAATGCCACTTAGGGCATAATTCACATTATAATATGTATACTAGAGCTACATATCACAAGTTTAATGCAATATCAAACATAGGACAATTGTTTCATAATCACAGGATAATGTCAAAACACATAATAATATATATCTAATAACATTACCTTGCTTTCTTGCATGACCATAACATTCATTTACATTCCAATGTAGATCATACTACATTTCCAACATGCATATAACAATATAAACTCAATCGTAATAGAAACTATATCATTTATCATTATAATCTTATCACAATTAGTCGATAAGTGATAATGAAACTATTATGCTTTCCCAACATGGTAATTCCACATTTACTCCAATATAATATCATCTATATGTTATTCATGTATGGCCACAAGGATGATTTAATAATAATTTATGCTACATGATTGTACTTTAAAAAATTCATACATGAATTTATCTGTATGTTTTATATCATCAATAATAATATAAACTATGACATTTAAACAACACTTTATTAAAGTATTAATTTAGGGTGAAATATATACTTACTTGAGGTTGCCTATCCACTTTTAGATGTTTTGGGACATTCATACTCATCTTTTCACCTTTTTTTTCTACTCATAATTTACAAAAATAATTTATAATTATATGAACATTACTTATTTTCTTTCCATATATTACAAATCCATATTCAGATTATAATATAATAGTATGCATATTACTTGTTTATTATATTTTCTAATATTAACTAGTAATTCAAATATGCTATTATTTAGGGATTTTCAATTTAAAGCTATGTAGATAATATTATTATAACTTGAGGTTCTAAAAAGTTCGTTTTATGCCACTTAATTAGTCCAGATCATCAATTTCCTTTATTTCCAAATATCTACTTATAAAAGTGAAGATATGTCATTAGATGGTGATCTCTTGTAGCTATACAATTTGAACATAATTATTAGAGTCTGCTAATTTAGGGAGATCCTAATTATATTACTGTAGCCAACTATATACTTATTTTCTTTTATATCTAATTCTTCTTAGAGGAATCAAGAAAATCACATACATAGGAGATTTTTTGAATCAAAGTATAAAACTATCAAAATTTTAGAATCTTAAGCTCTAGAGGGGTTTTGTCCACACCAATGTATAAAACTATACACTTATTTCCTTATATTTTTAACTATTTTTTAAAGAATGAGAAAATCATATTTATTAGAAAAATTTTAAATTAGAATCCAAACATAAAAAAAAATTAGATTTTTATGATATAGATATACTCCAAGTATACTAATCTAACACCCTTTGAGCATAAAATTCTTATTTTATCAATGTTATATGAACTATCTAAAATAAGATGATAGAGTGAAGGTTTTCTAAATCAAGTTCAAATCATCCATTATATTAAAATACAAAATTCTAAAGAGGCTTCAATCATATTATTCTATCATTGTATAACATGAATCTCTTATTTTTTAAAGCTAACATTAAGTATCCCAAAACTCACACGAATGGAGTTTCTTGGATCGAGCAGTAAATCTTCGTAAATATTAAAGTTTAATGATATAATCAAGCTCACCTACACCTAAAATGCTTGGTTGGAGTTCACCGGTGGTGAAATTATGTCAGAATGTTAGGGAAAGCAAAGGGCCGGAAGCCTTTCCCATTGTTGTCCAACCTGGTTGTATCTTGCGGCTCTTCCACACCAGCTACTTGCAGCAGTTGAAAACTGATGATGAGTATTGAAGAAGTCGTCAAAAGCTTGTTGGAAAGGTCCCCTGCGGAGTTGCTACCACTTCGAGTTACTGTGTGGAAAACCCAACAAACAGCTATTCCTTACATGATTTTCACTCACTACTAGCAGCGATATTTGGTTACCAATAAAAGGGAGCTAATAGTGGCACCCAGCCGATGGAAGAGAGAAAGTGAGATGGGGTGAAGAGAGAGGGAGCTAGTGAAGAAAAGAGGGAAATGGAGAAAAGAAGTGATAGGGGGAGAAAAGAGACAGAGAGAGAACAGTAATAGTAAAGAGAAAAAGAAGAGTGCCCATTTTCTAGAAAAAGGAAATAGTAAAAAATAAAAGATACGAGCGCTGTGGGTTTTATTAAGATATTCTGCATATAACTTGAACACACTCCCATGTGATCTATTTGGTTGATTCTTAGAGAAAATAAAAACGGAAATCTAATGTATGCAAGGATTTGAAAATAGTTTCCTTACTAGGTAAAACACAGTGTAATTTTAGACATGCTTATAACTACTAAATATTTCCAACTTCAAGAGAAAATTACCAAAATTATTATTAAATACATTTTGAAATAAAATATTGGCGAGATAAATATAATTCATTTACCTTTTCTAGCTAAAATAACTACTCTAGAACATTTAAAATAAATAAAATTTTAAATATTAATTTAAGATATAACATCAAAGTTCCAATCAATTTAAATTTGATTCAATTCTAAAATAATTATTAATATCATAATCATAATTACAAATCAATCATTTAAATAATTATAATATAAGAAAAAATTTAGAGAAAGAGGATATGTAAGAATTTTTCATCCACTTTTTTATAATGTATATAATTTTTTTAAGTATTATACACACATAGTGTAATTTAATATATAAAAAATATAGATTGGCCTATGCTTTAGATAATATAATATAGCTTATTTTTTTAAACAAGCTAAAAGTTTAGCGTGGATATATTTTATTTTACAAATAAGTTAGGTAAGATTAAGGCAAAAATAGGATAGACCACTAGTGGCTTATAGGTTGGATGGCATACTTCTATCTCAAACTCAAGTAAAAAGGTGTATCCTTTTCCTTGGAATAGTAAGGCTTCATTTTTGCTTTTAAGAAAATAATTCTTATAGAAAAATCTCATTTCTTTTTATATAAATGAAGGAATACAAAGTGTCTCTATACCTTGTGATTAAAAAAAATGATCTAGAACCATTATGGAAGAAAACAACTTCTTTTTTAAATAAGAAGTTGTCTTCTATCAAACTTATTAAATTTAACATTAAACATATCAATAGCATCTTGATGGTTTATAATTATATTTTTATGAAAAATATTTTTTGTATAAACAAATGTAGTAAAGTTAAATTTAACATTAAACACATTAATAGCTTCTTGATAGTTTATAATTATATTTTTATGAAAAATATTTTTTGTAAAAACAAATATAGTAAAGTGATAATCCATGTAACACAAATAAGATCTTTTTCAAACCCTAATGGTATGTTTGATTAGATGAAATTGAATGGAGTGAGAATAAAAATTGGAATGAGATGGAATGATAATTTTATAATTATATTTAATATGATAAGGAAGGAATAGACATTCCATTTCATAATTATGCTTAGTACAACAAAATTTTGTTAGAATGGAATGGGAAAAAAATGTCAATGACAATAATACTCTTGAAAATAAAAAAAAGTATAGAAATCAATATACTTTTTTATGAAAGATAATATTATTTTTATTTATTTATAAATTTTTTTTATATATTTAAACATATAGATAATTTGCATTAAATTGATTAACTTAAATATGTTAAATAGTTAAAATAAATTAAATTTAAGATTATGTTATATATTCAATTTAGAAGAGATAGTATAAATGAATGCATAATAACAATCTTTCTATATTAATTTGCTTTGAAGGGTATGCTTTTAATTCAAAAATAATTTTAATGGGTATATTATGCTCATTTATATTATACCTTGTCAAGAAAATGGATAACTTTAAGTGTATGTTATATTCATTAGTATTGTATGTTATTAAAAAAGGTAAAATCCAATATATTTGACAAGAAATTTAAAATATTTTTACACTTACAATGAAAGAAAAATGTCAAATAGAGTTTATAATTAAAGAGGATAGTTTTGAAATTTTGAAAATTTAATAAGGATAATAAAGTTATAAATTCAATCCAAGAATGGTGAAAGAAGTAATTCTATCATTTTTTTCATAATAAAAGTAATGGAATGACTCTTTCTATAATTCTTGGATTTATATATATATATATTCCTTGTATTTTTTATATATTTTAATATTATCCTTTGTTAATATATGATAAAAAATATTAATATTTGAATATTTCTATATTAAAACATTTTAGAAATTATATTTTTATAATAATATATGATATTTTTTTATTCTTTAAAAATATTTAATATAAGAATTTAATAAATTATAATTTTATGTTTTTATTATGAAAAATGTTTAGTTAGTTATAATTTTGATGATAAAATTTAAATTATTATAATTTTTATTTTGATTGTATCATAAATTTTAATAATAATAAATTATTTGATAAGATATTTATCATTTTTATAATAAGATTATTATTGTTATTAAGTGCAATTTTTTGCTTTCATTCCTATATTATTTTATTGTACTAAATATAAAAAGGAAATGCAATACATATTTTATTTCTTACTATATCAAATATAATTATAGAATAACTAGGTGTCACTTGTGCATTACATGGATGAATATTTATTTCAATAATATAATATTATAATTATATATTAATTATTTATAAAAAAATTAGATAAATATTTGATTAATATACAATTAACAAATTTAAGAAAAGAGTCATTTCTCAACTAATTTTGCTTAACTTAAGTAGGTAATTGATTTTGAATTCAAATATTCATTAATTAGGTACAATTTTTTAATATAATTATTATCATTAATATTAATATTTAATAACATGATTTATTGTAAGAATAGATTTTTTAATGGTAATATATTTTTTTTATTTACTACCTTACAATACAAAATGAACTTTTGAAAGTAGTAATTTTATTTTATGGAAAAATACTTATTTTAATAATATAATATTATAATTACATATTAGTCATTTATAAAGAAGGTTGGTGAAAAATTAATCAATATATAGCCAATAATTCTAAGAAAAAAAGTTATCTCTCCACTCATTTTTTACTCAACATTCAAGTAAATAATTAATTTTAAATTTATTTTATCAAAAAATTAATTTTAAATTCAAACATGGCATTAATTAGATACTACTTTTTAAGATAATTATTATCATTAAATGTAATATTTAATAATATGATTTATGATAAGAATAATTTTTTAATGATAATATAATATATTTTTTTATTTATCACATTATGATATAAAATAAACTTCTAAAACTACTAAAATTCACAAATTATGACATGCATGTTAAATAAAATTTAATATTTTGATATTAATTATTTTATATTTTTTAATTCACATAGAAGAGAGTAATAGCTTTTAGCTAGAAAATACTAATGATCAACTTGTATTTAGTATCTTCTAAAAGATGCATTATAATAAAGTTTCTTTCTCAAAATATAATAAAAAATATAAAATATTTAAAAAAATAAAAAATGTGCAATACATATCAAATCTTTAGAAAAAGAATTAATATACTATTTAGTTGAAATTTAAGAAAAATATGTTAATGAAATAAAGGAAAAAAATAGAGAAAAATAATATAATTATTTAGGAATATAATATAGAAAAAGAAACAATTAATTGATTGTGAAATGAAAGAATAAATTTATAATTATTATAGTGAAAATATACCAAATAAAGATGAACTATTAAAGTATTGAGTAACAAATTTTGTTGGACAAATAGATGTAAGTTGAATTGCTCATTTATTTGTGGAAGCAAAAGATGATTTTATCAAATGAAGATAAAGAGAAAGTATATTATAAATGAAATTTTATAGATTTTAAATTAGATGTAAAATGAGATGAAGATAAGGATAAAAAAAATTTCTAATCAAATCAAATGAAAATAAAAAAAAGAAAAAATTTAAATAAAATTAAATAAAAATAAAGATAAAATAATTTTTAAATGTCAAGGTAGAAAATGTTGTATTTGTTAATATCAATATTTTTATACAAATCTAAGATAATAAAAAATGATTTATTTATATGTATTATTAACTTTAAATTTGTAAATTTTACAACTAATAATTTATATGTTCACATGGCAGCTCTTCTCCATTCGTAATTTTCTTTAAAATTATGTTTTTCTTGTTAAATAATATGAAATAGTTAAAAAATTTATGTAATGAAATAAACTATATAAAAATATTTGCTTTTACAATATATTAAGAATCCATTAAGATAATAAGAACTAATTAAGTTACAAATTTTTTCTTAAAAAGTAGAAATCCAATGAAATAAAGCACTTATAATAAAAGAAAGGACAATTAAACTATAGTAATAATAATATAAAAAGTTAAAAATTATAAAAAGAAATTTACATGATAGTAAGAAACTTTAGATCAAGTAATTGCAAATAATTAAAAATAGTAAGAAAAATATTTATAAATATTGAAGATGAAGATAAAAACTCTCATTTTAAATAAAATGATAGTTTTGAAGTGATTAAAAATGGAAAGAGAAAAGAAACAAAACTTAAATATAATGGAAAAATATTTTATGAGAATAAAATAATAAGTAATTATGAATTTATAAATATTGAAAATGAAGATGAAGATGAAAACTCCCATTTTAGATCAAATAATGGTTTTGAAGTGATTAAGAGAAAGAAAAAAAGCAAAACATAAATATAATATGAGAATATTTTTATGAGAATAAAATAAATAGATAGGTGTAAATTCTAATAATAAATAGAGATTCAAATTCAAATTCAAATTTTTATTAAGAATTAATTTGATATAAGGATATAATTTATCTTTTAGGTGAAGAAAAAATGATAAATTAAATTTTTGTTAAAAATAATAAATTAATATATAATGAATTATAAAAATGATACTTGTTATAATATAAGATAAGAAATATTACGACTAATATATAATATATAAATTATTCCATTATATTATTATTCCCTTTCTCATTTTCACTCTATCTTACTCTATTGTAGCAAATCCAATATAAGGTAATAATAAGGGTGTGTCCCCGATGGGCCAACAGTGGACAGGAAATCATAATTCACACAAAAATAAACGTAGGGATAATGCATCATTTAATTGTGTGAGGAGTCCATAGTAGAATCATTTGCTGCGAGATGTTGTAAAAATGAAAATAATAACAAAATTGTCCAATGGGTTATATGTTTCTGTAAAAGAAGTTCCAAGACATTTTTAGACTTCCGTGGAATTATTTAAGTGCATCTATGAAGGCGCGCGCAAATATTCATACATGACACCAAAATAAAATAGCGACCTTGTATCCTTGAAAGCATTGCCCTACGATGTGCCCATGTTCTTGGCAATTTAATTAAAAGGAAAGAAAGATCAAACAAACTGTATTTATCCAAACCAAAGCAATATAGATTAACATTTTTTTTTCAGATGAAATGAAAAGAAGAAAAAGGTTCTTTCAATTTTATCAAAAATTCATTCAAAAATTATTGTCAATTTCGATTGAACTAAAAATATCATCTCAGTTAATCTTTGAACACTAAGAAATATTCCTACGAAGGGTTAATATTATTTGAATTCTCACAACCATTTCTAATATACTGATAAATAATGCTAGAAATTTGATGAAATACCTAATTTTATTGATAAATTCTTGATTACAAGTATTGATATATTTGAGGAGTCTTCTCTTTACATGAGATATCTAAATATAAAATATAATAACTTGATTATTTATAAACTCCTATAAGTTTTTAGGTTTATTTTTTACAATTTCTAGATTTTATATAAATAATTGTATTCTCATCTTTTACAAAATCTAAAATATTTTCTAAATCTTTATACATTGAAGAATTTCTAGGAGACTCACGATTTTTTTACATTTGTGAATTTTCTAAATTATTATTTTCAACACTCCTCCAATCTTGAAAAATCATGAACTTTGGCCATGTTGCTTCTTGATGAATTTTTTTCTTGATTCTCTCTGCTATAGAAGAGTCTTGACTCTTCTTGAGTCGTGGCTTTTCTCTTGTTTCTTCTTCTTGTTGCTAAGTGTTGGATCTTCTTCTTTTTCTTCTTGGTACTCTTAGAAGAATCTTCTTAACTTGCAAAATAATTATTTTGGGATCTTGTTTTATTGTTTTCTTGAATGATCAAGCCATTGAAATCAATTTGCTCTGATACCACTATTAGAAACTTGATGATATACCTAATTTTATTAATGAATTCTTGATTATAAGTATTGATATAATTGGAGAGTCTTCTTTTCATTTGAGATGTCTAAATATAAAATGTGATTGCTATTTATAAACTCCTATAAGTCTCTAGATTTCTCTTTTACAATTTCTAAACTTTACATAAATGACACAACATAATAATTGTATTTTTATCTTTTACAAATATTTAAAATATCTTTTAGATCTTTCCACAGTGAAAAATTTCTGGGACACTTGTAATTTTTTTTACACTTACTATTTTTCTAGACTATTATTTTCAACAAAGTATTCATTAATAACAATTTATAATATTGTTACATGAACATAAAACATGAAGAGAAACTACATAATTCTATTCTAATTATATATACACTCTAGAATACATAAACCGGACGATCTCAGGCTGTCAATCCCATTTTCCATACCATAGCAAAGTTTCTATCCATAGGGATATTCAACCCCGTTATCTCGATCATCTTTGTCTTCTTTTCTCCGCCTTCTTCATCGTGCAACCGCTTCTGCTCAAATTCATTAACCTCCATACTTGAAACACCAGCCCCCTCAGTTTCCCTTAATCTTCCACCTCCATCCAGTCCCAAAACTGTAATTTTCTCAATAATCAAATCCTTTTGGAAAGCATATTTGCCCTCTTGAACTTCAGACCAAACTTTCACACTTACATCCATGAGAGTTGCATAGAAATCAATATAACTTGAAATGCCGTTTCCAAGCTTCATCTCAGGCTGCCCATTACCATCAATGTACAGATTTCCTTTAGCTTTGGCTGCGGCTGCTCCGGTAGGGAAGGCCACACCCGGCTAAACGGCGTTCTTCGAGCATCCTTAGAAATTGTTCCACCTGGCTGCGTTGGAAGGATGGTATTCTGATACAAATGTACATTAACCTCATGCAGAGGTGCATCTAGGGTTGCATAGATTCCCTCTCTTGATGTGATATAATCAGTCATATTGAACAAACTGTACCAAGAACCAGGAGGAGACAGAGCTTTAACTTCTGTTTTCCCTTCATCAATCACAGGTGAAATCATGAGGCTTTTCCCCATCGGCCAATGGGAACTGAGGTTATAACACTGATCAAAACTCGGGAACGAGAAGAAAACTGGCCGGGCTATTGGGGCTTCGGTGGTATGAGCCTCGTAGCTCAATGTGTACAGATATGAGAGGAGTTTGTATCGCATACGCAAGGCATTTCGAGCAGACTTCACCACGGATTCCCATGGATAATGCCCTTGTCTAGGGGAGTAGTAATTTGCATGATCCGTAGAGAAAGGGTAAAAGGCTCCAGCTTCGATCCACCTATTGCAAAGCTCTTCAGTGGGTGCTGGATAAAATCCACATATATCTGCACCAACCATTGGAATCCCAAAGATGCCAAAATTAAGCATTGTAGAAATAGAGATCTTCAAATCTTGAAATGTGCCCTTATTGCCACCAGTCCAATGAGCAACATATTTTCCAGCACCAACAAACGTAGCCCGTGACCAAATAAAGGGTCTTGTTCCCTTGAGACCTTGGAGGGCTTTGCGAGTAGCAATGCCTTGGGAGAAGCCATACAAACTATGAGCATCATACTCGAGAACTCCATTATAATGCTCTACACTTGTGACTATGGTTTTGAATCCAATTGGAACCTGCATTCCGGAGGCTTTCATCTCGTAATTAAGGTGGATTATCCCATCTTGTCTTCGTGATATTCCTGCAATCCAAACAACATTCCCATCCCGGACCGTTCACATTAGGGCACTTCTTGCCCTTAGGAATGGTGCACTTTCCCGAACAGAAGTTCGAAAACACGTTCATGTCGATCCACCGGAACGAGCTCGTGGAATTGGAGGATTTCGTCTCCCCACCTAGAAACCGTTCTAGGGTATAGAAAATCCGGGAGGTTTACGGCGCCGGGCCAGACTTGAGCCAAGGAAGGTTCTCCTTCATATTTGATAAAGACATCATTGGTTTTGGCTCTCTGGTAGACAGCATAGTTGGAATCGACCGCAATTCCAGGGTCAATTATGGCAATTTATTTCATTCCAATTCTGGGGATTTTGTTGAGGAAGGGTAAGAGGTTGGAGCGAGTGTAGTTCACGGGATTGAGTGTCAAGTCCTTGTGGCCATCCATGTGATCGTCGTCGTTCCAGATTACATCCAGGGGGATTTTGGCCTTTTGGTAATTTGCCATAACGTCTTCTACTTGTGGTATCCCCATCTGCATTGATGGAATCCTGTTATAACAAAAAAAAAAAAAAATGAAAGAATATTAGTGAAATGTGTTGCAAGAATAATCAATAATTAAATTTTTGTTCTTCAAATGTAAGCAAAAGTTATATAACTTTTTGAGATATATATATATATATATATATATATATATATATATATATATATATATATATATATATATATATATATATATATATATATATATATATGTGAATACTAAGTTTTAGATTTGATCATTTTGCTGCAACAATTTTGACTTGATCATTTTATAGTCTGGGTCAAAATTGAAAAATAATAGCTAGAATCAATTGAATTATATGAACCATTAAAATTTCGTAACACAACAAAATTTTGCGGGCAAATGCACTTGTTAAGCGTCTAATTTGAATCAAATCAGCAATCCTAAAATTCTGATACTACAAGAGGGATATTTAAAAGTCTACTATGTCCAGTTGTCCACAGAACACATGCATGTACTTCAAATTCCCATGCACGGTTTTCTATCAATCCAAGACCACATGTCAAGTGGTAATTCTCAGCTAATTAATAGAATGCATAATGGTATATACTAAGAGACAAAATCCAAAAGTGAAAATGTGCAAAATCATACCAAAAGACCAGTAGGGCATTGGAGCAGGCCTGCCAACGAAAGAAGTATACTGATCAACAACATCCAGAGGCGTAGGCCCTACAAAGAAGTGAAGGTCCAAAACACCTCCAATAACCTTAAACGTCAAGGAATTCCCTCTGTAAATCACGTCCATTCCATTACTATTCAGCAACAAAACTCCATGGGCATATGGATCAACTCCATCTTCTCTCAGATCCATATACATAGGATGCGATCCATAAAGATCCTTATTCAGATTAACTGTTGTTATATCAGTTGTAAACAAAGTGTACGGATCATGAGGGTACAGTTTGATCCCCTGAGGCTGTGAGTCCTCTCCCTAAACGTACAACAAAGCTTCCGTGGGCAGTTGGATAGAAATTTCCAAGTACTGGTCTTTGAAAACCAGGCTATTAAACGGGTCGGATTCTGAGGAGCTTGAATTGAAAAGAGTCTGCCCATTTGCCCTCCTTTCTACAGCAAAGCGAAATGGGACGGGCGTAAAGCTGAAGATGAGCTCAGGGCCATGGTATTCTGAAAGTGATGATATTAGGGTTTCTCTGGACCTTCCGGTGGAGTTCTTCAGAAACTTGGGTTTGCTCTCTGGGAAGAAGAAAGCTAAGATTTAAACAACGGTCTGCTCCTACAAATATTATAATTGTGGACCAAATTGTATTTGTAATTTTGAACTATTATAATTGCAATTTTTAGTATTTGTTCGAATTGGACAAAGATCCTTTAAAGTATTTTTTGCACTTTAAAGAGATTATAGTCATTGATTTTGAAATCAATGGCTTATAATATTTTAAATGAAAAAAATTATGAGCCATTGATTTTGAAACAAATGACTGTGATGTCTCACTTTTTTTTATTTTAGCACTTTAGAGGATCCTTATCTTGCTCTTATTGGAATGATATAGTGAATGTAATTTAAATTGCCGGAGAATATGGTACTTCCCATGTTAGGCTTTTTGCACCAGTTATGTGTAACCTCGAACGATTTTCTATCTCATGCCTGCAAAATGAAGAATCAAAAAACGACAAAAAAAACTCTTTCTCTTATGTTTTTTCGCATATTCCTAAAGAATGCTTCCTGAAAAACATAGTTAGTAGAGGGACTGGATTTCTCTAAAGTGCCTAAAATACTTTAGAGAAAAAAAATGCTTGCATCTCAGCCTTTAAAGCAATTTAAGGGTTGAAAATTAATTTTATTAGCTTCATTTGTTTGGCTTTGTGGCTGGGTCCCTAAACCCAATGCTGAAAAAATAGAATCCCCTTTCCCAGAAAACTAGTGAACCCATTGCTGAAAAAACAGAATCTCTTTTCCCAGAAAACTAGTGAAACTCTCCTCATACAAAGACGACAACATTTTGAGAGTAAAATCAATCAGTACCATGGCGAAGAAGGAGAACAACCCACATGAAATTTTACCTAACATTCTAGATCACTTGCCAGCGAAGTCCCTTATATTCTTCGCTTCCTGCAATGGTTTTCTCTGTGTTGCTAAGTTAGTAGAAGATGTTGTTCTGTGGAACTCTTTAACTAAAGCATCATATACGTTACCTGTCTCTCCATTTGAGCACTCCTTGGTTTTTCAATCTTAAGGATGTTTTACACTCTAGCTTCTTCAAATCCAAATATTAGCATTGGAAGGGATGAAAGGAAGATAAACAATGTTCAGGAGAAAGGGAACAAGAACAGAAAGAATAGGTAAAATTAGCAAATATCACTTGTGCTTAAAGTTAGTAGTTTTACTACTCCATTCATGTTGTAAGTCTATGGCCTAATTTTGGACTGTGGACTTAGAAATAGAAAGAAAATGTGGATTATGGACAAATTATGATCTTCTATTTTGAGATAGTGTTTATTATCTAGTTTATGCCCAATTGTTTGAGCTATTTCCATATATAGGTTTTATCTATCATTAGCTATGTGATTTTGCATGCATTTCAAAATGATTTACTTAAGATCTTAACTTGGCTATTTTATTTATCTATAGGGATGATTTTCTCTCTACTGGTTTCAAATTGAAATTGTAATTCAGCAGAAAGAAAGAGGTGCATATTCAATGGTAGTTGCAATATGTTAAGTTCAAATGATTTATTTTACGTGCTTTATATATACTATCTGTGCATACAAAGTTGAATTGCTATAACTTGGTAGGCGATACTACTTCCACCTTTTGTGAGGTTAGAAAGAATTATGAAGCTAAAGGTTGGAAGGAAAATGACTAGAAAATAAGGTTTAGTGTGCTGTTCTTGGGTCTAGTTCTAGAAAATTTTATTTATTGATGCTTACTTAATGGGATTCATCTTGCTTGGTTGCTATTTACAGTAGTGAGATATGCATTCTTAGCTTATAACTAATCTTTTATTTTTGAATATGAATGCCAATCTACATTCTTTGCATCTGGAGAAACCCATACAAGTCTAGAGTCTATTTTTTTACTGGCATTGGTTTCTAGTTAGTAAAATCCTTAAGTACTATGTAGATTGTAGGTGTCTTAATACAAACATTGTAGGAATTAGAATCCGTGATGGTAATATGTCAATGTTTATATGCAAGTTATCTATGTTTTAATGATTTGTGAAATCCATAACAGAAAGGAACTTCACTATAGAAGGCATCTCAACCCGACATGCAAGGAAGTCCCACTAAAGTTATTCTTACTGCTCCACCTTAGCCTGCTCTTGATGGAGAAAATCCTGCTATAAGTGAGAGATTTGGGACTATAGCTTTTGCTGCTTTCATCCAACAGTCTTACTAGTGATTATGGAGCAGAATTTCACAAGCTTCTATATAACATTCAAAAAACTAGTGATGGGCTTATGCTATGTCAGATTTAGTGAGGCCTTGGTTGCTCATGTTGTAAATATCTAGTTGTAAAGTCTACAACATTACAATATATCTTTCCTGTATACAAGAGTTAGAGTCCCTTGTATATGTTGTTGCTGAATTTTTGCATTTAAGACAGTAGTGTTTCAAATTGTAGATTATTTGTAAGAAATACTAATGTATAGAATATTCTTTCTTCTCCTTTTCTTTTCAATGGAAGAAATAGGAAATCGAATATCCATGTACTATAACAATTGCTTGATTAATAAAATATATGGTTTTTTTCCAGAATACAAAGAGTAGTTTATTTCAACAAAATATGATGAATCATTTTTCTTCCTCTCATGTATATTTGATGTTGTGATCTTTAAGGATAAAAACCTTTCCTAAGAGGGCATAAAAATCGCATAAGAAAGAACAAACATAGTAATGAAATAATAGTAAAAATAGCATGAGGTGGTTGCGAGGGTATTGGCACAGGAATTTGGAATACTAACAGTGAAATAAGAAATGATAATATACTTTTAAACTTAGAATCAATGAGACATTTAAATTACTTAAAGATAAATATTCACATGAATACAATAGGATCTAAGCCTACATTTAATAATAAGTCTGCTTCAAAAGGCTCCCATGCTTTTACCCAACCAACAGTAGTTAACAATCATTCCAACTTAACTTGACTACTTTGTTTAAGTTTCCCTTTAGCAATTAGGCATGGTACACTAAGACAACATAAATGAAGATGCTGAAATTGATAAAAATCTCTTGATAGGCAAATTTGCATAAATAAAATTGCATTGATACATGGATTGGTACATAATACAATACAAGATGAAGTGAATTAACTCTTTTTGGCAACTAACCAGAACAGAGGCAATCTTATCAACTAACTAGAATACTCATACCTTTTAACATGAAGCATCAAACTTTTAATTTAGCAAGTAAAATCGGTGCCAAATAATCTTACACTGTTAGTGGAAGATGATTGGTGAGTTTCATTGTTCACCATAAAGGATTGCATAGAACCAACTTCATGTTCCTACAAATATTCAAGTAGATATGAGATAAAGCTAATTAAAATAAACAATTGAGTTAAACATTTCACATCATTAACTTATTGTTATTTTTTACCTTTTGCATATAATATTTTGTATTTGAGATAATGATAATGGAGCATCTATGTGATGTACAGATGAATCTTTGTAAGTAATTGGGTCATTATTCACATATGGAATAGAAGATGGAACTTTGAAATCTTGAAATATCAATAAGTGTACAAACATATAAGTGACTTTAAAATATTAAAAATTGTAAAATGGATATAATCATACAAACCTGATTTTGAGATTGTTTAGATTGTTGGTTTGACATTTTTGAAGATTTTTTCCTCTTTGCAGGTAATTTTTCTATCCAACTTTTAAATCTTCTCCCACCTTTTTTTCTTTCCTTCTTTTTCAAGCTTTTCACATTTCCAATGAGTTTCTCTAATGCTTGTGGATGATTAATGCTTTGAATAAGTTTCTCTTTCAAAGTATTGGATTCATCATAATCTTTTAAAGGTAGATGAAGCTTGGAAAATGAATCTATCTTCTCAGATAACTTCTTTACTACATGATCAATGAACAAGTAAGTTTCTTCAAAGTCAGCTGCTCGATTTGCTAATTTGACTAATTTGGAACAAAGATTTCTATAACGTTTAGTGGCAATCAATCTAGCATCCCTTTCAATAATCCTTCCACTAGTGTCTTGCATAATAGAGTTCCTTGAATCCCTTGTCCATCTTTTCACAATATATTGATTTGGTATTTTTTTCACATCCCATAAATTAAAAATTTTCAAAGCATGACTACATAATAATCCTATAGTTTCAAACTTCCTATAATTGCATGAGATTATTTAATCCTGTGGATTGCCAATAACTTTGTGCTCTCTATCCAAGTCATGAATAACAATAACATATTAAAATATTTGATTAATCTCAATACAAGAAATGATATAAGCTGTAGAGCTCCAATCATATTCATTTTGAAATAAAGAAAATATTGTAGGAGTGTAAAGATACTTGGCTTGCTTTAAGAATGGTGAATGCTCCATCTTAAGTCGAGGAAGTTTTTTCCTAAAATTGTACTCAGCTTCTAATTCTTTATATCGCTTAGCCTCTATTACTCGTTCAAAGTGCTTGAAGAATTGCACTACATCCAAACTAGACTTCATATAATCTTTTATGTCACTATTGAAACTTTCACTAAGTTATGTACTTCGCATTCCAATAGTATATACTTGTTTCATGTAACAAGAAGCCCATTTTTCCTTGACTTTATATATATTGCTTAAGCAAGTGTTATTTTCAACATTATATTTTACAAGCAAAGAATCCCAAGCTTCTTGAAATTTTAACTCATCTTTATAGTCATACAAGCAAGCTTTAAACTCTTTTAGAAATCAAGAACCATTCTTCATCATATTTCTCAAGTGTCTTATACCATTTTGCATAATATGCTAAACACATAACCCATGATATGTTCAGGCAGCACCTTTGCTAAAGCTTTTGCCATAGCAGGATCTTGATCAATAAAAATTGTTCTAGGCTTCTTTTATTTATGAGTAGCCACAAATATTTCAAACAACCATGAAAAATTTTCAGTCGTTTCATCATATAATAAAGCTGCTCCAAAAATTATAATTCCTCAATGATGATTAAATCCTGCAAATACACTAAGTGGCCTACATTCTTTATTTATGCAGTATGTAGTATCAAATGTAATTACATCACCAAAGGTATCATAATCAATAATCATTCTTACATTAGCCCAAAAAATATTTGTGATTTATTCATCACTATCTAATTGCACAACATATTGAAAGGATGGATTATTAGATAATTGGTGATGAAAATACCTTAACAAGCTTCTAGCTTCCCTATATGCTAGCTCCTTTTTTCTTTTACTTCAAAAATAGTTCTTTTGATTTTGTTACATATATCCAAGGACATCTTTCCCTTTTGCTTGCTTGCTATTCAATTCATGTGTTTTCTTTAGTGTGATGTCAGAGTCATCTGCCAAATCTATTTCTAAAACTTGTATTTTTGAAATCTTTCTTTATGAAGGCATCATATAACATGTCTCAAGAGTTTGTAAAACATGATTATGATTTGCTTCAAACTCATAAGTCACATGTTTGCCGGTTTCTTGGATTAACTTAATTCCCAATCTTGCTCCATAAGATGTTCTTGTCTTTGCGTGAGGAACTTTTGTTAAATGATTTTGCTTATCAGGTCTTCTTTGTCCTTCCTTTGCACACACAAATCTAACTGTAGTCACACATTTATCTTTTCTACTCTTATTTGCATATAATTGTTATACATCAAAGCCACAAATTCTACTATAATTTGTCCAAAATTCTCAGGTTTAGCTACTATATCAAATACCATACCCGATTGAGGTATATTTTCTATTACAACTAACCTATTGAAATTAAAATTAAAAAAATTATAAATATCACATAATATAAGAACAATTTAAAAAAGCAATAAAAGATAAAAGTTTAAGCATCATAAAACATTAAAAGCTTAAAATGAAAATAAATATCCTGTTTGTTATCATAAATGAAAACTAAATCTTGTATTAAAAAAGATAAAAGTTTAAGTATTATAATGCATTGAAAATTAACTATCCCATTTCATTTTGTTTACTATTTTCTATAACAAATATGAGTTTCATATTTTATTTCATACCTTATACTTGAATTCAATTATTGACTAGAACTATCAAACTTTTCAACTTATTATCGCAACCATGGATGATTTAGTGATAACATTACTAAATTTTTCACCAATGAATCACTTGGAATAGGCTTTTTGCAAGAGCTTTCATCCATCATAACTATGACATGTACGAAAATAAAAAAGATTGAAACTTTTCAAGTTTTCTCAATTCATATGCTTTCTCAAATTTTTTGGCCTTTGTAAAAATTTTGAAACATTTTGTTTTAGAGCATTAACGAGCACAAAGGCACAAAATACATGCAAGAATGGAGAAAACACTGAAGGCGAGAATGGAGAAAAAAAATAAAAGTAAGCTTTTTCTCTGAATTTTAAATTAATATTCTTTAAAATAATTAAGAAAATCAATTTTGGCATTAGATTAGAGGGTTGAAGAGCACACAGGCACAAAACATGTGTGAGAATGGAGAAAACATTGAAGGCAAGAATGGAGAAAAAAAATAAAGGTCACCTTTTTCTTTGAATTTTAAATTAATATTTTCTAAAATAATTATGAAAATCAATTTTGGCATTGGGTTCAGAGAGTTGAAAATGCTATAGTTTTCCACCCAATATTATTGCTTTAGCTTTTAAAATGCAGAAAGCCAGAGCCAGCCATTAAGCTAAACAAACGGAGCTAATAAAATTAATTTTCAACCCTTGGATTGTTTTAAAGGCTGAGATGCAAGCACTTTTTTCTCTAAAGTGTTTTGGGTATTCTAAAGGAGTCCAGTCCTTAGTAGAGAAATGATAAGAGCAAGTACGAAATGTAAATACCAAAAGATGGTCAAAACATAGTTTTCAATATTGCTAAAAAAAGAAAAAAAAATAAAACACATAATTTTCGATAATTATACTATAAAATGCATATTTACATAAGAGATAAGTCCTACATAGTAACCTATCAAATTCAAGCCAGATCAATCAATAATTAAAATAAAAAATTATCACTAGATCAATTATGATTCAATTAATTCAATCAATTGAAAAAATAATTTAATTAAAAGCACCTACTAGTTTAATCAAATTAAAACTATGATTAACCCGTGATTAAATCGATCTATCTTGTTCACTTTTAAGAACACTAATATAAAATTAGTGCAAAATTGTAGTAAGACAATTTTATAAACCTATTTAGCATAAGATATGTAATGTCATGAATTCTATGATTATTCCAATGACTAAGGGTTTAAATGGTTGATGCGTTGTGTTGCTGTTGCAAAATTACATATGTAGGACAATTTTCTATTATTATATTCGTACTAAAATTTTGGCACTATTTTCATAAAAATGTCATTTTTTTCAACCTATTAATTTAACAATAATTCATATTGTTGTGGGAAGTATTAATGAAATAGTAAAAATTTTAATTTTTAAATAAATTTTTTAACGGATTTGATGGGCCTTGCATGCATATCATATATATTTACAATCGCCTTAAAATCATAAATAATAGTAAGTTATAACTAGAACATTACAATATTGTGCGTTATTGGAGTCCTAATGGACATAACTTTTACATACACTTATTTACAAGATTTTCTTACAAAATAAAATTGGAAATTTCAATTTTTCTTACAAATAGATTTTATTGGATATAATATGACAATATAATATTTAAAAGGATTATTATCAAATAATATAAATTGATAGTTGTTATATAATTTTATTATATTTTATGTGTAAACAAAGTAAAATTTTATGATTGTAGTACCTGTGATATGTAAGAAATATTTATAAAATTTGCCTTTAATTTTAAATTTTAATTGCAATATGATCAAGAGAAAATAAAATAAAATAAATTAATATTATTAATATAATAATTTATAAATACCTATCATTCGAAGCATAGGCTTTTACACTGATATATTGGGGAATCCCTTCTTCAACAATCTCTGTATAATAGGTTTCATCAATAGAGCAAAAAGTCTAAGACTTAGAAGATGTAAAGTAAGAACCCATTTATATATTACTTAGTTCGAATTTTGGATCCTATTCATTATAGGATCCAAACCTGTTAACCAATGTTGGACCAAGTACCTATTTTGCCTATACAGAATTGTCATGCACAAAGCCTAATTAACAATCATCTTTTTATTAATAAATTATGTATAGTCCATAGAAATATTAACAATCTCGTACTTAGGCATACATAATTTATTAATAGTGACCACTAAACGATTAATGTTAATGCAAAATGGTACTTTTACATCCATTAGTCTAGTGAGATCAAATGTATCTAATAATATAAATATCATAAATGAAGGGATATTAGTATCACAACATACCATACACCTACACCTCCTTAACTAACACTATTAATATGTGCAAAATAAGATTCACACAATTTTATGTGATTATATATAAATTTATACACAATGGGTCTTAGCATCTATCCAAAATGCCTAACAAATATGAGCATAATAATAAAATAAGGTCTCAATATCTTTATAAATATGACATAACTAAAATTCCACTGACCCCAAATATCAAAGGACTTTACATTGACCCATATGATTTACATGTTTAATAAAAAATTTTACTGTTAAGTCTTTGATCAGTGAAACCATGAGCATATGGTTCATAGAAATATACTCAATAACAATAACATGCTTGTGCACCTTCTCTTTCACATAGTAATATTTTACATCAAAATACTTTGAATGAATGGAACTTTTATCACAAAAAGAGATGTCATTGAGAGAGAAGCTCACAATAGTAAATTTGTAGCACATAATAGTTAAGGGCTTGGCAATACTCTACACAAGATGAAACTTTAAGAGATAATTTCTCAACCATATAATTTGACGAGAAGCTTCATAACAAGTGACATAATCTACTTCCATAGTGGAGTTTGTACAATTGATTGCTTGATATTTTTCCATGACACAACACCTCTAGCCATCATGAAAATATACCTGGATGTAGACTTTGAATCATTTGGATAACGAGTATAGTTCGAGTTTGAGTAGCTTGTAATATCGTGATCTTTTGATCTTTTGTCGATCAACATGAAGTCCTTTGTACTTTGACAGTACCTCAAAACTCTTTTTCGTAGTCTAATGTCTCTGACTTGGGTTACTCAAGTATTATCCAAGTATACCCACAACAAAAGTAATGTGAAGCCATGTAAATACTTGAACAAATATCAAGCTACCCATAACTAATGTATATGAGACCTTTTCCATCTTTTCTTTCTATTTATTAATTTAAGGATATTGTGCTTTTATGAACACTTCACACTTTTATATGGATGAAACAAAGCAATATTGAAATTTTTTTACAATTTTCTTAATATACGACTTTTGAGATAAGCCAAGAATATCCTAAGACCTATTATAAAGTATCTTAATATGCATTTCCCAAGTCTTTCATCTCAAAATGATGTGGTAGCAATTTCTTTGTTTCAATCAACAAACTTAAATCATTGCTTGTTAGAAGAATGTCATTAATATATAGGACAAAAATCATAAATTTGCCAGTATTTTTCATCATATAAATACACTAGTTCGCACTACTCTCCTTAAATATGAGAGAAGTAATTATTTCATAAAACTTAATATACCATTACTAAGAAGTTTGCTTCAAACTATAAATAGATTTCTTTAATTTGCATACTAAATACTTTTTACCCTTCTCTTGAAATCTGTTTGAATATTGCATGTACATGATTTCAGATAGATTACTATTAAAGAATGCTATTTTCACATTCATTTAGTGTAACTCTAGATCAAAATGAGTAACAAGAGCTATAACAATTTTGAAAGAGTTATTCGTTGATACCGCTAAGAAAGTTTTTTTTCTTTATAATTCACACCTTTCTTTTAAGTATACAAATTAGCCACAAGTCTGGCTTTATATCTCTTAATATGCCTGTGAGTGTCACGCTTAGTCTTAAAGACCCATTTACATCTAACTGATTTACAATTTGCAAGCAATTCCACAAGGTCCCACAATTGGTTCTTATTCATTAAAGTTAATTTATCCTCCGTTGCAATGATTAATTGAGAAAAATATGAACTAGACATTGCTTGAAAGAATGTAATGGTATTAGTACCTTCGCTCAAATCATACTTGTGCTTTTACAAATACACCATATAATCATTTGATATTATTGGCCTATATTGTTTAAGTGATCTCCTTAAGTGAACTTTAATATCTAAATCTTTATCTTCCTCCAAAGGTTGTAAAAGACTAGAAGATGAAGAACTAGCAGATAGAGACATTAAGGGAATGACTACTCTCTTTTCTTTAAAGCTTATGATCTATGGTGTTGGAATCCTACTGTCCAACTCATCCTCAAAATATATTGTTCTATCGAATTTAATAATTTAAGTAGTGTGAGTCAGATAATAAAACTTATTGCTTTTAGAGGTAACACAATAACTAACAAAGAACCTAGAAATCATTTTAGAGTTAAGTTTCTTAGTAGTAAGAATATATACCTTCATTTTTTCCTATAGTCCTAGATTTTAAAATGACTCAAAGTTAGTTTCTTGCCATTCAATAGTTTATATGGAGTCATGGGTACAGACTTACTTAGCACTTAATTCAATATGTAGCCTATAGTTTTTAATGCTTCTCCCCATAAGAAATTCAAAAGTGTAGAATGAGAAAGCATAATTGAACCATATCAAGAAGTATTTTATTTCTCCTTTCAATTATTCTATTCCATTTTAGTGTAATAAGCATGGTGTAGCTAGCTTCAATGCTACATTTTTATAGATACTTAGTAGAAGGACTTGGATTCTTCCCAATCTTATCATTTTGCTATAATAATCTCATTCTCAATCGAAATTAACATACTTGAATTTTTTACTATACTTAAGCTTGATTGCTACCTTAAATGTCTTGAATGCATCCAAAGACTTTGATTTTTTCATAAGCAACTCTATCAAATCAAAATATGAATAATCATTAATAAAAGTGATAAAGTATCTTCAACCTTCCATGGTTGTAGTTGTGATGGCACTACAGATATCGATATGAATAAGTTTTAGCACTTGTTGTCTTCTGACTCTCTTTCCTTTTCTTACCTTAGCAGTGAGTTTAACTTTAATACAGTTCACATATGTGTCTAAATTAGAAAAGTTAAGATTGTGCAGTATACCTTTTTTGATCAACCTCTGAATTTAGTCTTTAAAAATATGACCAAGGAGTTTTGTTCAATTATATTTTTTTTCCTATGATTATGTTATTGGTTCTCTTTCCTTTTCTTACCTTAGCAGTGAGTTTTCCTTTAATACAGTCCACATATGTGTCTAAATTAGAAAAGTTAAGATTGTGCAGTATACCTTTTTTGATCAACCTCTGAATTTAGTCTTTAAAAATATGACCAAGGAGTTTTGTTCAACTATATTTTTTTTCTTATGATTATGTTATTGGTGTTGGGGAACTCGGATCTAGATTTATCTTGTACACTCCATCTACTAGTATATTAGTGCCTATAATAGTCAAGTTTTAGGACAAATTCACCTTTTTTTCTAAAATTACAAGAATACCCTTAGGGATCCAGAGTTATAACTAATATAATATTCCTTCCTATAGAAGGTATAAAGACCATATCTTTGAGTATCAACTCATGTCTCGTAGACAACTATAGATGCATATCCCTAATAAGCTCTAGTCCCACTTTTTCACCATTTCCCACTCTAATAATCAATTCACCATTATTAAGCTTTCTAGAATTTCTCAATGATTAGGATGAGATGGTGACATAAATTATGGAATTGATATCAGGTTGCCATTAGGTATCTGATGGCATATCCACTCGATTGGATTGAAAATAAATTTTAGCCCAGTCCTCTCTTATCATCCTATTTAGTGTTTTTTCGAAGTTTTGTTGCATAATGGCTAATGAATAATACATCAAACATTAATTCATGTATAATGTAATCATGCCAATGTTTTCCTCTCAATATTTAAAAATGCAACCTTACACAGTATCATGTTATAAAATCAAACATCAAAGGCCATTTTTAACTTTATAACATAATACAAGAGTTAAATGTCATGCTCTTAAAATACTAACACCAAATGGTATTTAAATAATTTTGATGCACAACATTCAACTCTACACTTACATTATAACCAATCAACTATATCAATAACATAATGTTGAAGGGCATTTATATCATTAATACAACCTTTTCCTTTTTAAATAATTTTTCTTATCAAAATTAAATCAAAAATTAATGCAATTGGTCCCATGAAGGTGGGTAAGCAATTACATAAATTTTCATGACATAGTGCAAGTCATTAGTAATTTTATTTTAATAAATGCAATTTAAAAAATTATTAAAATATACAAATAATATCCAAAAATTTCATAAAAAATTTAGATGGTGGATAGTATAACAAAGAACATGTTGTAAAAATTTTAGCTCAAAATAAACCCATTTGGATATTCAAATAAAATAGATAAAATATAATTAAAATTAATTTTATTTTAAATTTTTTTTTAAATTGCCCATTAAATAGAGCTTGGAGATTAGAGCTCCCTGATATGCACACCACTATCAGTAGCTACTGATAGGGTGGTATATAGCCCTACACATTGGTAATGTGGCTAGACATATATGTGAATATATTGCTCACCTTCTTCTAGCCAAAGCTGAATTCACAAGTTTATTTCTGGACTTGAAAAATACAATATAACAAGAAATTTCTAAACAATTATAGAGGAATAAGCATTATTCAAAATTCCTTTAAAATTATGTTAGTGTGTATGTCTTAAAACTAATCATATTGATGATTATAAATTTGAATCATGTTATTTTAATGGTAATTTCAATTATCATATTTATACATATATTATCAATGTAATATATTTAATTATGGTAATGACTTTAGAATAATTATATTCTTAAATGCCTTTATTCATATATCATTATAGATTGAGTTGCTTTGATATATTAAGACTTGTATGTGTGGTGACTTATATGAAATATTAAGTCTGCACATGAATATAAGTTAGAGAACTTGTATACTAGACTGACCCATCCTAAGAACACTACATGGATTGTTGTATGAGTGTTATGAGTGATTTTTAGTAATCATTATTAATATGGTCCTTTGACCGGAGATCGCCAAGGTTCCCTATATGTGAGTTTTATATTTTGATACTATTTTATGTCACTTATGATTGAGTGAATGTAAAAGTAGTTATTGGATATGTCACATATCATACAGAAGGATTTGTGTAATCAAAATGGAATTTGTCTCTCCTATATAACAGGAGTGACATCTGTAGGTCCCTTGATTAAGTAAAACTAAAAAAATGCATAATCATCTCATATGAATTAACAAGGAACATTAATTACATTTGCTTCAGTCAGCTTACTTAGAAATCAAGAAACCTTTAGATTGGGCTATACAAGAATGACATGGTCCATGTTTCATGCTCAATCTAAATGTGTTCGCTCGGTCATTGATCTTGATCCCAACAACAAATACGAGACATATCCATCCATTAAAGTGTTTTTTGGATAAAAAAATTGGTTCAATCATTGCCTTACTAAAACGGATCATTCTCAATCTGAATATATAATTATTTACCCCATTATACTTTGCTAGTGGATTAGCTTAATCATCAATGAAACCTTGCTGAAAAGGCTCAATACATATGTAGTTAACTGATGACATGGTGGTTGAGACCACAGAGATAAAAGAAATTAATATGAACAACAAAAATAATAGAATAAAGTAATATAAGACAACTAATTTAGCGCTCGTGTAATGTGTAAGATTGTATCACAAAATTGAAATTTTAATTTTTAACAAATTATCATTTACATTGCTATGCTTAGAATTTAAATAATAATAGTCATCTTTACTTTAAGAATTTAAAATTAATCCATAATCGATATAAATTATCTTTACACTATCATCAATTATATGTTGTCATATCATAAAAAAAATTGTTCAAACTTTTATACTAAAATCAAAATTTCTTAATTATTTTTATTTTTTTAATAATATATCTTCTTATCATTTTCTAATAATATAATATATTTTATATTATTAATGAATCAAATTTAAACTCCTACTTTAATAATATCATTAGAAATCATTGACTGATTTTCAAATATAAGAAAATGAAAAACCACACTTTTAATATCTACGAAAGATTATATATTATTTTAGAATTCTTCTCTTAAATTTGAGAATATCGAATATGGATCCTTGGCTTATCATTGTATAAATGGAATTAATATTAATAAAGATGAAACTTGAGTACATCGTTAAAACAGTGGTATACCAGTATATTTAAAGATTAATAGTTGAAATGCAATCTTACGCCGGATAGTAAAAAATTTTATATGTATTTTTGGATAAAAATTATTAATTGCAATATGGCACTCTAACTAATAGTAATTGCATATGGGCGAAGGTGATGTTTGGCCGCGGCCCTAAACCGACTGGTTTATCAAAGCACGTCATTCTATAATTTGCTTTTGAGTGTGAAGATAGCTCCTATTAGAAATTCAGAATCTTCTTTTGGTGAATTTGTGGTTTCCTTGGACAAACAATATCCCTTGATTTCAACTTAGGACGATTGGGCAATATTTCAGTTCGTAAATTTGTGGGCTAAGTTGACTCGAGGTGAAAAATTCTTGAATTCACACGAAATGCCATCAGATACAGATTAAGTTTGCAGACCTTAGGAGGGATGAAAAAAAAAAAATGGCGCCTTTTGATCGCATTGAGTTTAAACTAGGGCCACTTTTAGTGGGCTGCACCGACACGAAATTAGAGAAGAAGAAGGAAACCAAAATTGAAGGGTTGAAACTCTGGAAGGAGCAAATCGGGATGTTGAAGAAGGAAGCCAACGCTGGCTGAAAGAGTCAGGGACATACATTCCATCATTATATGTCAAAGATCTTGTAATGAGAGAGATATCATTGGACGGCGGCCTTCCGATTCATCATTTTTATTGGGGCTATAATGCTATCTGATACTTACAGATTGTTCATTACACATGGAAAAAAATAAAAAAAAATCCTGACTATTGATTTTCGGTGCATCATTTTCTCAGTGGTGCGAAATCTGTCCCTAATAAATACTAATGTTCCTGCAATTTTGGATTTATTGTGAGGGTATAAACATATGGATAACGGCTTATGTTGATGCAGAATGTGATTTTTATTTTTTAAACAATAAAATAAAGGGGAGATAAAATTTTGAAAGGATCGACTCCCGGATCGTCAAAAGTATTATATAAAAAATTAATTCATGCCTGTTAATATTATTCTTGGACTAAAATAATAAAAAATAGAGTAAAATATACTGTTCTTTTCTATAAATTATTGAAATTAGATAGATTTATATATCCTTTTGTCTCAAATTCTACACTACCCTCTCCAAGAATAAAATAGTCACTACACATAGATTCATTTTTAAATCTTTTCTATTTCCTTCTATCAATTAGTAATTTTGAAAAAATAAAGATCCAACTTCCACTCTAAGACTCACTGCTTTTTTTTGTCGAAACCCACAATTTCAAATAAAATAAATTTGATATTTATCTCACCCATTTCTTAGGAAATGGAAGAGATTCAGATTCTTTTTTGACTTACGTTGATCCATACCATTTGGTCAATAATTTTATTGCTTGTTTTTCTCTTTTTACTAGAATATGCCAAAACTAAATGATACATTATTTCTTGCTTTCTTCTCCTTTTTAAATTATTTTAATTTTTTATAAATTAGTTTCTTCATATATTGTTTCTTGCAAAATTTGCTTTTTTATATTAAATTTCTTACAATTTTAGTTGCTTCCTAAATTATTTTCGATGTAAACAATAAACAATAAGCTTGTATACTCCATAAATTTATTTGTATTTTTTCTTCATGGCTTTTTTTTTATCTTTTAATCAATATTAATTATTTTTAATTTAAACAATAAACATGTGTAATCCTTAATAAGTTTATGGGAGATACTATAGTGCACTAGTGTATCACTGAACTTCATTATTAAATTTCATTTATATTGCACTATATTACACAAATAAATAAAATCTAATGATTTATACTATCAATACACCGATGCACTATAATTATTACCTAAGTTTATTTCTATCTTGTCATTTTTCTCTTCATCACTCATTTTTTTATTTGTGTTTTGATTAACATGATTTCACTTCATTTATTTTTTTCCAATTTTATTTAATGTTAAAATTACAAGCTTTAGTAATCATGTTGAGTAACAGTAAAAAATGATATGGTCATTGTCAAAGTAACCTTTTCCCCCTCTAAAGAGGTTAGTTAGCACACATGATGCTATCAAAACACATCCCTTGAAATTTCCACTAAGCATCCACCCTCTATAGTTAGCATAAAAGGTTTGTGCTTGTCTTGATTTCATTATCAGTATACAACAAATAATAAACAACAACAATAAAGCCTTATCCCATTAAGTGAGGACGACTATATGGATCGCATAATGTCATTGGGCTTTATTAAAAATTAAATTTTTAGTGATATTATTCACCAATAGATTCCTTTTATAACTTCCTCTAATATCATTTTTTGCCTCCCTCTACATATTTTCATAGCGCTAAACCACCTTAACCAATTTTCTATTATCTTTTCCTCAATAAGTACTACACCACTATGCCTTCGTATGCATTCATTTCATATCTTGTCCTTTCTTGTATGACTATACATCAATCTTAACATTTTTATTTTTGTTACCCTTATTTTTTACTATTTTTATCCTTTTAAAGCCTAACATTCACTATTATAAAGCATACCTAGTCGTATAGCGATCTAATAAAACTTTCCTTTAAACTTAGTAGGTACTTTATGGTTATAAATAACTCTAAATGCCTTTCTCTATTTTAACCATCCAGCTTGTATCCTGTGTGTGATATCTCCATCAATTTCCCTATTACTTTGTAAAATAGATCCCATATACTTAAATCTAGATACTTACGGTATCATATGCTCTTTAATTCTTACATTCAAATTATTTCTATCTTACTTTTTGTTAAATTTAGAATGCATATACTCCATCTTACTCCTACTCTAGCGAAAACTCTTTAATTCCAATGTCTGTCTTCAAAACTCCAGTTTATAGTTAACATTTTCTCCAATTCCTCAATCAAAATTATATCATCCACAAATAGCATACATTTAGAGATAGTCTCTTATATGTCCTTAGTATAAACATCCAAAACTAGATTAAATAAGTAAAGACTCAAGGTTAAACCCTGATGTAGACTTATCCTTATAGTAAAATCCTTTGTCTCTCTTTTGGGAGTTCTTATACTTGTAGTTACTCCATTGTATATATTTTGTATAGTTCGGATATATGCGACATGAACTCCTTTCTTTTCCAAAGCCTTCCACAATACTTCTCTTGGTACTTAATCATAGGATTTTTTTAGGTCAATAAAAATCATATATAAGTCTTTTTCTTTACTTTAATTCCTTTCTATCAACTTCCGTAGAAGATAAATAGCTTCTATTGTAAACCATCTTAGCATAAATCCAAATTAGTTCTATGTAATCCTAGTCTCATCTCTTTATCTGTGCTTAATCACTTTTTTTCATAGTTTTATAGTATGGCTCATAAGTTTTATCTCTCAATAGTTTGCATAGTTTTAGATATCTTATTTGTTTTTATATATAGGCACCAAAATGCACCTCCTCCACTCATTTGGCATTTTCTTAGATCTTAAAATCTCATTAAATAACTTCATGAGCTAAACGATACCCTACTTTCCTAAACATTTTCAAACTGTAAAAGAAATACCATCAGGACCAATGACTTTACCATTATTCATTCTCTTAAAAACTTCTTTTACCTTCCCAACTTGAATCCTTTGATAATAACCTAAATTTTATTTGTCCTCTTGAGTTTCTAATCCTTCCATATCCCTAGTTACTCCTTACTCATTATTGAAAAACTTATAAAAGTATTTCTCCCATCTTTTTTTGATATCTTCATCTTTGGGCAGAACTTATCCTTCTTCATCTTTAATACACCTTACTTAATCTAAGTCTTTTGATCTCCTTTCCCTATTTTTAGTAGGCTTATAAATCTTTCGTTCTCCATTTTCCTAAATCTTGGTAAAACTCCTTAAAAATTTTAGATCGTGCCTCACTCATTGCCTTTTTGGTTTCATTTCTAGCCGTTCGATACCTTTTCTAATTTTTGGCATTATCTCCCTAACTCGAATCTTTCAATAATAAGGTAAATTTTGTTCGTCCTCTTGGTTTTTTAATCCTTCTATATCCTTAGTCATTCCTTACTTGTCATTGAAAAGCTTATGAAAGTACTTCTCCTATCTCTCTTTGATATCTTCATATGTGAGCAGAACTTGTCCTTCTTCATCCTTAATACACCTTACTTGATCCAAGTCTCTTGATTTCCTTTCCTTATTTTTAGCAAGTTTATAAAATTTTCATTCTCTATTCTTTGTTCCTAGATCTTTGTAGAACTCCTCAAAAGCTTTAGATCGTACTTTGCTCACTACTTTTTAGTCTTATTTCTAGCTATCTGATACCTTTCCCAATTTTTAACATTATCATACACATGGAAGGTATTAAAATATTTCCTTTTGATTTTGACATTTTCCTACATATTTTCATTCTACCACCAAGATTCTTTATCTCTTGGTCCAAAACCTTTTGATTGCCCTAAAATTGCCTTAACAACCATTCTAATCCTCTTAGTCATTGCATCCCAAATATGGTTAGCACTTCTTTATGCTTCTTAATTACCTTTCTCCAATAATATTCTCTTAAAAGTAATCTATTTCTTATTCTTAAGTTGCCAGCATTTGATCCTTGGATCTATGGAATCACTTTCTAATTCTTACAGATCCTTCTATTTGAATTCCTTACTAAACAGAAACTAATTTGCAACCTTGAAGTTTCACTCTTGTACATGATTAAATGCTCCTCCCATTTCTTAAAATAAGTGTTTACAATCTTAAAATCATGCGTTATCAAAAAATTAAGAATAGATTAGCCTTCCTCATTTAGTGCTCCAAAACTAAATCCATATACTTCTAAAAATTGCCTTGCCTCACTACCAATATATCCATTTAAATCCCCTTCGATAAAAATCTTTTCTTCTTGTAAAATTTCTTGAATCAATCCTTCTAAATCTTCCTAAAACTTCTCCTTTAAATGTATCTCTGAACTTACTTATGGTGCATAAGCACTAATAATATTAATATTCTCTTGTGCAATTGTTAATTTTAAAGATAAGATCCTATCTCTCGTCCTTTTTACATTCACCATATTCTTCTTCCAATTCTTATCTATAATAATACTAACTCTATTCTTTTCTCTAACTTTTCTTATGTACCATAGTTTAAATCCTGCAGTATCTAGCTCCTTAGTTCTTTCTCTAACCTATTTAGTTTCTTGAAGACACATGATGTTAATCCTTCTCTGAATCATGATATCCACAACCTAAAGATTTACCTATTAGTGTGCCAATATTCTAAGTACCAAACCTAATTATGCTTCATAAGCTAATTTCTTTATCCACATCTGTCTAGAAAAATGTAAGGATCCTTGCTTATTTAACACTATACCCGAGCATTGATGCAGTGACTTTAGCTCATTTGACACTATATTCGAGTTATACAACGTATTACTTTTAGGTAAGGACCTAGCATTAACACTAATAAATCATTATGTGTGATCCATATATGGGATTTTGACAGAGTTTTATGTTAGTTGTCGAAGGCCTGACATAACCCAAAGAGGGAGAAGTACTTTCATTTGGGTTACAAGTTGGTGTTACCTAACTCAGCTAAAAAAAAAGAGGAAAGAAGAGGAAAGAAAGAAAAAAAGATATCCAATTCATCATACTTCTCTCTACACATTATTTGCCCAGATAAACTTAGTAGGATCAATATTTCATTATTAGCATCTTTACATAAATTTCATATATATTTTAAACCCTATTTCATTTTACAATAGCATAAATTAAATAAAAAATTTACATGACTAAATCCAAAAATTTTAAAGATTAAAATTAAAATATGAAAAAATTAATGGGAAAAATTAACTAAAATTTATGTGTTCATCACCCAAATATAAATAAATTCATCAATGTCAACATATCTTGTTGAAAAAAAATGGATAAAAGAATTTGGAAAGTCAATCACAAGATCTCATTCATTATATTATATAACATATGAATTTATACTAAACAATTAATTAGAAAATATGTTAGAATGGAAACCATACTTGATTATCAATTTGATGTCCTTGATAATAAATTTGAGGTATTTTTTACATGTTTGATCTATTCGACTTCTTTAAATGTAAAGAGAATGAAAAGTTGATAAAGGGCTAAGAGGAAGTTGCTTAACTTTTAGCTCCTATATACAATAGAAATATTGTGTTTCAATGAAGATACCATAAGTATATGTATGATGAAATTTGACACCTCTCTTTAATGGCTTAACACTACAGCAAAAAAGACTTTTAGCGGCGACATTTGTCGTCGCTAAAAAGTTCTCGGTCGTCGCAAAAGAAAAAGTCGTCGTTAAAAATGTCGTCGGCGAAAGTCCGTGCGTAAAAAGGTCAACAGCGACGACAATTTGTCGTCGCTAAAAGTTTCCCCTTTTGCGACGACTCTGTCGTCGCAGAAAACAATTTCAAAATTCAAAAAAATTTGAAATTTGATTTTTAGCGGCGACAATTGTCGTCGCTGTAGGGTAAAAGTCGTCGCTGAAGGGCGGACCTTCAGCGACGACAACTTGTCGTCGCTGAAAGAGGAGACTTTCAGCGATGACAAGAGTCGTCGCTGAAGGTACGCCCTTCAGCGACGACAAGAGTCGTCGCTGAAGGTCCGCCCTTCAGCGACGACAAGAGTCGTCGCTGAAGGTCCGCCCTTCAGCGACGACAAGAGTCGTCGCTGAAGGTCCGCCCTTCAGCGACGACAAGAGTCGTCGCTGAAGGTCCGCCCTTCAATGACGACAAGAGTCGTCGCTGAAGGTCAGCCCTTCAGCGACGACAAAAGTCGTCGCTGAAGGGCTTAATTTCAGCGACGACTTTTTGTCGTCGCTGAAAGTCTCCTCTTTCAGCGACGACTTTTACCCTACAGCGACGACAATTGTCGCCGCTAAAAGTTTCTTAATTTTTTTTTAAATTTTTTAAAATTAAATTATCATATATTTCAAATAATGTACCTATTTTAATTAACTTGAATTATTTAATAATTTTTTAAATTTATTTTAATATAAATTATACAATTATAACACATCAAAAGTATTATTAATAATGTTTAGCAATTTGATCCAACATAGAAAATTAACACTCATAAAACAATGGTAAAAAAAAATTTTATATGAATAAACTAATAGACTATATACATCATCTATATAAATGTGCACATATAAAAAATATAAAGATACATAAACAAAATATACTACGGGGAAGTAGGGAGATGTCAATATCACAGTGCACCATAATCGTCGTCGTCGTCGTCATCATCATCATCCTGACTACGAGGCTGATAAAATGACGGTGGCGGCTGAGCGGTAGGTGCAGGCGCAAATCTACTCGGCCCAGGCGATGTAGCAGCAACAAATGGAGGCGGCGGTAGGACAATACCCTGCTGTCTAAGGATCGAGGTCATCTCAGAAAGATAAGTCCTAAACTGCTGCTGCATCTGCTGCTGCTGCTGCTGCATCATCTCCTGCTGCTGTATAATCTGCTGCTACTGCTGATCAAGCCGCTGCTGCTGCTGCTCAATCAATCGCTGGCTCTGCTGAACCTGCTCCCGACTCTGGTGCAACTGCTCCTGCAACTCACCGAGCTGAGACACGGTCTGTGAGCTCGTCGCCGTGCTAGAAGTCCCCATGGAACGATAAGTCTGACCAGCAAGTACACGCCCAACAGCCTTCCTGTACCCTCGACGAGTGCCAAGTACCTCATCGGCAATGGCAGCCTCATCTAACTGTACAGGAGTCGTAGGCAAGCTAGTGGATGATACACTAGACTGTACATGCTGAGTCATGAGCTCAGTCATCCTTGCCTTAAATTATTAGAAAAAAGTAATAAGAAATCTACCTTGGAAGATATATTTGTAAAATTTTATTTAAAATATAAAATTCAAACAACTTACATGTTGCCCCTGAGGGATCGGATGCACCCACTCCCCCGACCTGTATGTATGTCGGTCCCTAAAGTTATCGGGCACCGACTGCAGCTCACCAGTATCTCTGTTTCTCTATTCAATTTTTGTAACAAAAAAAAAGGATGAAGGGTTGTAATGCTATTTAACAAATGGATATATTTAAAAAAGATAGAAAAAATTTAAATTACCTTATCAAAGCGATGTGCAGCAATAGACTTTGACCCATGCCGGTCATTCACGACCTTCTGTGCTCTATTATTTGTATTTCTTGCAGATAACTCCTGCAAATTAAGAGAAGAAAGTTAAATTTTAATGTTCATAATCTACTAATTATGAAATATTGTCATAATACCATAAAATATCATACTTACCCTGTACTCGTCACTATCAAAGAAATCCACACACCTCTGCCATGTCTGCGGTGAGACAGACCGAGGCACACAACGTCGAGCTCGATCCAGGTCATACTCCTGGTATCGATCACCTCCATGATCTAAGAAATACTTATTCAACCTGTACTTCCAATCTCTGTACAGGTCGGCAGCAGTCCGCATCAAACCAGAGAGCGCTCTATCCCGATCACCCTCAGAGGCGCCCTGGAACTCGAAATGGGACTGCATTAAAAGACATTTAATAAATTTATGAGTAATATATTTAGAAATTTCAATCTCAAAGACATTAATTCAAAAGGAAATGGATACTTACGCAAACCTCCTGCACAACTCTATCTCGAATCTCCTGAGGTACAGCCCGCCATGACTTATAATAGGGCGGCACGTGGGCGCGGATCATGCTGCCAATATCACGAGGGAGATGACTGGCATTCTCACCAACCGCATGCCATGTACCAGTCATATCAAACTGTACAGGCACCGGTCTGCCTCCACCCCTGCCAATCTTCTCATGCAATCTTAGGGACCTATTCGGCCCCCTCTTCTTAGCAGGTGCTACTTTATTTAATAAAGAAAAATATTAACAAAATAAATATAATATTTAATCAAGCTTAGGTATGCACAATTGATGTCAAATACCTGAGCCCTCACACTGAGCTGGAATCTGACTGGGTCGCTCCGGTGGGTCACCTCCAGCATCACCTCCGTGGTATCGTGCCTCGACATCCGCCATATCTAAAATAATACACATCATATAAGTAATTAAAAAGAACTCAATGTCCAGTTGAAGGATGAAATGGTTCAATCTCTTACAATCACATTTATTATTTTAATAATCATGCTTACATATTGGACAGTTGTAATTGTAGTTTGAATATGTTATATTTTCCCTAGTCAGAATCAGTGTCAGTGAACCTAACAGACTGATGGTCATCGGATTCTCCTTCATTATCAGATTGTGTGGGCTCCTCATCCATATAATCATCAATTGTTTCGTCTTCAAGGCTCTCGTCATCATCCATTAAGATGTCTTCTCCATGAGCACCAAGTCCAGCATTCCTGTGCGTTGGAACGATTGAAGGACTATTTCTTTCGTTACCTAGATGTACTAGATGAAAATCTCCCAGATTAACTGTGAGGTTGAAGTTGGACGAGTTACTATCCTGTAGAAATAACAGGTCTTGTGCATTATCTCCATCACTAGGTAGATCCCATATATCGCGATGTACCATATTATGGACGACCCTCCAATTTGGTCCATTAAGGAGATCCTCAATGTAAAACACTTGTTTTGCTTGAGTAGCAAGTATGTAAGGATCATCCTTGTACCATTGTCCGTTGATGGAGATACTTGTGATATTCTTGTCAGTATAAAGTTTCTTCTTTGTTGGATCAGTGTTATACCACTTGCATTTAAATAAAGTCACATTGTACTTATTTAAATAAGTCAACTCAATTATTTCTTCCAGTACACCATAAAACATGTTGCCATCAATCCCCGGGACAGAAATGCCACTATTTTGCGTTTTATGCTTCTCATCCCGAGCTTTGGCTACAAAACGTACTCCATTCATAACACACGCAGAGTATACCATGTTAGTGAAACTGGGACCGGATGCTAATGATAGTAACTCTTCGGTGGCCTCCGGGGAACCGTTCCTATGTAAATAGTACATCTACAAAAGTAGCAATTATTCCAAGAATTAAATTAAATTATCAACAAGACAAATGAACAATATTTAAGATATCCGTTCAATGGATTTGGGAAGAAAAATTCCTTACCTTCGAGTAAAACCAGGACGGGAATTTGGTTCTCTATAAGTTATCAATATCTTCAGCACCACTTCGTTCGAGTTCCAATCGATGCTCACTGGTGAACATAACAATCTTAGTCTATTGTTATTAGAAAACGGAGAAGAACATAACTGAATTTTAAGATACTCACTGGAGATATTTTTCTATCTCAGAACAATTATTCAAGATGTACCATACTGCAATATCCCGATCCTTCCTATCAAAATGAGAAATTGTCTTCTTCCCTATCGGTCGACATTGGGACTGGAACACCGATAATGTCCTTCTTGTTTCGTGGGTCGGTGTTACATCTTGATTTCTATCAGAGCGATTGAATCTAGTTTCCACCCCTTCCAAATACATGGAGAAAAATGTTAACGCCTCATCAACAATATATCCTTCTGCAATTGAACCCTCCGGTCGAGCACGATTTCGAATGTAATCCTTTAACTTTTTTATATACCTCTCATATGGGTACATCCACCGAAAATGAACGGGTCCTCCTTCCAATGCTTCGTCTGGCAGATGCATCACCAAGTGAACCATTATGTCAAAAAATGCTGGGGGGTATATCCTCTCAAGCTTGCACAAAATTATGATGATGTCTTGTTTGGCTTGCAGAATATCCTCCCTGTTGAGAGTTCTAGCACATATTTGACTGAAGAAATTGCATAACTCGACAAGTGGATAGGATAATTCCTTTGGCAAAAGAGCCCGGACACCTGGTCCTAACAGTCTTTGCATGATAACATGACAATCATGTGATTTCAACCCCTTTAACTTCAAGTCACGATCTGTGACATTCTTACTAAGACTCCCAGCAAAGCCATCTGGAAATTTCACATTCTTTATATACTGGCAAAATCGTTTTCGCTCTTCTTGGTTAAGCGTATATCCAGCATGTGGCTTGAAAAGTTGACCCCTCTGCTCGTACAGATGCAAGTTAGGCCTTATCTTCATGTCTGCCAAATCTCGTCTTGCATTGTCTGTATCCTTTGTTTTGTGCTCAATCTCCAATAATGTACCTAAGATGCTATCACATACATTTTTCTCAACATGCATGACATCAATGTTATGCCTTAAGTTCATTGTTGGCCAATAAGGAAGATTAAAAAATATACTTCTCTTGCTCCAATTAAGTTCATCGGCACCTCTCTTTCGCTTTACACCACCAAATTCAGCATGTTTTCCTGGAAGTCTCTGTGGCACTTTGCCCAACTGTTTCATGATAACATTATTGGTAAGAGGTCGAGGAGGGGGTGTCCTCTCCGACCTTCCATTGAATTCCTTCATATTTCTCCATGCGTGACTTCTTGGAAGCCAACGACGATGACCCACGTAAGCTATTTTTCCTCTAACTCGAATCGATGGAGTATCCGAATTACATGTAGGACATGCTTTGTATCCTTGCCCGCTCCATCCAGATAGGCTACTTCGAGCAGGAAAATCATTAATAGTCCAGAGCAATGCTGCCCGCATATTGAACACTGTATTTGTATTTGCATCTCGAGTTTCAACTCCTCTCTCCCAGAGATCCCTCAACTCTTCTACGACCGGCTGCAAGAACACATCCATATCTTTACCTGACGATTGCGGCCCTGGGATTAATAGGGTCAACATGAAGAAAGATTGGTTCATGCATATCCATGGTGGCAAGTTGTAAGTAGTTATAACCACTGGCCACATGCTATAAGATAGGTTCCTATCACCAAAAGGATTAAATCCATCTGCACTTAAACCCAACCTGACGTTTCGTGGGTCAGCGGAGAAATTAGGATACCTCTTATCGAACTCCTGCCAAGCTTTTCCATCCACGGGATGTCGCATTACCCCCTCTTCTTTTGATTTTCCAGTGTGATGCCATATCATGTTTTTGGCAGTATGTCTCGACCGATATAGACGCTGTAGTCGAGGAGTTAAAGGAAAATATCGAACCACTTTTTGGGGCACCTTCTTTCCTTTTGTAGTTTTATTTACCCATCGACTCTCCCCACAAATTGGACAATTATCTTTGGAAGCATGATCTTTCCAGAAAAGTGCGCAATCATGTTTGCATACATGGATTGATTCATACCCCAACCCCAACTTGTTGAGCCATTTCCTTGCACTATAGTACGATTCAGGCAATTTATTATCGTTTGGAAGTGCCTCTTTTAATAATCGAAGAAGAGCATCAAATGACTTGTTTGTCCACTTATGCAGAACCTTCAAATGCATAAGTTTCACCAAGAAGTTCAATGCTGAAAATGTTGTGCAACCTGGATACAACTCTGTTTCTACTTGCTCGAACAGGTTATCACAGTCACTATATTTTGTTCCAATGTCTTCGCCAGCCGCATTCTCACCCCTGTACTCGTCATTGTGAAAATCAACTTCAGTTGTCTCAGGGCCAATGAAATCATGTATAATATCTACCAGCTCATCTCTATTGTTAGGGGATATCTCACTAGTTCCTTTAGAACTCGAAACATCTACTTCACCATGATGTACCCAATTTATGTATAATGGATGAAATCCATTATCTATAATGTGCGCCTCCAATGTCAGTAATGTCTGGAATATTAAATTCACACACTTTTTGCATGGACATCTTACCATACCCCTTTCGTCGGTAAAGTTTTTTGCTCTTTCAACAAATCTTACTGCACCATTCCAATACTCATCTGACAATCGATTTGGTAGGTGTATCCAACTTTTATCGACAGACATTGTATCACTGAACAGGAAGGAAATTGCTTTAGGTGAAATGAAGTATGTTGATTAATGTTTGACATTCACCCTAAATGCACCGTATCACTCCAATTTTGAAGGGTAGGATCCTATCCCATTCGAGATATTTCTATAGTTATTATTTTTTTCAATTTATCCACGCTCATCGATTGACTCGTGCAGAAATTTCGGCAGCATCTCCCTATGGTTCTCCAAGTGCCTAAACTATACACTTGTATAGTTTATACCCGGAGAACAGTTAGGATGCTAAGATATTTCCACAATATCAAACAAGAGCCAGATAAATTGTTAATAATAACTACATGATAATATCCCAAACTGTCCAACTTCTCAGGACAATTCAAGGGTTGACTGATGTTCGGAAAACAATCAACCCTTGAACGGGTCTAAGCTTAACATTTAAATGTAAATGTAGTTCTAATTTAAATTATTGTAAAAATATATTTACAATAATTTAAATTAATGATACAACAATTTATAAGTATGGTCCATTAAGTGTCAGTACTATTATTTACGTAACCTACTTGACTATATTGATGAGGTACACAATTCAGCTTCTTTATAGAGATGTCTATACTATGAATATGGACTTTCTAATTGTAAATTTAAGTAAGTTTGATTTTATAAGGTGTATATTATTTATAAGATGCACAATTCAACTTCTTTATTTAAGTAAATGTAGTTTTATCCAAGAGGGGTGTGATTTTTAGGTGAACTTCCTAATGTTTTGAAATTTTTAATTTTTATGAGACGTAAATATCATAAAAATTTAAAGGCTAGGGTTTCATTTTTATGTAGTCTCTAGTTTAATTGAATTTTTCTTAGTATGTGAGGTAAATACTAGAATTTGAATTGTTAAGTTTCAATCTCAATTAAAAAATAGACTATATTACTGTAATCTCTTACTGAACCTAAGATAGATTTATATATTTATTATAATTATCTATCTTACATTATTTCATTGAATCTAATAAGTTTGAAGTTTCCTAAATTGCATCACAAATGGATACATTTTGTGAATGGACTTCCTAATTGTAAATTTAAGTAAGTTTAGTTTTATTAGGTGTATATTATTTATAAGATGCACAAACTCAGCTTCTTTATTTAAGTAAATGTAGTTTTATCCAAGAGGGGTGTAATTTTCATGTGAACTTCCTAGTGTTTTGAAATTTTTTAATTTTATGAGATTGAAATATCATATATTGAATTGTTATGGTTTCATTTTTATATAATCTCTAATTTAATTGAATTTTTCTTAGTATGTGGGGTAAATAATAGAATTTGAATTGTTAAGTTTTAATCTCAATTAAAAAATAAGCTACATTATTATAATCTCTTACTTTCTAAGATAGATTTATATATTTATTATAATTATCTATCTTACATTATTTTATTGAATCTAATAAGTTTGAAGTTTCCTAAATTGCATCACAAATTTTAGATTTTATGAATAAATTATCATAACTATTTTATCTTAATTAGTTTAAATGAATAATATACACATATATTGTATACTTCAAAATTACAAATTGAATGATGCATAATAATAACCAAATTTATATTTATAAAATTAATGCTAAGTTAAATTCACATAAATAAATTTAAAATTTACAACATACAAAATTAAATAATACAAAATTTCATATTAAATTAAACACACTATCAATTCAATTAATTCAAATTAAACATACTATCAAATCTATTTATTAAACCCTAAATTATTTGAGTAAATTAAATATATTAGTACAGAAAAAAATTATAATTTTTTATTTACGTACCTCAGTGGCAAAAATCTACTGATCAACTGTGAATACTCCTCGCAAACTACGTCAAGTACTAATAATAACTAACAAATTAAAAAATACAACATACAAATTTAATACATATAAACATAAAAACAAAAATAAATATACTAAAATTAGAAAAAATTAAAATAGAGAGAAAGTTTAGAAACTTACCTGAATTCCTGAAACTTCAAATGCACAAATGAGGAGGAGGAGGCGGCGCCGCGAATAAATAGGCGCCAGCTTTCAGCGACGACACAAAAAATTCGGTCGTCGCTGAAGCTTTTAGCGACGACCGAATTTTTCTTCAGCGACGACATTGTCGTCGCTGAAAGTGGAACCTTCACCGGCGACAATGTCGTCGCTAAAGGTCGAAATTGTCGTCGCTGAAAACTGGAGGACTTTTAGCGACGATATAGTCGTCGCTGATGTGTCAACCTTCAGCGACGACAATGTCGTCGCTGAATATTGGACACTTTCAGCGACGACTATGTCGTCGCTGAAGGGTGAAATGTTGACCGTAAAGTTTTAGGGCTTCAGCGACGACTCGGTCGTCGCTGATTGGTCCACCTTCAGCGACGACAATGTCGTCGCTGAAAGCCTTATGTTTTCAGCGACGACAATGTCGTCGCTGAAAGTGAATTTCTTCCTGCCCTTTCGCAAACTTTGCCGCCGAAATTTTTTTTAGGCTTTTAGCGACGACTTTTGTCGTCGCTAAAAGCCTAATTCTCCCGCCCCAGTTTCCATTTCCCTCTAAAAAAATTTCCATTTTTTACCGACGACTTCGTCGTCGGAGATACTTTTAGCGACGACCGAAATTTTGTCGCCGCTAAAAGAGTCGTCGTTATTGCTGATTTTTGTTGTAGTGTAAACTACTCATCATAGAAAATATAGAAATAAAAACTCTTAAAATATAACATTTACATAAACTTAAGTATTCAAATAGTGCCTAATCATAATGTGATAAACAATATAGGCCTAACCAAATGCTCTATATTATTTGTATACTTATTAATCCAAGTTCATAGATCATCACTAATTGGTTAGTTCATAAAATAATCCTAACATAACCCTACAACAATCACACCAAGGTAAGAAATTACTTTTTGTTCTTTCTTCTGTGAACCTTTTCGGCAACTAAGACTATCTGGATCAGCTCATTCCTATATCTCATTACATGTGTCATATGTGTGAGATAGTTTGGTCACTAATTAGGGATGGAGAAAATTTTGAATGTTAGATCAAGTGAAGGAGAGGCAACCCGTGGTTGTCATTATAGAGAGATCAAAAAGCTTAGAAGGAAAGGCAAGCATTGGCCATGTAGCTTAGGTTATTTTGAAATGAGAAAATGGAAACCTTCTAGAAACTTTAATTTAATAAAACGTATTGTTGGATTTTAATAATTTATTTTCATAAACAAATTAAAAAAGTTAGTACCCTTGTATTTTTTTAGAATATTCCTAAGATTTTGTTGTTATTTGAATTAATGTGTAAATTTTGAAATTAGAAAGAATATCTATATAATTTTGATAAATTATAATAAAGAATAATGTATTTTACTCTATAAAATAATATGAAATTAATTAGTAGCATATGTATTGTTTTATGTATTAGTAAACAATTGGTAGTTTAGGATGTTTATCTTTTAGAAGACATTTTCCATGAAAAAATCTCATATGCTTCTTTATGGGTGAAATAATGACATATTGTCCTTATATTTTATTACTAAAAAAATGATACATAGAATTATGGTATAATAATAAAGGAAAATAACTTTCTTTTTAATAAAGAAGAAGTTATCCTTTACCAAACTCCTTACATCTAACATAGAACACATAGAACATTTTTTACAATTTTAATAATTTATAACTATATTTTTGTAAAAAAATATTTTTCACCAAAATAAATGGAATATTTTGCTCAAGAGCCATGTTGACTAAGAGAATCAAATGATGGCATTTCTCACCTTGGTTATCATATGGCCATTTGTCTTGAAAATTTGTAAAAGCTTATAAAGGCATTTAAAAGCATATATAGGTGTGCAATAGTAACCTTTGTTGTTAAACTCTAATTAAATATATTATATAAAGTATCCAACAATCCTTTCCACTTATTTTTATTAAATTACATGAGCATCATTAGATAAAAAATTACTATCCATAATAAAATTCCATTGACTTGAACTTAAACTTAGGAGAAGTTGTCATCATTTTTTAAGAGTGCAATAACATTTAATATCATATTTGAAGATTATTAGTACTACATTCACCAATATTGCCAACCAATTTGCCATTAAATTGTACTTTTTTCATATAATGAGAATTTCACCTCACAAATAGCTGTATGTTCTGCCAAAGATATTGCTTTGCATTATCAGTTTCCATCAATATTTTGTTGAAATTGAATAATTGAGCTAGCAATAACTAACCTCGTTCTATAGGTAAGACTCCATTAGTTCCATTCAACCTTAAAAATCCAACAAGCCATCATATAAAAAAATCTCTAATTTGATCTCCACATCTAGTCACTTCACACAAAGAAAGCAAGCATTACTTGTATTTATCCTAACCCATCTATCTTCTAGCACTTGCCATTTCTGACTATTCCCCACCACACTAGAGCTTAACCTAACAGCTCTAAAAGTCTTGACCTTCTTGTATTTCTTGCATCCTTTCACTAATTTCCACCACCAAGTCATTACTTTGATTCTTATTTTGAAAGATATATTCTTTATGGTGAAACTAGAGAATCTAACATGCAAAACCGCAAACAAGCTTCTAATTTTCCATTTTTCTCTTGAGAGAAATTTGATTTAAAATTTTGCTTACACCAATCGTCTCTTGAATATTTAAAGGAACTCTCAGACCATTGAGCTATATGCACTAACCTTAGTCATGTATCAAATATGGCAAGATAGTTTCTAAAAAGTATGAAGGTTTGTATCTACACCCTTCCACATCTTTGGCTCATATGACAATCAGTCCTATTTCTTTTTAACCTATTCACATTAGTAGGTAATTTGTCTTGAATCATAAGTCAGAGAAATGTCTTGATCCTTTCCTAATCTTTCCACTTTCATATTGCTTTCAACGTGCTTTATCAGCTTGAGTCATTAGATATGGACAACAATGCATAACCTAATTTTACCAAAAATTTATTGTCATTAGTAATATGTCATCCAACCGAATCTATATCTTAATTGGATAAAGTTGAACTATTATCCAACACCTTTGGTCACATTTTTTAAATACCTTTCCATAAACTAAACCAGATTTTTTTCAATAAAAATCAAAATAATCTCCCACCCATATCCATATTTATATCTTATTATTTAAAATTAGAGCATATCTTTTCCATTTATTATGTTGAAAGTAGTCTTCACCTAAAAAGCTTCATCTTTATTTCTCTTATTCCTAATCCTCCTTTCCTATTTTCAAAACATGCGATTGGAGCTTTTCTTTTTCATATATTGGATTTAAATTCAAAACTTTGTGCATATGATAAATAATTTGATACTTTTGTTAGTACCCAAAAAAATCTTAGTATAAGTAAATATCTTAGTCTAGAATTAATAATAATCTTTTACCTTGAATTATAATTACTTAAGAGAGTTAAAATAATTACTTTACATATATTAATATAGATACAAATTATAACTATTAACCTTGTTATTATGCAAAACTATTGTAATCTCATGCACATAATAACAAAGATAATAAAGATCTTTTAATTGATGAAAATATCAATAATTTAAGGTTAGCATAATCAAAGTGACATCATCCTTTACCCTAACACATATGTTAAAAGAAAGAAAAAAGAATGAAAGGTTAATTAAGATAACTAGTTAAGTATTTGTGTGATGCGTGAGACATTATCATTTTTATCAGACATGAAAGTAATATATGTTTTATGTTTCACATAAATAGACAAATACATAATATTCTAAAGTTATAAATCGATGTAACATGTATAACTAATAAGTTATAACAATTTATAAAAAAATATATTGAAAAGTATAAAATTAAATATTTGAAATAAAAATGGTAATCAATGACCAGTTTCCTAATTAATGGCAATGATCATCAATTTTGTTTTTAAAAATCTTAAAAGTAAGTTTAAAACTAAAGATTTCAGTTATGCTTATCTTATTTAAGTAACTTAAAATATGAAATAAAGGTAACAATTAATGCACCAATCTCTTAATCAATAATGATTATAATCAAATGCACAAGACTATCATGCCCCATTGAAATACAATATAAGATAAATGGTCAAGATTTATTGAGAAGACGGACATAGGAAGAGGAATCTTGAAGAAAAATATTTATGAATTAACCCTAAAAAAATCAATTAATCCTTATTAAGGTTAAGTGTAGCCCATGTAAAGAATTAAGGAAATGGAAGGGGGGAGCCACCATTCCTAATCAATATGGAATGAGTTTTTAGCAAGCATGCCATGAATGTTTGAAATTAAAATTCTACACAATAAATTCAAAATCTAATACTATACGATGGATTAAGTTCAACCCATCTTCTAATTTAGGTAATACTCCCTCAATATAAGGAACTAAGTCCCTCTTTTGTTTCTAATTTCTACTGCAAATAAGAAAATGACTGGTAAAGAAATGAAGATACAAGAAACTTAAAATTGCTACATTGTTAATAAGGTAATATAAATTATCAAGCCTTGGTATATTAAGATCATGATCCTCTAGCCATAGCATCCTTCCATTGTGTGTTGTTGCTTTGTGCACCATATTGACAATGAAGGAGCCTAAGTAATTCACAGTGGACAAGCTCAAAATGAAAACTGTCCTAGCTATGGTTCTTATAACCTTTGGTATATACATTATAAAGAATTCCATTATAGTATTAGTAACAAAGACTTCACTCAAGTCCAATTATCCTTCCAAATGTTATTTTTTAATAATAAAAGGATCGATGTAAGAATGCATAAACTTGTCAATAAAAACTTTTCAAAATCAACAAATTCTTTGTATAGTGGGATATCTACCATTGATTTAATGATACATTATTACATTAATTTAGTGATGAATTGGTATACCACTTTTTTAGTAGCATACCATAACTTTTCTATAATTAATTTTTACATTAAAATATAAAAAAGTAAGTTTAAAATAAAATTTATTGTAAAAACCTTTTTTTGGCATATAAGGTTAAGAGATTTTTTTGTTTTAAGTGGAAAAATATTTTATGAGAGCTTGAGATGTGTCAAGGTACCATCTGCAATAGAAGAGTTTTATAAGCAAGTATAATAAGATGATATGATATGATAGGATGATACCAAAACTTGTAGGAAAATGTAAGATCATACACATTCCAAGAATGATATGTTTATAAGTTAGGAAAAGAAGAAAATAGGAAACATAACAATGAATAAAAGAATGAGATAGTTAAGTCATGACTTCTTTTTCCTTTATTTGGATATTGAATTAAAATTACACAAGGAAGCATAATCACTATAGGACAAAGACCTTAAAGCAATGACATTTATTGTTGCTATAGACAATGATGTCATCGCTATAGACAAGAATATCATCATTAGGGTTGTGGCATTTGACCACTAAAGTAATGACATGTTATGGCATTAACATGTCGTTACTTTGAATTGGTCAACAATGATGACAAATATCATCGTAATAAATGTCGTGGACTATAGCTTGATGACATAGTGTTTAGATTATAGCAATAATAAAGTTGTCACTTTAGATAGTTACTGTGTCAACAACAATTGTCATAACTTTATAACATTTTGAATTATTATTCAAACTAATAAATTTTGTTTAAATGACAACTTTTATCATCATTTTAATATTTTTTAATAGAAATATAGAAATAAATATATAATAATTAAAATTATTAAATAATTAATAAAATTATAACATTATATTAAAAAAAAAGAAATATATATAGTATAAAAATAAACAATATATAATAATGTATAAGTCATACAAAGAAAAGTCATAAATAAATATTATACAACAAATTAGAGTGCTACTAGGTCATCGACATCATCATCAAGTTGAGGTAGTGGTGTAGCCAGTAGCTTCTGAGCATTTCTAGTAGGTGGCATCAAGGGATACATAAATGCTAAGTTATCATATGGAGGGGTTACCTAAAAAGAGGCCATAGGCATCAATTTGGACAAGTATTTAAAGTTGTTGTTACATAAAATTTAACTTAGAATCTTGTCCAATAATGTTTTTCAATGTTGCCTCATGTGCTTGTTGGATCCCTTTGATGAAGCATTACACATTATCATTGTCAAACATGGGTTATGCTTTGTTAGATCCCTATGATGAAGCATTGCACATTATCATTGCCAAACACGAGCTGATGCTAGCTTGATGGGTAAGCTATAATAAATGAATTGTTGGCTTTAATGGCATAGGAAGTACCTTTAAGGAGACAAAGCTTAAAATTCTTCCATACAAATTGACAATGGCAAACTCATAAGTACAACCACTATTACATTCATACAAAAATAACATATTGTAATAAAGAAAAACTTAGCAATCACTACCAATGTGATTAAGTATTTGAAATATGGAGAAAGAAATTGAAAAAAAATAATAGAAGTGAAAGTAAGAGAAAAAGGAAAGGTGAAGATACTGAAACATTTAGACAAATATTAAGAGAAAATACTTAATGTCATTAAAGAAGTAGTGGGAAGCCAAAGAAAATAGAGAAAAATTATGCAAAAAATGGGCAAAAGGAAGATGTTGCAAACTTATATATGAAAAGCCTAAAGGGATAACATTTTGAATATTGTCGTTTTAGAGTTAACAAAATCATCGCTTTTGTTTTTGAGTGGCTAGTAATGCCTTATTTTCGCACAACCTAAAGTGAGAACATTTTGGTACTAAAGCAACAATAATGTCATCTATTTAAAAAAAAAATGGTCAATGTCCTATTTTTTGAAAATTATAAACACAAAAGCAATGACAATATTATCAATTTAGAGCTAATGACAGCAAAAAAGGCAACTTCAATTCCTGCATAACATTAAATTGACCTAAAGCTTGACAATATCATTGATTTAAAGTTTATGTTAATAATTTAAAAATTAAATCAGGCTTATATAGCATAAAGCTTGGGTTAACCTATTTATACGCTTGTATAAGACTATTCATTTTATTGAAGAGAGGATAAGGGTTGATAAGATATTATTAAGATAAATACTAAATTATTAAAATTAAAAAATTATTTTTTATTTTTCTCTCTCTTATGTTTTCTTCACATATCTTTTGTATAAAATTAAAATTTTAAAAATTTCATATTGCCAATTATATTTTAATTTTATATTTTTAAAATTTTTATTTGACAATATTAGAATATATTTATGATACTTGTAAGTGGCGCTTTTTTTAATATTTTTCAAAATCTTATTGAATATTTTATTCTTAACTTGATTTGTCGTAATTTTTTTTTTACTAATTTATTATATATACAACCACTTATGCATATGAATGTATACACATTTGACATACCTATATGTGTGTTTATATATGTGTATTAGTGAAATATATTATATTATTTTATTATCATAGTGTAAATTTTAATTTTTTTTTTAAAATACATCATTGTTGAAGGACATTTTGATCCAGTTATGTACTTCAAATTCATTTAGGATATTTTTATTAATTTTTTATGTAACTTTATTTGGATTAAATTAATTATTTTTTAAACTTATACATTCTTATATAGTATCAACAAACAAAAGATAGAATAATTTTATACAAATATTGATCTTATAAAGTAACAAAGCAGACATAGTATAATATACTATTTTATCATATATAATATTATATGATTCAATAATTCTTATATATATATATATATATATATATATATATATATATATATATATATATATATATATATATGATATTTCAAATAAGACCTAAGTTTTCAAAATACATGAGGTCTAGTTAAGAGAGATTTAGATAACATGTTGAGAATTTTAAATTTTTGAAATAAGTTACTGGATGAGATCTACTAAATTAGAATTGAATTTTTTAGAAGGTAATCTCAAGTTACTCGTAAATAATTTAATTTATTTACACTAATACAAACATTAATATATCAAAAGAAATTAAGTCTTTATGACAAAAATATTTTAAAATTTTTATTAGCTTTCATAAAAAAGAATGCAAATTTTATGAAAACCATTACGGCAGTTTTATGAAAAACCATTACAAAAATATTTCGTAATTCTTGCAATGAAAGCATCGACTTATAGTTATCAAACCGTTACGGCATTACCCTTATGACATGCATCATAAATGGAGTTCCCCTGCCCTAAGCCTAAAGAGATTGGTCCAATCAAGTAACTAGGAAGGACCAGACCCTCCACATGGGCCACAAATTGGCCTAATGAAGTTTCTTTTACCATGTGCTTGTGCTTTGCCAAATTGGCCCACTACCACCAAAGGATACTTGAGATGGACACATGAATTTAGTCTCGATGCATCACTACACGATCCATTGCAATTTTGTCTCCATCAATAAAGACGGAAGCATGGTGTTGCTTGCATCAAGGCACTTCCAACTTCAGACAAACGAGTAGGTTGGCCCCAATCTATCTCTCTATAAATTAATCGATAATAGTGTAAATCTAAATTATCCGATGACTTATATTATATTTAAATTAATTATTAAAATTAACTTTAATGATGAGTTAGAATTAATCTCTTTTTCTAAAAATTAATTTATATTAGCATAAATAAAAATATTTATATTCAATATCCATTAAATTTATCTAATGATTTATATTATATTTAAACAAATTACTAAAATTGATTTTAACAATAAGAAATTACTCTATCTCTAGAAATTAATTGATACTAGTATAAATTTAAAATATTTATACAAAATCATCATCATTAATTTTAGATTTATTCATTGACTTATATTATAGTTAAATTAATCACTAAAATTGACTTTAACAATCAGGAAGAATTATTTTCTCTTTCTGTGGGAATTAACTAATACTAACATAAATTTAAAATATTTATAACAAATTTTTCATTATTAAATTTTGATTTATCCAATGAGTTATATTAAATTTAAATTAAGTACTAAATTTGACTTATATTACATTTAATTTAATTATTATAAATTAAACTTGTTAACATGTCATTATGTAGTAGTTTGTTCTTTATTCAAATGATTATATTTTTATTTTTTTTCATATTCTCTTAATAGTTCCTAAACTCCATCTAAGCCAGTAGTCTTATTCTAAGTCCAAGTTTCATAATATCAACTCTAAAAATTTTACACTACGTCTAAATAAAACATAGTTTTATCAAAAGACTTATAACATCGAATTTATTTTTATAAATTTACATTGGTAATGCAATAAAATTATAGTAAAAATGAGAAAAAGTTGTACAAATCATATCAATTACCATCCTAAATCAAATTGATTACACATTCAAAACTTAAAATTGTTACATCAGCATAGATGAGAAAAGGTTACATTAATAAGTAAAGCAAAACAAACCTAGAAATTGCAACTAATTTTCACATCCTAAATTATATCAATTAAATATTTAGAGCATAAAATTTTTCGTCACAAATTGATAGTAACAAACTTATAAGTACAACCACTATTACATTTGTATAAAAATAACATATTGCAATGAAGAAAGACTTACCTCAAATCATTACCAATACCATCAAGTATTTGAAATATGGAGGAAGAAACTTGAAAAAAATGATAGAAATAAGAGAAAAAAAGAAGGGAAAGGTGAAGATACTGAGAGATTTAGACAAAAAATAAGAAAAAATAAGAGAAAATACCTATGTCATTGGAGAAGAAGTGGGAAGCTAGAGAAAATAGAGGAAAATTATGTAAAAAAATAGGAAAAAGGTAGTTGTTGCAAATTTATGGAAGGCCAAAAGCAATAACATTTTGAATATTATCACTTTAGAGTTAACGAAATCATTACTTTAATTTTGAGTGCACAAGTAATGCCTTATTTTCCCACAACCTAAAGTGATGACACTTTGGTACTAACAATGTTATTGGTTAAAAAAAATTGGTCAATTTCTCATTCCTTGAAAATTATAAACACAAAACTAATGACAATGTTATCTGTTTAGAGTTAATTAAACCAAAAAAGGCACTCTTAATTCTTGCATAACATTAAATTGACCCAAAGTATAACAACATCATTAGTTTAAAGTCTATGCTGATGATTAAAAAGTAAATTAGGCTTATTTAATATAAAGTCTAGCCTAATCTATTTGTACACTTATATGAGACTATTCCTTTTGTAAGAGAAACGATAAGCGTTAATAAGATATTATTAAGATAAATACTAAATTATTAAAATAAAAAAATTATTTATAAGTTTTCTCCTTGTTATGTTTTCCTCATATATCTTTTTTATAAAATTGAAATTTTAAAAAATTCATATTGCCACTTATATTTTAATTTTATATGTTTTAAATTTTTATTTGACAAAATCAGAATATATTTTTGATACTTGTAGGTAGTGTGTGTGTTTTTTTAATATTTTTCAAAGTCTTATTGAATTTTTTATTCTTAACTTGATTTGTTGTAATTTTTTTACTAATTTATCATATATAATATGTTTGTGTATGTGTACTAGTGAAATATATTATATTATTTTATCACCATAGTGTAAATTTTTAATTTACATATATTATCATACTTTTTTTTAAAATATATTGTTGTTGAAAGACATTTTGACCTAATTATGTACTTCAAATTCATTTAGGATAATTTTGTTATTTTTTGTATGTAAGTTTGTTTTGACTAAATTAATTATTTTTTAAACTTACACATTCTTATATAATATCAACAAATAAAAGATAGAATAATTTTGTACAAATGTTGATCTTATAAAGTAATAGAGGAAACATAATATAATATACTATCTTATCATATATAATATTATATGATTCAATAATTCTTATGTTATATTGTATGATATACCAAATAAGACTTAAGTTTTCAAAATAAGCTATTTGATGAGGTATTCTAAATTAGAATTGGATTTTGCAGGACGTAATGTCAAGTTATTTATAAATAACTTAATTTATTTACACTAATACCACTGTTAATATATTAAAAGAGTGGGAAATAAATTTCCACTTTCTGACTGTAATTACACAAGTTTTTGCTATTTGTAGACATCTAACTTGGAATCCTAACTTAGCACAAACTCATTTAAGTCTTTTTGACAAAAATATTTTAAAATTTTGTTAGCTTTCATTAAAATAAAAATACAAATTTTACAAAAAAACGTTACAAAAATATTTCGTAATTCTTGCAACAAAAGCATCGACGCGTAGTTATCAAGCCATTAGGGCATTACCCTTATGATATGCATAATCAATGGAGTTCCTCTGCTCCAAGCTTAAAGAGATTGGTCCAATCAAGTAACTAGAAAGGACCAGACCGTCCACATGGGCTAGAAATTGGCCCAATGAAGTTTCTTTCACCATGTGCTTGTCCTTTGCCAAGTTGGCCCACTATCACCAAACAACACTTGAGATGGGCGCATGAATTTAGTGTCGATGCATCACTGTACGATCAATTGCAATTTTGTCTCCCTCAATAAGGACTGGAGCATGGTGTTGCTTGCATCAAGGCACTTCCAACTTCGGACAAACGAGTAGGTTGGCCCCAATCTGTCTCTCTCTAAAAATTAATCGATAATAGTGTCAATCTAAGTTACTTATCCGGTGACTTATATTATATTTAAATTAATTATTAAAATTAACTTTGACGATCTTTTTCTGAAAATTAATTTCTATTAGCATAAATTAAAAATATTTATATCCAATATTCATTATTAATTTTAAATTTATGTAATGATTTATATTACGTTTAAACTAATTTCTAAAATTGATTTTAACGAAAAGAAAGAATAACTCTACCTCTAGGAATTAATTGATACTAGTATAAATTTAAAATATTTATACAAAATCATCATCATTAATTTTAGATTTATTCATTGACTTATATTATATTTAAATGAATTACTAAAATTGACTTTAACAATAAGTAAGAATTACTTTGCTTTCTTAGGAAATTGACTGATACCAATATAAATCTAAAATATTTATACCAAATTTTCATTATTAATTTTAGATTTATCCAATGACTTGTATTACATTTAAATTAATTACTAAAATTGACTTAAGCAATAAGGGAGACTCTCTCTCTCTCTCTTTATGTGTGTGTGAAAGAGAGAGAGAGAGAGAGAGAGTTAATTAATACTAGTATAATGTAAATTTAAAATACTTAAACTAAATTTCCACCATTATTTTTAGATTTAACCAATGACTTATATTACATTTAAATTAATAACTAAAATTGACTTTAACTATGAGGGAGAATTTAATATCTCTCTATAGGAATTAATTGATATTAGTATAAATTTAAAATTTAAAATATTTATACCAAATCTTCACCATTAATTTTAAATTTATCCTAGGACTTATATTATATTTAAATTAATTATTAAAATTGAATTTAACGATGAGGAAGAATTAGTATTTATTGCATTCAATTTTTCTCTCTCACAATATTTTTATATTTTTCATTTAAAATTTTAATTTATTTCGAAATACATATTGTTAAATTTATTTTTTATTACACATTACAATTTAGCTAAGCAAGCTGCACATCTTATTTCTTTGATACAATATCGCTGCATGCTCAGCGGCCACACCCCTCCACTCCCTCATCCTTCCTGCCTTGTTATTCGACGAGGAAAGCTCCTTTTATCTTTATTTTTTTTCTCATTTTTATTATTACAAGATAATATTTATTAACTTTATTTTTATGAAATATTATGAAATTAAAGAAATTAGCCTTTATATAAATATTAACAAAAAAATTAAATAAATTAATATTTTAAACACGACTCCACTCACTCATCTTTCTTGCCTTATTATTCAACGAGAAGACCCCTTTTTACTTTTATTTTTTCTCGTTTCTATTATTATAAAATATTTTTTATTAATTTTATTTTTATGAAATATGATGAAATTAAAGAAATTAATCTTTATATAAATATTAACAAAAATAAAAGTAAATAAATTAATATTTTAAACACGACTCCACTCACTCATCTTTCTTGCCTTATTATTCAACGAGAAGACCCCTTTTTACTTTTATTTTTTCTCGTTTCTATTATTATAAAATATTTTTTATTAATTTTATTTTTATGAAATATGATGAAATTAAATAAATTAATATTTATATAAATATTAACAAAAATAAAATTAAATAAATTAATATTTCATAAAATAAAATTGACAAAAAAATTTTATAAAAATTAAAAGTGAGAAAAAAATAAATTTTATAAATATTTACTCCTGTAATCATTCAAGAATAATTCAGGATATGTAGTGAAGCCATATTTGTTTAAGGAAAACAAAAAATGAAATAATTAAAATTTTTAAATGAGAAAAAATGATAAAAATGTTATAAGAGGGAAACAGAAATTAAATGCGGCAAGAACTAATTTTTCTCATCCTTTTAAAGTCAAGTTTAATAATTAATTTGAATGTATTATCATTTATTGAATGGATCTAAAATTAATGCTAGAGATTTTGTATAAATTTTTAAGTTTTTATATATACATGTATATAAAAGGATCAATTGATATTATTATGAGTATAAAAGATTTTCCGCAAACCTCTACCGTTGATTTAGATACATCTAATGACTTATATAATATTTAAATTAATTATTAAAGCTAATTTTAATTATGAAAGTGAATTAATATTTATTACATTTAATTTCTGTCTTTTTCTTATAATAGTCTCATTTTACAATTCTAAATTTATTTTGCATCGCAAAATTATTCTAAACTTTGAATTTAACTTATTTATCTTTGAATATTGTATAAACTTTTTTTTGTAAATTTAATCCTTTTTAATGTGAAAAAGTCGCCTTATTTATTTTGTACGAAAAAATAAATATTCATACAAATTGATTTGAATACGAATTTATTCCATGCATGCACGAAGAATGGCCATTGAGCATTAAGAATAAAGAAAAAATTATAAAAAAATTGTCTTGATCTTATGCCATGGTTAGATTTTATTCTCATCTATTTTGGAAACTTTAAACTATACAAAATATTAAAATTAATCTTTATTTCCAATTTAATTAATAATTTATTAATAATGTGAATTTTATGTGATCTTTTGAAGTTAAAATCATAATATTATTTATGCAAAATATTCATAATTTTATATATTTAATTTAATTTAGATTAGTTTAGATATTATAAAAATATTAATTATGAGAGAAAACAACATTCCAAACAAACAAACGATTACTTTTGTTTTATGATAATTATAAAAGAAAGGCTCGAAAGATAGGATTCTTCATAGTTTAAGATTCTAATTTTGAGCTTTAATAAAATCTAACAAATTAAAATATGATTTTTATGATTTTTATTTTTCTTAGAAAATTTTATGTTCCAAAATAAATTAGAATCTTCAAATGAGGAAAAAAAATGAAAATGTTATAAGAGATGGACAAAAAATGAAGTAAGCATCAATTCTCTTTCATAATTAAAGTCAAACATAGTAATTATTTTAAATATTATATAAGCTATTATATGAACCTAAAATTAATTGTAAAGATTTGATATGAGTCTAAAAGACATACATTGGTATCAATTAATTCTTTCTCTCTCTTTCTATGTATGTATGTATGTATGTATATATATAGAGGAAACACTTAAGTAAAAACAACAATTTTATATGAAAGTGAATGATATAAATTATAATCATCAATAAGGATTAAAATATAAAGTTATTTAACTTTTTAACTGATCATATAATATTTAATAATATTTTAATCCTGATTTTCAAAACAAGATTTAATGATCAATTTCACTCATTCAACTCTTCTATAAAAGTGGTGTTCTTAAAGTGGTGTTCTTGCATGTATATGTGTGTTTTGGTTTGCCAATAAGGCCAACAATGCTTTGAGTTAAGCTGAGCTAACATTAGCTCAAATTTGATCCATTTTAAAATAATTAGGCTTATGTATTAATTCAAACTTAATTTGAGGTAATTTCTCTGACTTAAACTTAAATTCAATTAAGCTTAAACATAACTCAACTCAGCTTATCTCTTCAAATAAATTATAATAATAGAGGATTTTGTTAACAAATTAGTAGATTAAAAAAATTAGGAATGCAAATACATTTAGAAAGTTAAAAATTTAAAACAAATAAAAAATATAAATGACTAAATTCAAAATTATTTTATGACTATTCATATGTTATCATTGTTATAGAAATGCTAATTGAAGTCAATCGATAAATGTCAATTTACATTAACACTAACATTTATTTCGACATAATGATATTTTTGAAATCATATAAAAATTTAAGATGACAAATAATATATGATTGAGATCTATGCTAACTATGGAAAACTTACTACATTAATTATAAAATAACCAATGTCAAAACTTTGGGTTGAAACTTAAAATGTCAATTTTTAACTTAACTGTCATCTAAAATATATTTCAAAAGTCTCTTTGAGATGGCACAATTTAGTTTTAGTAGATAGGATATCAATTTTATTTGATAATTATCATCTAAAAAGTATTTTAAAAGTCACATTGGAAATAATAAAAGTATAGGATATTAGTTTTAATTAATAACCATCATCCAAAAAATATTTCAAAAGTCACATTGAAAATAACAAATGCATAAGACTTGGTTTTAGTTAATAACTATCATTTAAAAGGCTTTTCAAATGTCACATCAAAAATGTAATAGATGGATAGGACATCAATTTTAATTAATAATAGTTATCAAAAATACATTTCAAAAGTCTTATTGAAAATCGTAGATATATAGGACATTGATTTTATTTACTAATAATGTCTATTATTTTCTTATAAATTTTTGCTCTAACTCTCTCCTTCCATGTGAAACATTTTTGACATCTCACTCTCTAATATTTTCTCGATATGAATTTGGTGATTAACCATTTTCATCGCTAGTATAACCAATATACTCTTATGATTAATGTAGAGAAAAATAAGCAATAAACTAGAATTTACATTGAGCATGGTAATTTTAATACATAGTATTTTTGCTATTCTCTCACTCTATTTTCATCAAGAGATTGTATAATGAAAGAACCTTAACCTTCAATTCTCCTATTGTATGCTTTTTTAATTGAAATTTAGTAAAAATGGAATGAAAGAGCTGGTAAACGATAATATGATATGTGGTTCATTTGTATTCTCACTCCATTTTCATATTGCCAAAGTGTACAAATTAAAGAAATTTAAGCAACAAACTGGAGTTTGCATTGTGGATAAAGATTTTGATACATAATAGTTATGTTGTTATTTTTTTGCATATTCATTTAGACATATAGTTTTTGTTTATTGATAATTTAATATAATTATTGTGTATAAATTTGTAAATATTATCTCTTTTTATCTATATGTTTGTATTTTCATTATAAACAAAGCAATGGTAATTAAAATTATATAAATTTGTCGAAATATTTCTCTTTGCTTATCTATAAGCTATTTTTATGTTAAAATTGTATAATTAACATTTAGATTACATGGATTAATAAAAAAAAAAGACATATCAAAACAAATATAACTTTCTATGATAAATTAGTTAAAAAATAACTTTCTTATCATATTTGTAATTTCTACTTAAATATATTACAAAATTCATATGCAAATAGGTCACAATGATTTTAAAAATTGTAGTTAAAGATTCTTATAACATCAGTTGTTTACATAATAAAATTCTATAGATAATTGAAAAGCCTCTATTTAGAAAATGAGAAATATAAGAACATTAGTTTTGGGATTAACTAACATCTAATACATTCCCTTTAAAATTGAAAATATCTAAATGAATGGAACTAAAGATAACTAAATGAATGACATGTATGAAAAAGTTTGAATGAATAAAATTGAAATCAACTAAGTGTATGATATTTATGAAGAAGTCTAAATGAACAAAATTAAAAATGATTAAATAAATAACATTTATGAAGGTGAGGAACTTATAAAGTCGGTTTTTTTATAATGATTATTGTCTAAGTCCATTTTAATCATTATGATAATTCATTAATAGTTTACATGTCATTTTAATACCTCACCAATGTCTTAAGGCATCATAATTGGACATATAACTAAACTTATAATATTGGTTTTAGATGACTAAAACCTAATTTCATTCCTCGAAAGTATTTAATTTTTGTCAATTTCATTCCTGAAATAAGATTTGTATTAATTTGGTCACCAAAGTTTTAATCCTAAATAAATTTTTAGTTCCTTGGAAGGACTAAATTAATACAAATTTTATTCCTCATTAGGACTAAATATGAAGAGTAAAATTTTACTTGCTTAAAACTTCAGAAACTAAATTGATATTAATCTTACTTTAGGGATAAAATTGATACAAATTGAATACTTTGATGCCTTAAATAAGGTTTTGCTAATTAATAAATAGCGTTTAATGATTTGCTCTTAACCTATAAATAGAGCTTTCTTTACCTATTTGAAATAAATTGGAGATCTATTAAGATAACTCTCCTTCCATAAAAAAGAGGGCTTTTTAGTTGGTGGTGTAGATCTTACTATTTAAGGGATATCCTATGTTAATATTAAGGCATATTCAAAGCTATATCGAAAAAGGACATGTTTTTTACTCTTTATGCTATCTCAAATTTGGTAAAAAATTGTCCTAATTATGTTATGCCAATTGGTATTATTTAATGCAAGGTTATTGAAAAGATCTAGAATCTCTTAATGTTTTATACATAAATATAGAATATGATTATGTTGAAATTACATGTTATACTAAGATTTGGCTATAATCTTACTATAACTTACAATTTCTACATATCCATATTCTGCATTTATGCATGCAACTTTGGGAAATTTTATGACCTTTTCAATAGCTTCACATCAAATAGTACTAATTAACATAGCATAACTACATTTAGCAAATTTGAGATAGTACATAGAATAAATAACATATCCATTCTTGTATTGAAACATAGAGATAATCAAAGGTTTATAACAAATGAAGTGATCAATCATCTCAAGGTCAATAGATACAAAATTGATGAAATGGAACATATCAAAAGCCATTAAGATATATGAAGAAATTATAAGTAAAGAATAATTACTTTTCCTTTTAATTTATGTTGGGATGTCATATATGATTTTTATAAATGAAAAGTCTATTATTCATTGTAAATAATAATTTTTTCATTACATATTTTCATGTATTGATATGAAAATAAATAAAATGGCAGAATTAGTTTTCATAATAGATTGTTTCCTTTCTTATATATTTCATTTAAATTTAACTTATTGCTATTTATATATGTTTAATTGTATAAAAAATATCGTAATGCAAGAAAATAATTAATGCTATCGATTTTAATTAGATTAGGTTCAATTAAAAATAAAATAGACTAATTCATAAAATTATGTTACCATTCTTACAAGATTTAAACTTAATTTATAAAATCATTACCTATATATATGTGATATATATAAATTTTGCTTTGGATTTTGATTTGACATATATATGTGATGTATATGTAAGTTGTTATCTGCTTCTAGTCTAATGTATATAATGTGTATCTAGCTATTTTGGTATGATTTAGAAAAGTTCTACGATTTTTCCAAAATGGTTGTGAAAAAAGTTTCAAAAACAAAGGCGATATTCTTTTTAATATTATTATGTTGGTTTTGTTTAGTAACCAATGTTAAATATTACTTAATAGGAAGATATCATTATATTAAAGATAACATGTTTTTTACTTAACCAACTTCTAATATAAACTTAGAAGTTGGTTTTTTGTACTAATCAACCAAGGAAAGAATTAAAAATAAAAAACTTAAAGCCTGGTGTGAGTTAAAAAAGAAAAGGTTAAATCATTGCAAATTTCATCTTAAAACTCTTCTCACCTTAAAATTCTTTGTCTAATGAGATGTGTTCTAACCTTATAATTCTTTTTTTCATTTTTGTCTCTTTGTTAATTACTTTCCAAGGCTAAAGTTTTATTAGCCTATTACTAAACATGTATGGGCATTTACTCCTAAAAAAGTGTAGAATATAAAAGTAAGGATTTATTAAGTTTTTATATTTCTTGTTACAATTTAGTTTCTTTTTCATACTCTACCAAATTTATTACCTAACTATTATTTTGATGCAACTATTATAGGATTAGACAAGTAAGAAAATTTGATCTTATTCACCTTCTTTAGCATTCTTTAGTATTATTTACTATTTATTCATATAAAAATATGTAATATCATACACCAATTTTTCATAAATGTTTTCTTGCATCTATAAGTACTATATTCAAAAGGCTTTTTTAAGGACTAGGGAGCATGACTCATGTATTGAGTAATAGATATCAAGATAGATTTAGTGAATTACCCATCTTTGATTAAGCTTATAGTATATAATCTTTGACCATTTTTAATATTTTTTTAGTTTAATTTATTTTTTAAAATTATTAAAATTAAGATTCTATAGAGTTATATAAGATATTAGTTTCTATTTGGGATTAGAAATACAAGGGAAATAAAGACAATGAGGAAGCAAGGAACATAGAGATATGATTAGGCTTTAGGATGAAAGAGTGAGGGGTTATGGGGATAGGTTGGCCTATTTAGGGGTGGACATATAACATCGATTATTAAAATGAACCAATATGGTATTATGAAAATTCAACATTTCTATTTGAAAGCAAATTTCATTTATTGTTATTTCCCATGAAAATAAAAAATTAAATGATATCGGTTGTTTTCGATATAAAAATAAATGTAATTGTTACATTTTACGATAGATTCAAAATTGAAGTTAGAAGTGCATATACAACAATGTTTGATTAAATATCGATTGATTTCCAACATTTAATCCCTTTAATACTTGATATTAATTAGTTATTCTATAGTAGTGTTTAATAAAAAGAAGTACAGGCGCTAAGAGAAGTCAGTTAGGATTTTTTGTGAATTGAAAATTTAAATTATTCAAAAGAATGAAACATGAAGTTAAAATTATTTACATAATTATTTGAAGTATAAAAATAAAATTAATAAATTGACTAAAAGAATAAAACTTGAAGTCAAAGTTATTGTTACATTAGTTAAATTTTAAAATGTTTTATTTAAGAATAAATAATTTGGATAGCCTTGAAAATAAAATTTTCTTTTATATGAATTGATTTCTGAGTTATAAGAAAAAGTAATCTATGGTTAAATGTGGGTAAGGATGAGTGTATAATTGTATAAGAGATTTAGGAAGCTCATTTCCCATTTGGCCTATCAGATTACACCCCTATACTTCTTAATTTTCACCCTAACTCCTCATTTTCCTAACGTCAACCTTTCTTCCTTATCTCCATCTTAACCAGACATTCCAATCTTTTCCTAAACTTTTTTTCTTTTCATATTAAGCAAAGTAAGGATTCTCATACTCTAATCTAAGAGTAATTTGCTATTACTTTTTTTCTTCAATTTTTGGATGATTAAGTTTCTTTTAGGACTAAATAAGGTTTGAAGCCCTAATATCAAATTCTTGGATTTTGCAATGTTTATTTTTTAATTATACTACTTATTATCTTTATTATACATTATGAGTGAACATTTTAACTCTTGGTAAATGATTTATCTAGTGCTGAGTAAGGTTTTTCTTTAAAATTATTTAAATTAATGCTATATGTTATGAAATGATATTTGGTGTAGATTTCTTAAGGAATTAGGTTCTTATAAGGTTGTTTTTGTGCCTAATGTTGTTTAATTTGCATAACATCACATAAAAATAAGATTTGTGGTGAAATTTTATGCAAAAATGCATAAATTGATGCCTAAATCAATTTATCAAGGTCAATATGCAAAATTCTCATGATGAATCGATTCGTCAACTATAAAAGCAAAATATAGCCATTGAATTAATTGGTGAATAGGGGTCAGAGGTAACTTTCTTTTTATTGAATCAAATTACAAATCAATTTAGGTCTAATGGGAACATAAATCAATTTCTGAATCAATTCTAGCCTCATAAAAAGTTACTAAAGGCTTTGAATTAATTCATAAGGCCTAAATCCCAATTTTTACTAAATATAACTTAAAAGGAGAGTCTTTATGACTTAATTATTTAAGGTATGAGTGGAAAAGGCTATAATAGGGATATGACTTCTTTCTAAATGTGAAATGTATCATTGTGGTATGACTTAATTAAAGTATAACTATTATTATCGTGATTCACTTGCTTATTTTGTATTGAATATTGTATATTAGATGTCATTTCTATATTGCATGGGATTTAGTTAGCATTCAGATTGATATGCTAGCTAAAGTACTTGCTTACATACATATAGATGCTAATGTTACAATAGTAATAGAATTGAAGTGCTAGCTAAGGCACTTCCACTTAATTGAATTTGATATGTATTATGTTATAAATGACATCTAATGATATTAAGGGCAATTATATGTAATGTGATATTATCTACTAGATCATGTGCTTGCTTGTGAGAGATAAAGTTGACTTGGAAGGACAAAGATGAGCTTGTAAAGGATAAGTTTGAAAATAAGTCACAATGAGATTTTCATACTTTCTTTTTGTTCTTTTTATTAACTAATGTGGACTTATTATAATTGACATGTGAAATTGTGAAATTGCATGTAGCACCCATGGAGATGATATGATAAGAAGCATTATCATTTTGCTCGTATTTCCATTTAGTGTGTGCCCAGATTTCTTTTATATATGGACAAGTTATTCTTTTAGAACACTTTTTCCTTCTCTTTGGTAAAAGTATAAAAGTATGATAATTCCTTCAAATGAACCATAAATATTTCCTATAAAAAAATAATTATGAGTTAAATGTTTTAGTATATTTTAATTTTAAATTCTCTCCTAATAGTTATGGTTCTTTCATTGAGTTTTAAAGAAACTTGTGCTTTCTTATTTTTCTTTTCTTTTCTTTGAGGAAATTCCCTCTTAGCTACTAAGTTACTATCGAATAGGCTAGAAATTAGTCCTTCGAATTTGGAATAGTTAGATTAGATACTTACAAAAGCTTTTTGTTGCATGATGAATAGGATTTCATTTACCTCTGACATTTCTTTGACACCTCTTTGAAGGAGAAACATTGATGCATTTATAACATTACAATTTTCGCATAGAAGTAAGGCTAGTAGGTGGTTACTTATGATGACCATCTACACTAGTCATATATCTTGGGATAGATCATGATAGTTATTTACTTAATTACTTGAATTATAAAAGTAAAATTAATATATTAATTATTAAATTTTTGTTGTTGATTTTGATTCTTTTGATAGCATTAAGTGTGTTCACAAATTATCAATCGTTGTCAGTCTATTTTTTGCATTTTTTTCTTAAGACAATTTTTAAAATACTTATTAAAAATATTTGAGTAATATATTAGTAATAAAAATATATATTATTATAGATTTTAGAATATAATTATTTTAGATATTTTTATTTAAGAACATATATATTATAATATATACATTTATACATATATGTTTATCATTAAATATATTAAACTCCTTTAAATTTTAGTAAAATTATACAAATTGTCCCTTTAATTTCAAACCTTACACAAACATCCCTTGAAACATAAAATAATGCTACATTGAAATTAAAATTTTGACTTTTCTTCAATAAAATAAAAAGAAAAGATAACTATAGATTCAAATCCAAATAATACATATATACTAATATGAGATATTCTATGTGTTTTATGATAAAATATTCTTTAATTAAATAAATATAATTAAAATATGACCACTAAAACAATCAAATTTTAATGTAAGTGTCATGGATTTGAAATTGTTTAAATTAACTAACCATATATTTGATAAAAAAACTTAAATTATTATATATTATTTGATTTAAGCCTATAATCATTATTTCTTAGTGTTTTATTAAAGACAAGTTCAAATTTAGGTTTAGTATTATTTTATGTTTTAAGAGAGGTTAGTGTAGGTTTTTAACATTAGAATAAAGGTTTGTGTAATTTTACTAAAACTTAGGAAATATGAATGTATTTTTCTCTTTGTATATTCATATATTGAGTTAATTCATAATACAAATAAGTTAAGTTTCTATTAGTAAAGCAAAACTCATTTAAATCATGAGTCAAATAATTCAACTCATGTATTAATCATTTGCTTCATGAACTTGACTTATAGAACTAAGATTTAGATTGAGTTATTAGCTACTCATAAATTGGCTTAACTCACTAGTAGATTTATTTACTAATTCTATTTGTCATTACAAGTTCAAATATAGTGGAAATTTACCTAAAAATTGAAAGTTCTATTAATTTATTAAATGAAATGCAAATAAACAAGCTTCAATCTATCTTTATTAGGGTTTCTCTTGGTCTCTACTAGGATTTCTCCTTGCCTTTATTTTCCATCGCCACCACTACTATAAGACTTCTAGGATTGTCTTATGTCACTTTACGCTAACTTTTACCTCTTTTGTTTACTCTTAACCTTATCACATTCTCCCTTCTCTTTTTCATCTTTTATCTTCCTTTCCCTAATCCTTCTCTTCTTTCACACCTTCTGCCTTCCTTTCATGTCTACTTTTTCTTCCTATTTCTATTTTGCATATTTGTTATAATCCTTATTTCATCTTCTTCTTTCTTTAGGATTTTGTTTCTTTCCATTTTCTTTATTTCTTAAATTCTTCTTCCCTTTACCATTTTCCCTTTCTTTTATAGATATGTGCTTCTTAACCTTATTTTCATTGTCCTCGATATCTCTATTCACCTAAATACTAATCCCTTTTTAATGGGATTCATAGAAAAATGTTTTGCCTCACTCTTACTTCAATGTTGAAAACAACTTGAGCTATAGTTAGTTTATTTTTAGATTTTTTTTATGAAGTCATTTTTAGTAAGCAATCTAGTAAATTGCACAAATCTCATATATTAATCTTCAGTTTGTTAAAGGCTTAGCAGTTTTAGATTTTCCATTTTGAAGCATTTGTGAAATCTTTTGGTTCCTTATTGTGAATTTAACATGATTACTTTTGTGTTCAAAAAGGACTTATATCCTATGGAATAGGTCTTTAGACTCCCAATTCATCACTCCACTTTTGCATCTTACTTCACATTTAGCTACTTTTTATTTGTTTATTTTCTTTATTATCTTTATTTCTATTTCATTTTTGTATGGTTCTCTACTTCTATTTCTTTGTTTATGTTATTGTTGCATTGTTAGCTATCTTTGTTAGTTTTCTTGCTTGGTATTAGTGTTTGTAATTTTCCTCTTCCTTAGTAATGAAATCTATTTTTGAAAAAAAAAATGTCCATTCTGAAATGAAGATTACTCATGCAATATGACTCACTAGCCTTTTCATTAATTAAGATATAAATGAATAAAGAGATTAAGTAGTTATGTAACTAAAAATAGTTATTTATTTTATAAATAATTTTTTTAAATGAAGGATAAAGCAATGGAAAAAAAGTGAACGAAAAGTAATTGAATAACATTTTTCTTGTATGAGAGTTTTAGTGAAAGAGGATAAGGGAATAAAATATTATAATTAATCCTTCAAAATCCTCTGACATCCTCTAATTCTAATATTTTTGTGCTCCTTAATTTCTCTACATTTGAAAAATTTTATAAATATCTAAATAAAAGGAAAAAAAGTCATGACTTAAGGTGGGTTTATTTTTTAAGGATATTTTCCCTAAGAAAATCTCATATACTTCTATATAGATGAATAAATAATATATTGCTTCTATACCTTATTACTAAAAAAAGGATACTTAAAGTCATGGTAATGGATGACAGCAACTTTTTCTTTTTAAAAGTGGCAATTACAAGTTGTGAGCACAAGACACTTCACTCAACAAATAAACCCTTACCACTAATGCCAACTTATCTTGTTTTGTACATATGGTTTTCATTATATATAATGCATATTATCTTTTATTTTTTAAATATTATCTTATTTAAATTTTTTTATAAATAATGTATATTAAATAATTATATTTTATGCTATATATAATTAAATCATTATTATTTATTAAAATTTTAATTTAAAACTTTTATTAGATTTAAATGAAGTATAATTTTAATATTATAAAATAATATTAAAATTATGTCAGATGATTATAATTATAGTAAGATTAATATTTATTTTATTGTATTTCAAAAGTATACTTATACAATTTAAATGAATTTAATTATTTACATGTATATATGTAATATATTTGCTAGTTCAATCAACTACTCTAACCTTAATCCATTCATCTTTACTAATTTAATAATCAAGTCAAGTTTGAAAACATTGTTCATAAGTTTACCAGGATAACCTATTTAATAATTAATATATTTATGTATAATTTAATATGATATAATATCATATATAATATATTCATTTATAAAATATACTTATATTGAATATTAATATATACAATTATAAACATAAATCAATTTTAATTATTAATTTATTTTTTATCTTATATGCCTTTATCTATAAACTTATTTGAAAGTATATTTATATAAGTAGGCTTTTAAATAGATTAGTAGGTTAAATTAGATTTTTTAAGTAGATCCACCCAAGCTTAAATTTTAATCTTATATAAGTTAATAGACTAGATTTAAATCAATAAATTTCAAAGCGAGCCTATCTTATTTAAACTAAAGTCTAACACAATTTAACTTATTTCACCCTTACGCACAAGGAAGCAAATAAGTGGTCAAATATACACAATGGAGGTGGGCCACTGTGCATATTTTGATACCTAAGCCATTACTTGTTTAACAAAATAATAATCAAGAGTAATTAAAACACATCATGATTATTGATTATAGGTCATTAGATATAAATTATAATGTGATATAATAATGTAGAATTATGCACCTCAATTATGCATGATGAGCTTTAATAGCTATTATGAGTCTTAGAGGTGTTTGATTGATGGCTGTTTGGCTAGCTTTTAACTGGTTGACTTATTCAACCAGCTAATTTGGTGTTTGATAATCAGCTGTTTGAACAGTTGATTGGTCACCAAAATGACATTTATGAAAATGCTAGAAAGATCAACATTTTTTATTCAATTGATCCATAAATAATTATAAAATAGCCAAACTGTCCCTAATTAATTTTTCTATTTCCTAATTTATCCTTTTTTATGAAACTGAATGGCTTTATGGGTTGCATTTTTCATTTCTGTATCAAGTAAGGCTGTGGCCTTTGATACCTTTTGTGTCCAGGGAATTCAATTTCAAAGGCTGTGCCTTTTGTAATTTTATAATTTATTTATTATATTATTTTAAATTATAAAATTTCATAATTATAAAAATTATATTAATTTAATTTTAAAAAATATTTAATATATAATAAATTAAGATAATATATTATTTATAAAAAAATTAATTTATTAAATATAAAATTTAAAATATTAAAATAAAAAATATTTAAATAACTTATAAAATATATTTATGTACTAATATATCATTTTACATATAAATAATTAATCATAAATAGTTAATTTTATCAAATACTTTTTTTATCATTGTCCTTTTAACATGCGTCATTTAGTGAGCTACTCGATACAAGTGAGAATTTCTTCTATGACAATGACAAAGGAAAGGATTTGTTCCACTTTTCATGCATCCTTTTTTTGACTTCCTGCTGTCCTTCCAAAAACTTCTATTGATGTGAAGCAGTTGGCATTCAATTCGATTGGTATTAAGTTTGGCACATTGAAATTGAAGGTGCCTTGTAAGAGTAACTCAGTCCATGATAGGTACTTCAAAAGCAGCCATCCCATATTGATAATTCTCAATGGAATCCAACTTTCTGTAGCTTTCTAGGGATGGAAAAATGTTGGCCGGCAATTGGATGATAAAGATAGCAAATTATAATATTTTATTATTATATATCAATTTGATTTTTTTTAAGATTTGAGATTACTTAAATTAATTATATACCATTTTGATCCTATTATTAAATTTATATTTATTTTTTTTATTTTTTTCCGCGTAGCACCAGAACCCTACGGAGCACAGAGACAGAATAATAATTTCATGGAGCAGGAAATTGAATTGCGATAATGAGGCAGGTGATAATTGCCCCACCCCCACCTTACCCTGATTACCGTCCCTACTAATGTCTCCCCTTGGAATTTTTCATGATGTTTTGCAATAATAAGGAGTCAAAAGGATTAATCATGAAAATCCTCGAATGATTTATCCGAACAGTGGCAGATCTAATCGAAATATTGTGAGGGCAATTGTCACACAAATAAAATGTTTTTTTTTTACATATATATTAATGCTTAATGATGAATAATATATTTCATAATAAATAAAATTACCCCTGCAACTTATTTCTACATCAAAAAAATATTTAAATAAATATAAAAATATTTAAAATTTGTTAATTACATATTATGATATATATAAAAAATATATTAAAATAAATTATATTTTATTTTAATTTTAATATTTAAAATTTTTATAATAATTTAATTTTGTTTTATTTTATATTTAAATATTATTCTCATAACTTAAAATTCCTGAATTAGCCGTCGCATTTCAACATCATCTAGAGTGAGGAAATCTCTTTTTGGAATCTAAATATTTATCATCAATTCAACAGAGCCAATACTTGGTAGAAGTTAACTAAAAATGAAAATCAAGTTCAAACTTTAATATTTCATCTCAAATTAAGATGTTTATCTATTACATCATGGTTTTCATCAGGACACAGTTTAGAGAATATGATAGTATAGTATAAAATAATAAAATAATAAGAATACTATATTCAATAACCAACCGTATAAATAATTTGATTATATAAATTTATAATGTACGTTAGCATTAAAAATTTTATTGGGACAAGATTAACTTTATTTTAAAAATAATTTTATCACAATTATTTTGTAACATTTAATAATTATAAATTTTGAATATTTTATAGTCACTTTAATTAATAATAATCAATATATTATTATATTTTACCTCTTTTTAATGTAAATAATAAATATTAATATTGTTAAGACTAAAATAAGTAAAGATTAAATTAGAAATGAAAAATAAGTTAAAATAAATTAAGATTAAATTATTGATATTTTTTAAAGTTAAATTAGGCTAAACAGTGGTAGTTAATTAGCTAATTTATTATGTACTGATCGTATACAATAAGTTGAGATTATATTATTTTGGGTCAAGTCCAAATACTTGATAAAATATGATAGTATATATTTACTTATAATATCATATATCTCCTATATGATGCATCAAATAGATCTTAATGTCTAATGAAACTTTATAAATTGAGGAGGGATCAATTAATACTAACGTTAAATGTATACAATTTCATCAATTAATAACTTTTTATATATGTAGCATAACTCTTTAATTCAGTCTTTGAATTATAAATTAAATATTAAATAATTTTTATATACATTTTGTATGAAAATTTTCAAAATATTCAAAGAAAATTTTGCATATAATTAAAGTGCTAAAATATTCTTATATTTCATTAATATATTTTACATCAAATATGAGTTTTATTAATGAAATAATAAATAATTTCATATTAATATGAACATTTTTTTTTGAAAATCTACCTGATAGATATTTTAAATCCAGCCATAGATATTTTAAGAAAATTATTCAACAAATTTGAATAAAGTGTATATGAGAAGAGACTTTGACGGACAAGTTTTATGGCACATTAGTAGATTCAAAAGCCTAAATTTATTGATTTATGTAGTATTGTATATGATAAATGAAATTTAATAATTTAGACCAATAACACACCAGTAAATTGATGTATCTTAATTATTCTAATCAATATAATTTAAAAGAACTCAAAACTAGGATTAGGATCCTCTAAAGTATATTTTACATTTTAGAAAATAAAGTATCCAATTCTGTCATTAATTTTTTTATTTATTATTATTTATAAAATTATGAGCTAAAATCAATGGTGAAATTAAACACTTTACCTTTAAAGTGCATTTTGTACTTTAAAGATCTCAATCCTCAAAACTAACACAAACGTCATACCATCTTTATCTACGAGCACATACATGAGCAAGGTGCTTTTTGGTTTTCTTGATACCAGTGTCTTTCCAAAATATTCATCTCCGTCGTTAACTCCAGCTCTTCCTCCTCAAGTCGAAACCAACTTTCTTTACTTCTCGTATCTCGATTCATGATCGATTCTTATAAAACTCTCATCTGGACAGGCCTGCACGTTATTACAAAATTACAAATGATTGTTAGATATTTAAAAGATTATATATTATTTTTTTATTCACGTCTAATCAATCGTCATTATATATTTATTATACGAAAAATGATTATTATGTCAATTTTTAATTAAAAATCAATATATATTTTACAAAAATTGACATGTTTTCTTTTTTAAAATATTTTATTTTTTTTACATTTCACGTCAATTTTTAATAAAAAAATCTATATGAAATAGTTTCATAATTTTTTTAACATCAATTTTTAGCTTTCCTATTAAAATATTTATAATAAAAATTAAATAAACTCAGCATTTCACCAAAAAAAGTGTACTTTGAGTTAAAATATTTGAAAGATTATAACTTTACAATTGGTTATCTTTTTACTATGAATTTTTTTTAATTTTATGTACTTTTCAAGATTTATTCATATATAAATACTAAAGATGATTTATCCTCTCGGAATTGTGAAAAATGACTTTTTTTTATAGGCTTTTTTCACTTTTTTTTCATCTTGCATCATTATTCAACCAACAATAGATTTCACTATAATATTTTATCAAAAATATAATAAGTATCTAAAACTCATATACAACCTCAAAAATTATATAAAGGAAATATATAAAAATATCCTAAAAAGTTATGTGCAAAATATCAAAAAAATGGAAAAGACCAAGTTCTAAGAAATAGAAATAAGAAAGGCACCTCTTATATTTTTGAACAAATAGCCTAAAATAAGGTATTTACTTTGTACTCAATATTAGTTAAAAGAGTATTAGTAACTCATTAATATTTAGTGAAGGATACATTAAGATCAATGATTTTGCAAAGAAAACTAGGTGGAAACAGAGAATAAGCTTGGAAACAATAAGAGAGAGAGTAAGAGTAATAATGAGAAAAAAATTGATGATGTGTTTTATTTATATTATAAAAAAATCACCTTTTGCATAATTTTATATATCAGTTATTTTATGATCCAATGTCAAAAATTTTGTGGGAACAAAAGATAATGGTTAAAAAAAATTAACATCTAAAATTTTCTTATATTTTCAAAAATGACATTATTTCCTTGACTTTATATATTGGTTATTCTAAAAATCAATGTTAAAAGTCTTTCAAGAAGAAAAGACAAAGTTTTTTTTAAAAAAAATTGATATCTAAAATTTCTTCATATTTTAAAAAAAATATCATTACTCTTATAACTTTGGACATCGTTTGTTTTAGAAATTAATTTCAAAGTCTCATGGGAGGAAAATACAATAGTTTTATTTTTTAAAAAATTAACATCTAAAGTTTTTTTTTATATTTTCAAAAATGATATCACTTTCATATTTTAAACATTAATTATTTTAGAAATTGTCATAAAAAAATTTTAAAAATTGAAATTTTTTTTAAACAATTGAAACCTAAAGTTTTTTTTCGTATTTTTAAAAATACCATTTCCTATATAACTTTTGATGTTAATTGTTTTAGGAATCAATAACAAAAACCACATAGGAAAAAAAGATGGTGGTTTTTTAAAAAACTAATGCATAAAGTTTTCTCATATTTTCAAAAATATTACCACTCTTATAATTTTAAATATTAATTATTTTTGTAAATTAGTAACCGATGTCAATAGTCTCACTAAAAGAAAATATGATAGTCATTTTCAAAAATTAACATCTAAATTTTCTTTCATATTTTTAAAAATATTACTACATTAAAATAAATGTTAGTGTTAATTTTAATCGAAGCTTACCTACCAACATCCATTTGCAATTCTGTAACAGTAACAATGTCATTATTATCAACTTTCACATAGAACCAAACAACTTGCCTCCACAAGATCACAATCCGTCCTCGAAGTAGCTATTTTCACAATAGCATCATTCATGTCCTTAACTCACATGCACAATGAGGCCAGATCTACAATATGACCATCAATGATGCTCAATTCCTATGCGACATCAAAGTAGGCCCATGCTATTTCGAATTACTGTTCTCAAGTGGCACCAAATTGCACCTCGATAGTAGTTGTTAAAAAAAAAAAAAAATCTTCTCCGAACAAAGTAAGCATTAAATAGTTGAAACATAAAGCCAATACAATAAAACATACCAACGTGAAAAAAATCTTACAACCAACGCTAACATTTATGAGAAAAGGGATTCATTAATTTATAAAGATTAAAAAAATGAATATAAATATTTTCAATTATAATCCTACAATTTCTTAATTTCTATCCTTTTATTTTTGGCAAACTTGCATGGGTTCCCACTTAATCCCCTATGCAGCTAATCACATTAAATTTAATTGTGCTCTTAAACTCTCAACTAACACTAATACGTAGAGTACAAAATATTTGTTTGGTATGCATTCATAATCTTATTTTAATAAAAATAATTCTAATTTGGAAAGGACGATAATACATAATAAAAATTTTATAAATTAAAATTTGTATCAAACTCTAAAATAAGGACAAAACATTACTATAGTCTGAATTTTCATTAACTTGTTTGATTCTCATAATTATAAATTCATTAAGAAATTATTGCACATTCGATTTAACTTTTAGATCACCCGTAATCGATTCTGTAGCTCAAAATTGATTTAATCCTTTTCTTATCATGTTTAATTAAGTTTTTAGAAGGAAAAAGTTTAGTTGAAGTTCTATAAGTATTTGCTCTGAAGTTCTCAATTTAGTTCCCAACTAATTAAGTGATTAATTAATAATTATATTTGATGAATTTGCAATTATTAGTGACAATTTAGAAAAATAATATACTTGTGAAATTATGATTGGACACAACAAATACCTATAAAATTTCACTTAAGTTTTCTCCTTTTTGGAAGTGGTTCACAAATTCAAAATAAATTATAACATGAACTTTGAGGGTAAAATATTCATTTTTCAACAAATAAACATCAAATATTAAAAAAAAAAAAAAGAACAATACAATAAGAAACATTAACAATTTAACGTGAAAAAAACCTTAAATTTGGGGGAATGAACTATATATGAGAAAAGATTCATTATACCAACAAGATGTATAGGCAAGGGTGGAGGGTGAAAGATGTTTTAGGGGGGGTCAAAATCATTGTTGAAATTTTTTTGTCTGGTGCTAAATAAGATTTTAAATGAATTGAGTTAAATTAAATATATATGTATATATCTATTTGAATTTGTGCTTGACAAAAATAAACGAGCTTAAGTTCAAACTCATTGAACTTGCAGAATTCAAACTTGATTTTAACATTACACAATGGTTATTTTTAGTAAATAACAATAAAATATATGATAGTAAACTCTATTTTCACATTACATCTTTTTTCCCTATTTTTTAGCTATTTATTCTTCCTTTTTTCCTCTTTTCTTCAATAAGAAGAAAAACATAATGATACTTACACTTATAAAAAAAACTAATTGGCAATAGAAAAATTCATTGCTAATTAAGGAGATTTCATCACTATAAAATTTATCAATGGAACTAGTGACTGAAAAGGTGTTGATAAATAATGCATCGATAATTAAATTAGTAACAAATTAATTTTACCTATCATAATTTGGTGAGATGATAATGTTAAAATCAAACTTTATAAAATAATAACCTAAATTGAATCATGTGAAAAAATAATATTAAAAGTAGAAAAATTTATTATTATCTAATAGATTCATTGTGAGCGAATATGAAATCAAAATTTACTATAGGTAACAAGCTATTCATGAATGGTCTTAATTACAAAGTCCAATAAGAATTTATCGTTCCTATTAACCCTATATAAAAACTTGATTAGGCAGACCTTTTGATGTTGATATAGAGTGTTCAAAATCAAATCATAAGGTTTTGGAGTAACAACTCTTATTTATATTAATAATATTAATAGGTTAACCCATTGTCAAGAATCATCCATTATCATATTAGTTAAGTTATATTACTATTGGACCAAAACTATTTAGTCATTCTAATATTGGGCTAAATTCTTTTACATCTTATTTTATTATTAAATTAACAGGTCCATAAATAGAAAACCTCATAATCTTCCACTTAGACTATATAATTCAATAATAATAGCTATAAGATGTAAAAGAAAAATATAACATCTTTACACCCACTGGTCCAAATTGAGATCATAAATGTTTACTAATATAAAATATAATATCAAATAAAGATATCAATAAAATATATATATTATACACTTACACCTTATTAATCATATACAATATTTGATAAGGATACACATAATAAGTTTATGTTTAATAAGATTTACATAACAGAATTGTGATAATCATTTGTAAATCTTTACACAGTGGGTTGAAGCATCTACCAAGATGCTAAATGAGAATCATTATTCTCATCACAGTATTGAGACAGGATTTAAACGTCTCTATAAATATGCCATAACAAAAATATGCTTAATATATGGCAAACATGAATATTTCATTATAAACATTTCATTTATGCATATCTCAAGAAAACATTTTACATTATAGTACTCCTACTAACTCAAAACATCAAAAGACTTACCTAATCCCATATTGATTATATGATCATGATATACTCCTATCGCTAAGCCTTTGGTCAATGGATTCGCGAGCATACGATCTGTGAAAATATATTCAATATATATAATATACTCATGTACCTTCTCTTATATAAATTGGTACTTAATATCAAAATACTTTGTATAGGCAAAACTTTTATTGTTATGAGAGAATTTTAAAGTCGCAGTATTGTCACAATAAATGGTCAAGGATCTTAAGATGCTCTCAATAATCTTAAAACTAACTGTAAAATTTCTTAACCATACAATAGTACAAGTGGCTTCATAACACACAACATATTCTGCTTATATAGTAGAGATTATTGTTAAAGATTGTTTAACACTTTTTCATGACACAGCTCCTTTTGCCATCATAAAGATGTATCCAAATGTAGATTTGTGATCATCTAAACAACTAACAAAATTTAAATTTGAGTAGCTTATAATTATAAGATCTCCTAATCTCTTATAGGTTAGCATGTAATCTTTTGTACGTTGAAGGTACCTCATGACTTTTTTTGCAGCAGTCTAATGTCTTTGATTAAGATTACTTAAATATCTTCGAGTACACCAATAGCATAAGCTATATCAGGATATGTACATACTTAAGCATACATCAGGCTACTGATAATTGACGTATATAATACATTTTTCATTATTTGAATTTCAATGTCTTTTTGAGGACACTAGGATTTAGAAAAAAATTCCTTTTTTGAAATAAGTGTGGAAACTTGAGAGTAAGTTGACATGTTAAACCTTTTCAATGCTTTTTAAATGTAAGTCTATCGAGACAAACTAAGCAAACTTTAGGATCTGCTAATATAAATCTTTATCTCTCAAACATAAGAAACATTTCTAAAATCCTTCACATCAAAATATTTAGATGACATTTGTTTTATCTCAGTTAGTAGGTTCATGTCATTGCTTACAAGGAGAATATCATCCATTTACAACACCAAAATAACAAAACTATCTGCACTCATCAATATATAAATATATTAGTTAAGTACATTCTCTTTGAATCTAAGAAAAGTCATTACGTTATAAAACTTAAGGTACTACTATCTAGAAGCTTGTTTTAAGTCATAAATGGACTTTTTAAATTGGCATACAAAGTGCTCCTTTCCTTTTTCTTGGAAACCATCTTTATATAAGTAGTCTCTATTAGATCATCATTCAAGAAGGCTATTTTCACATCCATCTAATATAACTCTAAATTAAAATGAGCCACCAAAGCTATGACAACACAAAATGAGTCTTTGATTGAAATTGGCGGAAAAGTTTCTTTATAGTTTATTCCTTCCTTTTGGGTGTAGCCTATAGCTAGCAATCTAGCTTTGTACCGTTTAACTTCACCTCGAGCACCTCTTTTGATCTTGAAAAACTATTTGCATTTAACTGGCCTACAACTAGATCACACACCTAATTCTTATGCATTGAAGCTAATTGATTTTTCAAAGCACTTATCCAATCAAAATAGTTTGAACTAGACATAACTTGAGAAAAGGTTATAGGATCAGTATCATCATTAATATCATATTCATGCTTCCACAGATATACAAGATAATCATTAGAAAACTTAATAATCTCCCACTTGGACCCTATAGTTCAATAATAACAGCTAATGTGATGTTATATTATGGTGAGTTGTTCTATGCATTAAATTCTTCAAGGAGGAAATATGAAAGTAGAAACAACATTAGCACATCTTGGAGTTATCTTCAATGAGAAAATTTGTTAATACGTTGAAATATCAAGAAGTTGAAGTTGAAATTTGTTAATGCGATGTGATGTAAGTTGAAGTTTTCGAACTAATATTATGGTACGTTCTTTTGTACATCAAATTTTTCAATGAGGAAATTTGAAAATAGAAACAATATTAGCATATCCTCAAGTTATCTTCAATGAGAAAATTTGTTAGTACGATGAAATATCAAAAAGTTAAAGTTAAAATTAGTGCTCCGTTGTGATGATGAAATGCTGTGGATTCATGGCACGGGGAAGGGGTAGGTTCATGTAGAAGCCTATAGATAAGAATACCCAACTCTATTCATAAATGTCGGAATGGATGGATATCATCACCATGCTTTGTGAATACAATGATTAGTCAAAATATCTACCAATCTAGCCTTGTACCTCTCAACTTCACCTCGAGCACCCCTCTCGATCTTAAAGAACCATTTGCATTTAACTAGCTTACAACTTGCAAGAAGCTCTATTAGATTCCACACTTGATTCCTATGCATTGAAGTTAATTTATTTTTCATAGCATTTATCCAATCAAAATAGTTTGAAGTGGACATAACTTGATAAAAGATGGTAGGATCAGTATCATCATTAATATCATATTCATGCTTCCGTAGATATACAAGATAATCATTAGGAATTGTCAATCTGTGAACTCTATAAGATCTTCTTAATGAAATTTCTTCTTCATTTATTTTATCTAGCTCAACATCTTCTATTATTAGTTATAATAAATTAATTGGTGGAGTAATAAAAAATGACTCTCCTAATATTGGTACCAATAGGATAATTGTTCTGTCTTCAAAGAAATCCATGATACATGGTATTTGACTCTCACTATCCAATGTATCCTTAAAGAAAATGGTTCAATCAAACTTAATTATTCTAGTTAGATAAGTTGAACAGTAAAATCTACTTACACTTGAGCTATTACAGTACCTAATAAAGTATCCACAAATAATTTTTAAATCAAATTTCCTTATGGATGGAATATATAACTTTACTTCAACTTTACAACCTTAAACTCGAAAATGCCATAAACTAGGCTTCTTACCATATAATAGTTTGTAAAGGGTCTTAAGTATTGACTTACTAGGAACTTAATTTAGAACATATGCTGTTATTCTCAACTCATCACCCATAAGAATTTAGGAAGCAAAGTATGGGTTAGCATGCATCTCACCATATCCATTTTGCTCCGGTGTACTAGATATAGTGTAAATTACATGAATTCCACAATCTTGTAGGTATCTCGTAAAAGGACTAGAGTTTTTCCTATTTCATTATACCTATTATAATATTCACCACCTCTATCAAAATTAACGCATTTTATTAGTTTTCCCAGTTTTAGTCAACTATCGCCTTGAATAATTTGAAAGCTTTTAGTGATTCTAACTCATCAATAAATGTGATGAAGTATTTGTAGCCTCCAATAGCATTAAGTGTGATAGGCTTACTAATGTTAGTATGGATTAGCTCTAGAATATTCCCCTTTCTTCTTCTCTTATCCTTTTTAGCTCTAGTTGTAAGTTTTTCTTTGATACAATCTATACATGTTTCAAAATTTGATAAGTTTAAATCATGAAGTAATTCTCCCTTCACAAGTCTCTGAATTCTTTCATCAAAGATGTGTCCTAATTATCGAGGCCGTAACATTAAAGATCTTTCATTAATTCAATACCTTTTCCTGCCCACAATAGAGTTTATTCAATTTATGAAATTAGGATTTAAATTAACTCCATATAAGCCATCACACACAGAACCAGTACCAACAATAGAAGATTTATAAAATAATTCTACTTTTTCATTTCTAAAATAATAAGAGTATTTAACAAAATTCAAAGTAATAATTGAAATTAAATTCCTTCTCATGAAAGGTATATAAACTATATTATTAAGTAAACGCTCATGTCCACTCTTTAATTTTAACTTTATCGATCCTATGTGCTCTACTTTAACTTTATCTCCATTTTTCAAATCTCATAATTAGCTCTCCTTCATTTAGTTTCAAGAGTTTGATGATACATCAACAATGTTAAACTTAAAAAAAACTAGGGTTAGATAGGTGCCTTTCTTTTTCTTCTCAACCTTTTTTTCATATTTAAAATAATCTACTTTCTTATACCCTTAAATTGAGTTTTATTAGGTTTATACCATTGTTATCCATTAGATTCACCTTTCTCATGCTTCTTCCTTCTATAGTTATAGTGTCCCTTGCTATTTTTCTAATTGGACTTACCACCATGATTTGAATGTATGCCATGAGATGTATAATTAATTATTTAAGCCTTTCCTTTCCTCATATCTTCCTCTGCATGCGTAACAATAGAATTAACTTATTAATAGTCCATTCTGATTTTTGAGTATTATAAGATGTTTTTAAAATGTCAAACTAAGGTAGAAGAGACTCTAATACATGCCAAGTTAAATAACTTTCTTTTATATCAACTTGCATGATTTTCAGCTTATTGTAATAGTTAACTAATATCACAATGTGTTCTCTCACCCCACTGACACTATCATACACTGATTTCTCAACTAATGAAAGATATTGTCCCTTCTTAGCTTAATCAAACTTCTTATATTTTTTAGCTACAAAATCTAGAAACTCTTTTGTATTTGTCATTTCAAGAATACTCTCTTTTATTATTTTATCCATTGTGTACTTCGTTACCATCAAACACACTCTGTTAAAGTAAGTTCACTTTTCATGATGATTCTTTTGATCTATTGTAGGCTCAACATTAATTTAAGGTTCTATTTCCCTTATTGCTAGATCAAGGTTAAATACTGCCAGATATAACTTTAATGATTCAACCCAGTCCTTATGATTTGTCCTATTAAGTGTTTTAATTACATTTAACTGCATAGGTAAAGGAGCTAAGGAAATAAATTTTAAAACATTAGTGCATGAATAACCTTAATCATATTAGAAATTTCCTTCGGTAAATTATGTAATCAAACTCAATATTACACTATAAGGCCCAATATCGATACAACATTAAAGAGCTTACAATGTAATATAAAGACTAAATATCATACTTCTAAAATTTTAACACCGATATGGTGATAAAATTTTTTGAAATACAATATTTATTTCTACACTTATGTTGTTATCAACAAATCATATTAATAATATTATACTAATAAGGCATGAAAATATTATGCAATTGGGACCACGATAGGTTAATGCACAATTAAATAAAATTCTATGGTATAATATAAGCGCAAATAATTTTATAAAATTATTTTTCTATACATACACATAGAAAAATAATTAGTAGACTACATAATGTCCAAAAATTTCACAAAAAATATATGTGAAAGCTTAATATGCAATAATATTACAATAAAGTTTTTAGCTTAAAATTAAATTATTTAGCTATCCAAATTAAACTAAAAAATAATTAAAATATTTTAATTTTAGAAAAAATTGGAAAACACCCAAAAATAGCTTGAAGAGTGGAGCCTAAAAAATTTTAATTTTATCATTTTTATGTGCAAACATCATTGAAAATTTTATTGTGAATGAATTAAAATTCTTCAAATAAAATGCAAATATGCATAAACAACCTTCATAATATATATCCATTAAAATTACAAAAATTTTCATGGTGGTATTTTTTTATTTTTTTTCACTAAATAAGCCTTTAGAGTATTTAAAAGAAAAACAAAATGCACATTATAATCAAGTCATCAATTCTATGAGTACTTCAGCATGTTAAAGGCTATAAACATCATTATCTAGTCGCCAATTGCTAACAAAATAATACATGTCCTATTTAAACTAGTTACTTTAAGATGAAACCCAAGTCAAATCAATAAAAAATCAAACATAAATTTGATTTTAATTTTTCTTTTCCAACAAAGATATAAAAAGTGATCTTGGGGTTTAGTCTAGATGTAAGAAGTCAAATTAGGCAAATCAAATAGAAAACTCTAATGAAATACTTATTTGTATATAAAAATTATAATATTTTACATCCAAACAAATTCATCCCAAATATATATATAAACCAATCATGGACGAAACAAATACATAAATTTTATTCACATACAATATGTATAACATTCATAAAGAACAAAATAATATATATAATAGAAAAATAAATATATGTGAAAGGGTTATGATATATTTTAAGATTTATAGTGAAATTTCATCTAGAATACATTCATCACATGATAAAAATAAAATAAAATTTTATTCTTGAATTCATGGTATAATATATTCAATCCGCATGATTCAAGAATCTAATACCAATTGCTAAAATTAAACTTTACAAAATAATAACCTAAATTAAATCATTTGAAATGAATAATATTAAACGTGAAAAAATTTATTATTACCTAATGGATCCATTGTGAGCGAATATGAAATTAAGATTTGTTGTAGGCAACGAGTTATTCACAATCGATCTTGATTACAAGCTTTAATAAGAATTTTCTATTCCTATCAACCCTTGATGAGAACTTAATTAGGGAGACTTTCTAATATCGATGAGGAGTGTTCAAAACCAAATCATAGGATTTAGGAATAGCGACCCTTATTTATATTAATAACATTAGTGGGTCGACCCATCTTTGAGAACCATCTATTATTAGATTAGTTGGGTTAGATTACCATTTGACCCAAACTATTCAATCATTTTAATATTAGGCTAAACTCTTTTACATCTTATTTTACTATTGGATTAATAGGTCTATAAATAGAAAATGCAGCAGATAATAAAATGGAATTAGCAATGTATTTGTCCATTACTAAATTTATGAACATTGATGGAATATTTGTTATTGAAATATAAATTAGTGAAGGATGTTTCCATCATAAAATTTTGTCATTAAATATTAATTAAGTGATGGATAAATCCATCACCAATTTTATGCTACCTATAAATTCATTACTAAATTGAAAATTCACTAAAAAATTAGTGGTGTCATCTTGAAAATGTTGTTACTAATTTCGTCACTAATATTATGCATTTTGTTAATATACTATTCATTTTTATAGTAATCCAAATAGTAAACACCCTATTTGTTTAAATTTCATAAAGGACTAAACTCTATCAAAAACTAAATACTTAAATTGAATTTCATGAAATCAAATTTATCTATAAAATAAAATTAAATGTGGTCATTTTATTTATACCAAGTAAAAAGATAATAATATCAATAAATTTCTACATATAAATTAAAATTTTTGATGTTCAAAGATCTGTACATATGAAAATAAAAACAAAAAAAAATCTTAAATTGTTAGCTCTTAAATAATGCATTAACAGTTGCATTTATATTGCTCGATCATTAACTATTAAGATGCAAGTTGTTGCTATCAAGTTATCTTCTTTTTTTGGCCACTTGTATATCAAATTACTATTTTGAAATAAAAAAAGATGACCCTAATTCTTTTTTATATGTCTAACTCAGTAGAGTGAATTTAAGAGTAACGGTAGCAAGAAAGAGGAGGTATTTCAACGAAGGTAATAACAGCTATAAGGATAAAAATTGATGCCATGGAGATGAAGGTAAGGAGCTACTTTGAAGGATGCCATGAAAATAATCATAATAATTGTTCATGTTCTCCATTATGCAACCACTTGTGAATACTCAGTTGTCTACATCTTTTTTTAAAACTATAAAACTTACATTAAGCTTTTTGGATACTTGTGTTATGGGCATGTAGAAATATATCATCGTCCTACATTTAGGAAAGCATTAAATAATCATAGTAAAGCAATTTAAAATATTGCTAAGCAAATAAAAACATGTTATCTATAAACTTATATACAGTGCAAAAGATATCTAACATATAAAAGCATTACTTCTTCTTTTTTTCATCTTATATGTACTTTTTCACATCAATACTTATAAGTTATCTTCCAAATATAACTTAAATCTTATCATCAGCTAGGTCTAAACTCCTAAGGATATGTTAGTAGGTGTCTTTGACATATAGTCAGGTGTTTTAGAGAAATCAACAAATCATAAAAATTAAACTAGAATTCAATAATACAAGTGCACTTAGTTTCTTTTTCAACTCACTCATTATTACTTTACTTTTTAAACAATACTAGGAGAAGTTATCTTACCAATACTTAGTATTTCCATATTTGGCAATACAAATTCTTTCCCATTTAGTTTTTTTGAAAAATAGGCTCCACCTTTATTGATTTTAGTAATAGTAAGGAGAGAAGCGAATTTAAGATCCTTTATAATCTACTTATGGATCGCACTTAGCAAACAATAATACAAGCTTTGTATTGCTGAAAATTAAATGTAATCTAGAAGCGGGCTAAAGGGAATTTTAGTTAATTCTTATCCTCACCATGACCAAAATTAGCAAAGATGCAACCTCTTTTTTAGAAAAAACCAAACTAGAAAAAACTTATATAGCCAAACTGTGGAAGTACTAGGTTTTAAAGAGACAACTTCTCTTAGCAGTAGGCAAAAAGTGAAGAAAATAATAATAAATGAATTAAAAAGGAAACTAAGAAAAGATAGAATTCAAAATCAACAATGGTGAATAGTTCAAAATCAACCATAATATCACAAAGTTCCAATGATAATTATATTCTTATAATTATGAACATAGGAATTAAGATAAGGAAAGGAATATAATCAAATAGTAAGATGTTTACACTAAGTTGTTTATGAAAACACCTAACAATATTCACAATTTACATATCAACTCATTCACTAAAGCAAGCAATTTAAAGGATAATATTACATGGATATTATTAGATAGCATGAATCCTTTTAGCCTAAAACCCAATACACTAGATCAAATTGACTAAAAAAAAGGAAACTTCAATTGAGTATTATATGGTAGATTATTAGATTACAAAGGCAGAATTAATTGATTACACCTAGCCTTTATTTTTCTTTATAGTTTTTAGTTTTACCTTTTTCACGTTAATGTAAATTTTAAGTGAGATAGCTTTTGTTACTTTCTTTTATTGTTTTCTTTTTAATTTTTTCCAACTTCTAATCTTTTCCAAAGCCTAAAAAAAATTGTCCTTTGTTTTTGTTTTTACATCGAATTCATTTTTTTGAAGTAAACTTAATTATCTATTAGATTTTTTTAGGATGAACTAGGAATGATTAATTTCTTTTCTTTTTCAATAAAAATGATATAAAGGTAAAGTTTCACCTTCCAATTTTAAAATATATTTCCCTCCAAGCATAATTTATGGGTAAATCAAGTTGATAGTGAATTAATTTATTTTGAAATAGTTAGACTAAATATTTTAAGATTGATGGTTAAGGTAATATTGGGCTAGAATTCAAGAGAATATTTATCCATATAATTATCTTGATTAATGTTATAATAATTTAGTTATGTGATTATTGTAGGCCTCAGCAACCTACACTTAAGAAATGGTGAATTTAATATTTTTAAAACTTATATCATTTTTAAAATTCTCTTTAAAAAACTCATGACTTTAGGAATTTATGAGAATAATCTTAATTCAATCAATTCTAAGAGAGCTCTATGAAGATGTTTACACTCAAGATATGATAATTCAAAGAATAAGTATAAGTTAACTTATTCAACTATGTATAAACAATCCATAAAAAAATATAAGATAATCTAGTTAAAAGGTTTGCACATAATATATAATAATTCAATACATTTGTACAAAGCAATTGATTTAGTTATGTATAGATAAAGAATCAAGAAATACATGCATAGATAGATTTCTCTTTCAACCATTCACTCATCCAAGCATCAAAATTAACATTAAAACACAATATATTTGATAATTTCATCAACTATGCATAGACAAATTATCAATAAGCACATGCATAGATATACATCCTTTTTAAGCATTTGATCATCTATGCATCCACATAAGCATTGAAACATAATTCAACATATATCATCAATAAAAAAAAAGCAAATGATTAAGGAAGACAGAGCATATAAACAAATATAAATATAGTAAGTGTAGAGATATCAAACATAAGAATTCATAGTGATTCCTCTCTTGAATATCCTTTTCAAGGTATACATCCACTTTTCAAGCTTTTCAAGCTTGTATTTCAACACATCATCCATTCAAGTTTCAACCAGTACTTGAAAAAGGCTTACAATGCTCTTGCTCTTCTTTGAGCAAATTTTCCTTTTACAAGGGATACCTCACCCCTTTTTAAGATTTTCTAAGAGATATCTTACTTTTTACAATTAGAAAGTGATACAAGATAAATAACAACTCAAACAAACTCTCTTATAAAGTCGATGAAAGAAATGAAGCTCCTAGAATTGAGAAATTTTAAATGTAAAGCTTAATTCTTGATTTTGATGAAAGAAAAAGTGAAATGATGCTCAAAGATAAAGCTTAGGTTCTCTCTTAATATTATTTGATGTTTCTTAGCTTATATAGGAAGCCCATAAAGTAATATAGCCTTTTGGGATAGTTAAAAATGAAAAATAGTCATTTATAGTCATTATATGTGCTCTAAAATAGTTAGAATCAATTATTTAATTAATTCTAATGAAAATTTTTATTTTTTCTTATTTGGAATTGATTGGTTAATTGTTTCATGAAGACAAAATTGCAAACTCAATTTTAAAAGGTCACAACTTCTTCATTTTAAATCTATTTTGAGCAAACGACCTTATCATTAGAAAGGTATTTAAGTTAATTTCAAATAAAACTAGTTTCATGCTTATATCTAACATGATTTTTAAGATATGATTGAAATAATGAACAAAGATTAGAAATAATGAATTGTAAAAATATTATTTTAAGACTCAAATTGTAAAATTCATAAATCTTTTACATCTTAATCATTTTAAACAAATAACTGTCAATAAAAAGCTCCTTGAGTCTATTTTCATGCAAAAATAATTTCATGCTTATATCATTTGGAATTTTTGAGATATGATCTAAATAATGAGTAAAGATTAGAAAAGACTGAAATGCATAAAACTAATTTTTAGACTTAAATTGAAAAAATCATAACTTTTTAATATATTGATCATTTTAAGCAAATGATATGTCCATGGGAAGCCACTTAAGTCTATTTTCATATGGAAAAAGTTTAACAATCAAATCATAACCATTTTATGAGATATAACTAAGAGTGACTAAATATCAAAATGGAAAAAGATCAAAATCTCATATTTCATTAGTTTTTTTATATGTCCGTATAGGTTATCTTGCAAAAATATAATTGTGGGCTATCTTTTCAAAACATTTTGATTAACCTAAGATTATAAAAATATACTTTATTTTACAAGAAAGTCTAAGCCTAGAATGAAAAACTATACCAATAAAATTGTTTAGCTTTTCTTGATTCTTTTAAACTAGCAAAACTTTAACTTTCTCATCTTTCAATACTTGGATCATATCTTCTATCTTGCATTTCTTCCCTGTTCATTCTTGAGTTGAGTATGAAAAGATCTTTGATTACTTTACTTTAATGCTCACTCTTCTTCATTTTGGACTTTCCTATATAATAGACATAAACTTTACAAATCATGTACATAGTTAATCCAATTTAATATGTCAAAATATTAATTTTCAAGATTCATATATATATATATATATATAATAAATTAGTACAAGAACATATATAATCATTGTATTATATATCTTGATCAATCATATGCTTAGTCATACTTATATAAGATATAACTTTTTTTAATATATAATTAAGCATTGTTATTGCAACCATAATGTAACATGTTTATTGAAGATTTTATAATATTTTAGCATAAAGACATGCAATGTTGTTATTATAATATTCATTTGTTATTATCAAAACTCATCATATAAAACTTAAGGCTAACAATTATAGTTATTATAGGACTTGGAGACTTATTTTGGGTGACATGAGATTGTAAAAATTCCTCTTATGAAGTTGTTAACTTAAATAACTAATTTATTATATCATGCTAAACTAGAGATTAACTTAAGCAAATTTTGCTATTGCAAGTACTTGTAGATTGTAGACTAAAATGAGATGATAAAATTAGCTACTATCGATAATTTGGATTCAAGAGAAAATTTTTAATCCTGTTCTAAGATAAATGCATAATCCTACTTTAACATGCAATTAATATATGCATATTTTACATTTTGAACAATATGCCTATTTTATTTCAAAGTAAATTTACCAAAAATAAAATTTTATTTTACTATGTTATTCTTTCATAATATACTTAAAAAATAATTTTTTTCATTGAATTTTTTTCCTACAGACTATTTTTTTTTATTTTTAGCAATCTTAGCTTTAAAAAGAGAAAAAATTTACAACCTTTTTTTCACTACCCCCAAAATGAAAAAATTGTAATTTTTTTAAGACTACCCTCAAAAAGAAAAAATTATAACTTTTTAATGAAAAAAATTCCTAAAACTAAAATTTTTAACACAAAAATAATTAATAGTACAACACATAAAATAATCACAAATCATAAAACTAAAATATAACAAACAAAAATACACAACTTTTTTAACTTATCTCAAAGAGAAAGAATGCAATATTTTTACAAAATATTCAACAATACAACAAGCAAATACAAAAATAATCACTAATACAATAATTAGCAATGTAACACATAAAATAATTACAAATCATAAAACTAAACCTTAAAAAATAAGAGAAATTGAAAACTATAAAAATAACATAAAATAGAAAAAACTCACCAATTCATAAAACTAACCTTAAAAAATAAAAGAAATTAACTAAATTAGTGATAAATTAATTTGCCACTAATTAATATTTAATGAAACGATGTATTTTTATTAGCAACAATCATTATAAATCTGTTGCTAATTTTCAAGAAAGATTCACTTTACCACTAAATAAATTTTTAAATTTTTATACTCAAATCCATTACTAAATTTGTTGATGATTTGAAAAACTAAATTTTATTATTTTCTTGCAAATTTGGTAAATAAAATTTCTGTTGCTTACTCTATCAATAAATTTCACTTACAAAATTAGCAATGTGGCTTTAAGTTAAAATTTTCTAGGAATTAAAAAAAAGTTAGCAATGAATATAGCTTTAAATTGGAAAATCCTATCACTAATTTCATGACATAAAAATGACTTCTAGAGTCTCATTTATTAATGAAAATTCCATCTTTGAATTTGTCCTTAAATGCAAATTTTCTTTTTAATGTTAAGATGTGTTTAATAATACCAAAGTATTTGATATTGAACATTAAATATTAGATTTATAGTGTTTAAATAGTTTCTTATTTTAAATATTGAATTTAGTTGATAATTTAAAAGTTTAGTATAAAATATTAAAATCTTATAGAATTTAAAAATTATCCTTGATTATAATTTTAAAAATTATTTATGCTCTATATACTTAGATTATGTGAATGGAATATATATTCAATTGTTATTCCAACAATAGAGAAAATACTAGATATATTTATTTAATAAAATCTCATCTAAATAGATTCGATGGATTTTCATTTAATTTAATGATTAATCTTAACAAATTAAATAAATATATTATAATTTTAAGTCTTAACCTATTTAATCAAGCATTGAACTAATATTTTTAAACACATGCTTACTTATTATATTGTTTCTCGCATTTAATTTTTTTTTTAGAGGAATCAAACTAATAAATTTTTTTCATACAAAAAATTTACATACATTATTTTAAAAAAAATTTTAAGTTTGGGAAACATGACCCCATAGTCTCTATCTTTGAGTATAGAATAATGCATAAAAAGATTTTTAACCATAACTCTTCACATCCTAACGGCTACCCTTATATCTCTCTGGAACATTTATAATGGTTTTCACATAATCCTCATAGATACTCATAATATAATCTTTCTCATATCTAAAACTCTTGCCTAATTCAAATATTTGCTTGACAAGTGCTCACAATTTTATACCAATACAAAATTCTAATGTGAATATTAAGAAGCTCACAATAAAAAGTAATGAAAATATTACAAATTGGAATTGGAATAAAATATTAACAATATGCACCTTAAAAAGATTTTATTTTTGTCAATCTTATTATCTCTTGTTGAATCTAACCAATTATAAAGCACCAATCATGGGAAATCGTCATCAATGCAATTTCTTCAAAAGATGTGGTAACCATTTGTCTATCATGTCATTTCACTTTAATCAAGTTTTACAAATTTCACTAGGGATCTTTTATAACCTTCACATCTACAAGTATCTTACATCATCTGCAAGAACATCAAATTTTGTGAATACTTATATGAACAAAATCTTCAAATCCCACAAATTGCATTAGGTCTCATACAATTTTCATCTCTAAATCTTCCTCTAACAATAATTGCAACTTTCACTCTTTCTTAAGTCAAATTGTCTTCCTTTTTAGTATTAATCAATAACCAAAGTTCTTAGTTACCTCCCATAGCATGTATTATCATTCATCATTTTTAACTCACACTTGGAATTCAATTTGGTTCTCTCCATGATATGACCATTCATCCTTTTTACTTCTCATGAAACATTAAACTAATCTCTTTTTATATTAAATTATAGGTTTTTGTTAACCATAATTTTAAGGGTTATATTTAAAAAATAGTAAATATTTCTCATTTATTGTTATTTTTAATTTTTAAAAAAATCTTATATGAGAATAATAATTAAAAATAACTATAATATATTTACAATATATTTAAAAGTTAAATTCTTAATTAATACTATCCATAAAATTCTCTTGAAAATTAAAAATAATAAAAAAAACTATTTACTAGTTATTAAGCATAACCCTTAGGTTACAATTAGCAAAACCCTTAAATTGTAACTCATACATAAGATTGAATTACACCACAATGTTAGTTATTAAAAAAGATTCTTTTCTCAAATAAATAATAAATATAAGACAATAAATAATTACAGTACATTTGGTTAGATAAAATAGAATGGAATGGGAATCAGAATGAAAATGGTATTGGGAATGGAATGGGATGACTATTTTAAAATTATATTTGGTATAATAAGGAATGAATTGGGCATTTTATTCTATTTTTATATTTGGTACACAAAATAATATAGGAATGGAATAGAAAAGGCATAGTTGAAGGTAATCATATCTTTATTATAATAATAGATATATTATAAAATAATTTAATATTATTAAAATATATGCTATAATTAATTATAAAAATTAACACAATTTAAATTTTATAATAAAAATTGTAATTAACAAAAAATTTTCTACAATAAAGATATAAAAATTCTAATTTATTAAATTTTTATATTAAATATTTTTATAAAGAATATAAAAATGTCATATTTTAAATTTTATTATTAAAAAATATAATTATTAAAATATTTTAGTAGATAAATATTTAAAAATTAATATTTTTATCATATATTAATAAAAGATAATATTAAAACATGTGAAAAATATGAGGGTAATGCTAGAATATGATGGAATAACTCATTTCATTGTTTTTGTTATAAAATGAAGATTTTATCATTTGATGGAATAACCATTTCTTAGAGAATAAGCATTTCTATTTTATAATGCATACTAAACAAACATTTTAATTTTTTTTATTTTCATTTCATTGTATCCAACAAAATGCACTTTTATAGATCAAATTTGATCTTATTGAATAAATAAATTTTGAATTTTTCTTTTATTTTGCAGGATAATAACCATATGGAGAAGGTAAAGATACCAATATATTATGGAATATGAGTGCAAATTTTGACCGTAGTTAAGTACAATGGCAATTTAAACTTCACTACACTCAACTTCCCCACACAAGAGAAAGATGATGACATTATTTTCTACCGAATACTTTTAGGGAGTATTTAATTTATGAAATTTTATATTTTTGAAAAAGCACACATTCTCTAAAATTTAATTTTTGAGAATGTGATTTTTTGAAATATAATGTTCTTATGTTAAATTCAATATATATATTCTTATAAATATTGTTTCAGATTCTTATATGTATTATATTGTTATATTTAATTCATAATTTATATTTTTAAAAATTTTATTACTTTTTTTAAAAAATTCTTTATTAATTTTTTATTATAAATTGTAAAAAATTATTGATTTAATTAAAATATGTGAATTAAAGGCTTAAAAAATTAATAATATATAAAATATTAAATTTTTTTAAGAATTTAAATTTAAATTTTTCATATAATTAATTATATAAGTAAATTAAAAGTTATCTTCCAAGATATCAGTTTTGCATAACTTATACATTTAAATTTTTATATCTTTTTACTTTTAAAGGCATTAAAATTATAAAAAATAATTACAAATTTTAATTGTAACTTTTATGTAAATGAGAATTTTTAAAAAGTATATATTACATGTGAATATGCAATATTGATCAATATAATTATGTAAATTAAAATTTAATGGATTAAAGTTACTTTATGAATTTTTTTTTATCTATTATGAGATCGTAAATAAATTAATAGAATTAGAATTTAGAAATTACTTATTTTTTTACTTATTTAGTGTAATTATATCTATTATCATAAAAAATTAAAAATGAGAAATATAAATTAAAAGTAAAAAATAAAACTAAAAAATTCTTAGAATAAATTAGGGAATGAAAAGAATAGGGATAAAATTATTCTTTTATTTTAGTACTAATATTCTCATCTCATGAGAATTTGAGATCTCCACTCCACAAATAAGAATATTTTAGTATAAATTGTATTAAAAATATTTTTAAAAATATTATATTTTTAAATGAATTTTTTAAAATTTTAAATTAAATATAAAAATGTAATATTCCTATGAAATATACTTAGGAATGTAAAACGTCGCCTTAGGGTATTACCATTCAATTAATTACCTTTTTTTAACTTATATATATGTATGGAAAATAATTTCAAGATGGGCGAAATAGATAAGAGATTAAATTTAATTCACTATTCATGCAAAATATTTTACACTATTAGTAAATAAAAAGATAATACATTGTTAAAAAATAATAATAATTAAGAATTTTCTATAATAAATAATTTTTAATAACTTTTATTGATATGATAATATATAAATGGGTGATAGTTTAAAATTAAAGATTAAATTTAAATCCAACAAATAATCCATAAAGTAAGATTTAATATCTTATAACATTTTGGAAAAATATATAAATAATATTTTTTAATTTTAAGAAAAATTAAAAATATTGAAATTTCAACTAAGGAAAATAGGAAAAGATAGTGATAAGTATTATATCTTTTATAATTTTTTTAGTACAATAATTTAAAAGATGTAATAAAAAATAAAAAAACACATGTTTTACCTCCCTAAATACAATTAAGTCAAATTTCAATAATAATTTATTTAAAATGATTGGCTTTAGTTACATTATAGACACATTATAGAACCAACTTTATTATTAGTACTTTATTTTAGAAGAAAACCCTTTAACAAATTAGCTAAATTGATGTTAAAACAAATAGAAATAATTATGAATGACTCATAAATATGCCAAATTTTATTTTTAAATTGAATTGTCAATATTTTTAATTTTTTTAAAGGGAATTTTTTATAAACCTTTACTACAACCTTAGAAAATTATGATTTATTTAATTTATTTTTAATATTTTGTATATGTATTAATTATTTAATTGCTATGAATGCATTTAGAATGGGATTTTATTTATAGAAAATAAAATTTTAATACAAAAATAGGTGAATTAAGTTAAACAAAGGTTAGAGTAAGATAAGTAGGAATGTACAAAAGAGACTTAGGAATCTATATTTGCATATTACCTTTGTTTGACTTCAAAAGTACCAAATTACCTTTCTACCTTAAAAATCCCTTAAGATGTCTTTTTTCCTATTTTTCATCAACTAACTAGTTGAGCTTCCCTCTCCCCATTTCATCGTTCAACTATTCCACTTAATTCCAAGCCATCTTAGTAAGAAATGAGCTAGGTTTTTCAAGGAATTATCATTAAACTCTTTTCAATTAAGGTAATCTTTTACAATACCAAGTTGTAGTGAGGAAATTTCTAGAGTTTTGTTAGTGATAAAGGGAAATTAGGGATTCAAGTTCATCTTTTTCATTTTGTGTTGAATAAGGTTTAACAATCATCATTATACTATTCTCCATTCTCCTTCAACACTCTAAGTAATGTAAATAATCTACTTAAGTTCATATTTTATAGGATTTATTTGTTATTTAAACCTACACGTTAATTTTATAGAGAAATTTGATGATTGAATGTGTAGAATTATTGTTGGATAGGATCTTGGTTGTTATTGAGTCAAACAATAAACGTGAATGCTGTAGAGTTATGATTTTTGGATTTGGTTATATAATTAATGATGTTCTCGGTAAAAATGACCATTTGTGCAATGAAATTTAGTGAAAAACTGAAAAACCTAGCTAATACTCAATTATAATAACTGAATATAGTCTTAAAAATTGCTTCCAATAGGTTTATATTTAACCATTATAGTCAAATACTCCTAAAGGAGCTCATATCTTGTTTTGCCTCTAAATTATTAGGATTTTTATTTATTAATTTTCATTATTATTTTGCATACAAATTGACTTATTTAATTCTTATAGATATGCTTAAGATAAGTTTTATTTAAGAAAAATAAAATTTTATGATATGAGTAAGGCAAATAAATTACATACAAGTTATGGTGTAATTAGATTCAAGTAAGTATGTATAGAGGAGATTTAAAAGTCATTTTTTCAATTTTTCCCTTAAGAATGTATGAAATACTCCAATTGCCCCTAAAAAAATTCCAAACCACCTTATAATTTGCAAATGAGCATTTAAAATCCATTTTGTTATGAGAAGCTAGCTAACCTCCCACCCATATTTTCCTTTTCAAACTCTTTTACCCCTATTCATTCAACTCTAAAAAAATTGAGCTAAGGAATTTTAAAAAACCATCATCCTTTTCTTTTAATCAAGTTAATTTCTTGTTAACTCAAGATTTTAGATTAAAAATTTTCTTGTGCTTTATTATGGAAAGGGAGTTTAGGGATTTCAATTAAAAACTTCTTAATTTTGTGTTGTTAGGATAATTAAACTTTTTTATAGCTTATTCTTATCCTTTCCATATCATTATAAGTGAACAATTTACTTAAATCTTGATTTATTAAAATTTCATGTTATAATATTGGTAATTTTTAGGAATTAGATATTTTAATGATGTTTGTTATAATATATGATGAAAATGATCTTATTGAGGTCCTAGAACTTGTATTAATGATTTTATAGAGTTTATTTAGAAAATAAATGCATTAGAGACTTGGTTTAAAGGTTAAACAATGTTTTTTTAAAGGATTTTCTATAGAACCCAAGCTAATAGTCAACCAATAGCCTATGAAACCCAATTTTTGGACCTTCCAGTAGCTAATGGTCAACTAATGCACCTATTCGTCGACCAATATTCCTATGTATAGTTATTTTACACTTTCTAATCAATAGCATTAGAGGACCATTATTTCTATTGCTCCATTAATGCTTATCAACAAATAAGCCACTAATACTTAAGTATTAAATGTATAATTGATTAATTAATGTATGTTCAACATTGAAATTAAATTGTAAATTAATTTCCTCAAATGCATTGTGATATATATGGATTCTATTGATATATTTTGAGCTTATGAACATTATAATACATGTGTGTGTGTGTGTGTGTGTGTGTGTGTGTGTGAATGTAATATTGACATGTTGAGCTTGTAAGCTATTTGATGGAAATATTGGAATGTGTTATGTTTACATTGAATTAGTATGAATAGTATAGTAATTATAGATTTATAGAAAAGTAGTATGGTACTCTTACATAAATGCTAAGTTATTATGTGTGTGATTAGTAAGTCTTGAAGTGAGTGTATATCTATTTTAAAATATTATTTTTTATTTATTTTATATATTCCATTATATATATACATGAATCTTATGCTGTTATAAAATTTTACGAATGAAGTGGGATCTTTAATATGTTTGAATGTAAAAATCTATAATTGTGATTATTTGTCAATATCTAAAATTATTATAATGGCAAAATGTGTCTTTGGTGAATTATTGTTAACTTATTTCTTTGAAGTTACATAATCAAAACATAGCACTACATTGTCATTGGATTATGTCATGTTTATTTATATAAATTTGTGAATAATATTGAATGAATGGTTTATGGCCACACCTGAAAGGCATTGAGTTGCTAATTGATATTATTATTATATTTATGTTGAAATTGTACTAATAAATACTTTGTGAATTATAATATAATATGAAAATGCCATTGGACATATTTGATATAATGAGATGGGGTGACAATACTTATGTCATTAGTATTAAATCCAAGAGAAGGTTTGTGATGGGATAAGGCGAGCTAACTTAAAGGAACAAGTATAGACATTTGTTAGGGGATAAGATTGACCTAAGATGCACAAGGAGATTTTTTCACTCTCTAATTGTTATTACTAATAATTATTTCTTATGAACATTTTTTTATTTGATTGTAAAATCTATTTTGTATATAATATGTTTTATGATGCATAATATGTGACATGAGTAAACTTGTTTTTTTATCATGAAATGTGAATATAATTGATATGCATTTATGATTATGTTGTTACGAATGATTATAAAAACCCTAATGTGAATGTTTAGAAATGTGAATTGAAGGAATGAATATGGAAATACTATTGAACGATATTGGAATTGATAAATTGTTTGTGAATGGCTTAGGATGTAAGGAGTCACAAAGTGGTTTAATTATTTATTGTGTTCTTGGATTAAACATTCTCCATGCTATTTATCACTATTAAATTGATTGGTATGGTGAACAATATTACTAGTGTGAATTAAATGACATGCTTATTAAAAAAAATTATAAGTGTTTCTTGCTCTAACCTTTCTAAGTAAATTGTTTACTTATTGAGTTGCACACTTATTGTTTTGTATTTTTCTCTTTTACAAATATGTCGAGCTCCTTCACTCCTGCCAACACCTCAAGAGTGAAAATGCTTCTTAAATTCTTGTGTAATACAACCATAGTCTTTGTTTGTGTATAGTTAGAAATGTGTTAGGCCTTGTTAATATTTTAAATTTGCAACAATAAGATCCTAATTGTATAGATTTTGAAGATGCTTGAAAAATGTATTGTTTCTAGAATCTGAGTGACAATACCAAATTTGATATTAGTTTAAGCTGATGGAAATTAGGAAGCAAGTTCCACACCAATCTTAGATACATGGGTTGTGACATCTCTAAAAGGCAATATTTAATTATAGTAATCGAATATGATCCTAGAAATTACATACAGGCATCCATATTTAACTATTATAAGTAAATGTCTCATAAATGGTTCTCTTTAGATGATAGTATTCAACTACCATAGTCGAGTATGTGATCCAACTTTCGCTTCTAGAAATTTATTCTTAACTATTATAATTAAATATCCCTTTCTTTATGCCCTATTAAGTAATTTCAAATGATTGGCATGTGGTGAATGAGCCGTGAAGCTTTGGCATAAATATATATTTCTATGAATGAGTTTTTTTTTCGATATTGATGATGAAGTTTCTAGTGGGAATGTAATATGATTGAATGTGATTAGAAAACATAATTGGAAAAAATGATGAATTGTGAATCAGTATTGGATCCAAATTTTTTTTTATAAATGGATAAGAGTGGCTGGCTCCTTCAGAAATAAAGATAGATTTGTAAGGTTAACTGGGAGGTACAAAATAGTTTAATTGCTTTCTTTTATTTGCTTGTGATATCGTATGTGATTAAGAAAATGTATAGTTACAACTATTTTTATTAAGTAGTTTATTTACTTACTAAGTTAATGACTTATTATTTTAAATTCATTTCCTTTTCAGATGCTCCCGTAAAAGTTTCTTCTCTATTAGTAGCTTAGGAATGAAAGTCTCCTTGAAATCTTGCTATGTGCAATCATAGTCAATGATAGCTTTTAATTAAAAGCATTTTGTGCTTTGTAAAAAAACCATGAAGTTAAATTAGTAGAAATACTTTATAAATAGTTTTGAAATATTTATAAAATTAGTTTAATCATTAGCATCTTTGTAATAATATCAAAATTAGGTCAGAACAAGTTAATAATCACAGTCAACTAGATCATGACAGCCTTGAGACTTCAATAATGTTATGTAACACTAAATTATATTTTAAGGGTTTTATTTGTATTTTCAAACACTTTTTACAATCCTTTTTTCTTGCATCACAACAAAAATGCCTAATTTATATGTAATTTCTATAGAAGGTTTTCACACCTTTTATTATAGTATTGGAGATCAAAGTCGCACTCAATTTTCTTACAAGAATGTGTGAAAGTATAATTGTTTAATATGTTGATCCAGTACATTTATTTGAATCGATTTTTATGTAAGTTAGGTTAGGTTAGGTTGGCCCATATCTTTTATGGGCCTGCATATTGAAAGTTTTAATTTGGTTCATGTGGGTTCACATGTAAATGGATTTACCCACGGGTTACTTTTTTGAAATTTTAAAATTTTAATTAATAAAAAAATTTATTTAAAATCATTTCAATACATCACATATTTATCCATATGTAAATTATAATCTATTTAAAATTTATATATAATCTCAAAAAATATTATACTTATATAATAAAATATTTATAAAATAAAAATATTATTTATAAATATTCTTTATTATAATTCTATATAACTAAAAGCATTAAAGGATAGTATAATTTTATACGAATTGAGAATTTAGATTTAAATAAATAAATATATATATATATATATATATATATATATATATATATATATATATATATATATATATGCGGCCGCAAATTGGCCCACGGAGACCACAACCTATCCCAACTAAACCGAATTTAATCCGTATTTACAACAGACGTTATATCAGAAAAATCGAACTCGCGTGGGCCTGCGAGTAGACAAGACGTCGGCTGGCCAAATCAACGGCTCTGCGTGAAAGGAATAAGAATAGAATAATGGAAATAAGATTATCCTCGCCTAGGAACCTTTCACGTTGCAACATCATCATTCTCCGACGTTACACACCTCGAAAATTCCAGCCATCCGAAGGAAAATATCTACTGCCGTGAGAGCCCATCATACATTCCAAGCCCCCGGCACCACTAATTTCGTTGGTCCCTCAACATATCCAAATCACATCGGTTGGATACGCGGCAGGCAAGCATTGGATACGACAAAAACAAGTTTATCGTAATCCTGTGTAATTTAATTACTGTGGCGTCAGGATAAACATAGTAATTTTGTGTAATTAGTTTAACTTTAAAATGGATTGAGTAAACTCTTAAAAATATAATATTATATAATATAAATTCATAAATTTTAGTGATATTTTTATATAATTGTAGATCAAACAAGTAAAGGGTTTAAGTTCTATACATTATTAAAGTAAAATGTTTTATATAATTAGTTAATATGAAAATGACATCTTGATAAAAAAGTAATAATAAGAGAGTTGTAAAAGTATTTTAATAACGTGATAATACAAGAATAAATTATAATATAAAATAATGTTAAATGAGCTGAAAATGATATCTAAAATCGAATTTTAAATTTTTTATATTTATTGAATTAAATTTTATAAATTTATTTAATCACCGTAGATTTAATGAACAATTTTTTTATTTATATCTAGAACTAAATTTTGAATCCCAATTTTCATGTTTATACTATTTCTATAGTGCAAAATAAATTTATACCAATAACAATGAATCAAATTTAAATTTTAAAATTAAATATTTTGGTTAACGAATATAAATTTATTTGGTTGTTTTTTATTCAATTTTGCTTGTTTTAAATTTTGATTCCGTTAATCAAACAAAAGTAATTGTAAACTCAAATTCATCAAATTTTGATTTACACAGGGTGGGATTGTTTTATTGAAAAATATTTTTCATAAAAATATAATTATAAAATATTAAGATAGTAGAAAATAATTTATATATTTAATATTAAATATAAGGCTTGGTGGAAGATAACTTTTTTTAAATAGAGTTATCTTCTTTCTTTATCAATGCTTTATGTATCATTTTTTTAATTACAAGATATGCTTATAATATTTCCTTATTTAATACACAAGTAAATAAAGTTTTTTATGGAAAACATTTCTAAAAAAAATATCTTCCATTGAAATATAATTATAAATTATTAAAATAATAAAAAATATTTATATATTTACTATTAAATATAAAAGAATATGATGAAATATGACTTTTTATTTTTTAAAGGGGAAGTAATTTTGTCCTTTATTAATTCCTTAAGTATTATTTTAAGAAAAATTCTTATATATTTCAATTATACCACATGTCTTTAATCATATTCAATAAATGATGGACATATATTAGTTTCTACAATTCCCAATATTTTGAAAATTAAAAAATTAAATTTTTTTTTAATTTGCATGAACCTCCCAAAATTAAAAATTAATAATTGTTATTTGTTCACTGACTATGACCAAAAACACATAGTAAGTGTCTAATTAGGTATTTATATATAAATTAGGTATTTATATTTTCATTTAATTTTTAAGTGAGATCTTACCGTTTTTCTAGCATCAATTTTAAATGAAGTGACAAAGAATTTACTAACTAAGCTTAGAATATGCTAATTTGGAGTTGTCATATAAACTTAATAAATGCAATTTAGTCTTTATACGTTCATGAGATTTTTAAATAAATTCCCATACTTTTTAAAATTTTAAATTCGGTCTCTAATGAATGAATGAAAGAAGAGAAAAAAATAATAAAATATAATAATTAAATTAAAATTTGAATTTAGTGTGACTGAGATTTAGGTACACTAAATACATATTAAATAACCAAAATAATTTAAATAAAATTTTTAATATACTACTAATAATTTAGAATCTAGTTAATAAAAAAATTACACCATTTAATAAAATTGAAGTTTAGAGTAAGTAAGCTAATTAAACATTAAGTAATTTGAATAAATAATTTACAAAAATTTTCAAATAAGAATAAATAATTTATTTATTCTTGTGCCAAACAATAAAATAATTTAAAAAGTTTAAACACTAGAAAAATAATTATTTTTAATATTTAATTTGATAAAATGATATATTTTTATGTAAACAATTTATTCATTTATTATGCATGTCTAGTAGATATAACTTTTTTTTTCCTAGTTTTGTATTGTTTCTTACCCTTAATTACTACTAGCAACAAAATATAGAGGTAAGGAAAAGATGATAATATTGAGAGAGACACACAACAATAAGTGAGGCGATGGCTTCCATTAGAGGTGACAATTTGGGTTAGCAAATTGGGTTCATGTCGAGTTGAGGTATGATCTCAATTCATTTATATTTAACTCAAACATGATCCATTTAATAAATGAGTTGACCTAACCCGACCCGTATAATCAGAAATATTTATAATATACTTATACAATAACAATATAATTCATAAACCCCAACTCATTTATCAATGCGTTTATATTATTATTTTATTTTTATATAAATTAATAATTAATAAACCTATATATTATATAACTTATTATTATGAGTTATATGAATTACATAGGTTAGGTTAACCTAATTAATAACCCTTATAATTTAAATGGATTAAAACAAGTTATGTAGGTTAATCCGAATCCAATATAAAATTTATTCGAACAAACAAGTTGACTTGTTTCTAACTCGAATTTGATTAAGCCTGACCTAAATTCGCATAACTCATATTGTGTTCGTGTTATGTTATTATGTCATATTGAAAATTACCATCCCTAATTTCAATAGAGGTAATAATGATATAATGAGGGAGAAAGTAAAAAAGAGAGAAAGACAAATAAAGAGAGAGACATAAAAAGTCAAAAATGAGTCAGAAATGATTGCAAAATGCTTAAATAGTGAGAGAAAAAGAAAACACAAAAAAGAAGAAATAAAAAAATAGAAAAGTGTGTGAACTATAAAAATTTAAGTGTAAAGGTGTAATAACCCAAGGTAAATTTTAGAATTCTAATTATTTAAAATGCTCGAGATAATTATTTTTGAGCAATGAGCCTAGTTAAATTTTACTTATTATTGTCAAAATGAAGTAAGAATATTTTAAATTCTTATTGAACAAGTATTATATTGATTTTATTCAATGAAAGCATTAATTAAGTATAATTGTATACAACAAATAAGTTTTAAGATACTTGGAAGTTGAAAGTATGAAAATTTATATATGTGTGTGTATTAGTTTTGGTCTATGATTTTGTTCATAAATTTATAAATTTACAAGGATATTTTAAAAATACAAAAAATGATTAATTATAATATATATATGCACTATAATTTGATAAATTATTCCTCTAATATTTATAGAATAATAAAGTTATAAATTAGAATCTTAATTGAGGAATTTTATAAAAATAAAATGAATAGAAAATTTTTAAAAGTAAATGGCAGATAATATTTGAAGAAAAAAAGCTTATTGTGTGCCGAGAAGTATGGGATCACTGCCCATAGCTCTTTTTAAGCATCTCTCTCTATTTTTAGCTCCCTTTCTCTCTTTTCTCTTTTTTTTCTCTGGCGTTCGACCTGTCTTATCAATTGCTTAGCTTAGTTGTCTAGCCATCTTACTTCCTGTGGACTCATCACCACTCATAGTCGCTCATTGCCATGACGAGAAGAGTCATGAATCATAGCAGCAAAGCAAGGAGCCTAAGCTTTTCTCATTCTTCAATGTGACTTATTTCCTTTCCGACCATTATCTTCCCCTAACTATGGCAACCTTCAGTGAAAGGATGGAGAGCCGCAAAGTGTAGTGTCAATTTGGTAGCTGGAACTACTATCTCCTTCCATTTTACCGGCAAATGCCCTTGTTGCCAACGAGCTCTAGTAAGCTATGTTGGAGAGAGAAGTGAATTAATTTATATTTTAAGACCTCTATATTCTTGAGATTTTGAACTTGATTTAAGCAAAACCTATTTATACATATTTGATATATGTGATGATAGATTAGAAAAATATAACTTTTATAACATAAAGTGTTTAAATAATATGAGTAGAATCATTTTAGAGTATTATATGATGATATTTTCAATTACGAGTGTATATTTTAGGAAATCCATTTGCACATGACTTGGGTAATATGATGATGGTTTGGAAAAATAAATAAAATAATAATAATAAAGTACATATATATAGGATTGTTGTGTTAAAGAATGCTAGAATAATATGATTAGAGTAAACATGGTGCATTATATTTTAATATTTTGAAAGATTCAAGTTTAACCCAAGAATTCGCTTAAAAAATGTGATTGGGTAAATTGTTGTGTGAGGATAATAGTAAAATATAGGAAACTAAATGTGTAGTTTTGTGTAGCAATATAATAATAACATGCTTAGAGCATAAAGTCCAATATTTTACTTATTTTTATGCTCAATTTGAAGAAACCTGTAGTCGTGAAAATTTTTGGGTTCTTTTATGATAATCTTAAATATAAGAAAATGAATACAAAGTGATAAAATGATGTGAGTCGATACTTTTATAACATCACATTATTATTAGTATGGTTTTGATGTAAAAATCTTCATAGTATGACATATATTTGGTTTTATGTAATTAACCTAAGAAAAGATGATAAACTCATAATATGAACAATAAAATACTATGACTAGATCTTATGATAGTAATTTGGGAAGGAAAATAAGAAGTAGTAATGTAGTTATATTTATAATTTATTATTATAAATTATGGAGAAGTATAAGGTGAAAGCGAACTAGTTTGGAATCCTCTAAGTAGTTAGGCGATTCTAAGTGAGTATATATCTTACCCCCTCCCCCAAAATTTAATTATTATCATGATTGTTAATGTTATTTTTTATAATCTCTACATAAATTCTATTTATTGCAATTACAATTCATAAATGGGATTTGAATATAATTATAAATAAGAAGTTTTAATCTCAATAATTATTACTTAGTATGATTTGATAGAATATATACTTGATGAAATAATAAGTTAAGAATATGTGTATAATGAAAAAGTGTGGATTAACCATACTTAGAGAGCATAATGGTGTTATTACTGATTATTGAAAGTTCATGATTGAGTTTTCTTTGTTACTTATATGTTGGAAGTTGTAGTGTGAACTGTATTAAAATATAAATAAATATTGTGGCCATACAAGAAGGCAGGGTGGTGTCGTTATATATATATATATATATATATATATATATATATATATATATATATATATATATATATATATATATATATATATATATATACTACTATATGTTTTGACATTGCACTGTAATGATGAAATATCTTTTCTATGATTGAAATTACATTAAAATCATGATATGTAAAGTAAATGTGGATTAATCGTACTTAAAGAGCATGATGGTGCTATTACTCATTGTTGAAAGTTCATGATTGAGTTTTCTTTGTTACTTGTATGCTAGAAGCTATAGTATGAACTGTATTAAGATATGAACAAATGTTATGGCTATACAAAAAGGTAAGGCAGTGTTGTGTTATATATATACTCTTATATGTTTTGACATTGCCCTATGATGATGAAATATCTTTTTTGTGATTAAAATTACATTGAAATCATGATATGTAGAGTAAGTGTGGATTAACCATACTTAGAGAGCATGATGGTGCTATTATTGATTATTGAAAGTTCATGATTAAGTTTTCTTTTTTACTTATATGCTAGAAACTATAGTGTGAACTGTATTAAGATCTGAATAAATGTTGTGGCCATACAAGAAGGCACGACAGTGTTGTTATATATATATATACACTATTATATGTTTTGACTTTGCCCCATGATGATGACATATCTTTTCTATGATTGAAATTACATTGAAATCGAGCTAAGCTCTAGTATATATATTATATTGTAAATCATGCCATAAGTGGCATTTGAAATGAGAATTGTAACAAGGGTGTTGAGGTGAAAATTGGATGAGAAATTCTTGGTAAAAAAATATGTAGGGTATAAGGTGGACCTAATAATTAAAAGGTAGATCCATGTGTATTATTTGTTATAAATCATTATGTATTTGTGATATGACTTTAAGATCTATTATGTTTGAATATTACTGCTTAAAGTGATTTAGAGATTTGATATGTTTGAGCCTTGCTAGCTATTTTTTAATGTGATAATCACCCAAAATGGGTTATGTATAATACAATAATGATATTATGTATCAATGGATAGTTGAGATTACCATGACTTATAATATAACATATGGAATCTAAGTTATGTGCAGGTAAACACTCAATCTAAGCTTTCACTTCATATATTTTAAAATTCCAGGAAATTTGGATTGCAATAATTGATCTAATGAAATACTAAATCAGTACATGACCACTTAATACAATTGAATCGAGATTTAATAATAGTAGATATATGTTCACTGAGTTTTCATAACTTATTCTGTTTTATTTTTAATATTTTTAGGTTGCAATAAGCATATCTAAGTTTTATTGTGCCTATGAAGAATTAAAGACTACTTAGTTAGAAGATTTGATAGTTAGGATTCTCTTGTGGTTAGAATCAAGATAAAGATAGAGATTATATTAATTCAACACTTGATGTATTGAATTATTTATCTATATACATGTTAAGGTTGTGTAATATTACGTATGTTGATGATGCTCTAGTATCTAAGAAAATTTTTAGGTTTCATGGTTTAGGACATGTGGTTCTCAAGAAGCGTTTAAGAATAGGAAAAACTATTTATTTTTTTGAAAAATAGGAAATGTAATTTTGATCCCCACAAAATAGGGATTTTTAGTGGATAAAATGAGCATAAATAATATTGAGATTAGTAGAAGTCAGATAGTAGGATTTATGTCAATTATGAGTGAGTTTGAATCATGACAAAAGGAAATACATTTCATAAAAATTAAGTTTAAATCGAAAGCTTTTAACTTAAGTGATATATAATGTTCTTTGAAGATTTTGCTTTCCTCTACATCCTAAATTTAATCTCAAAATTTTATATATTGTTTAGTGATTTAATTACTCCTATTATTACTAAAAATATAAAAATAAAATTTAAGTTTAAAAATACATATATTTCATATAAGTAAAGTAAAAAATTGGATTCAATATTTTAAATACATTACCATTAACTTAAAATATTAGGCTATTTTAACAAAAATATTTATTTTAAATTTAATTATTATATTTTTACTATTTTTCTTCTTTTTCTCTTCTTTCTTTCATTCAATGAGGACCCCATTCTAAATTTTAAAAAAGTATAGAAACCTATTTAGAAAACTTGTAAAAATATAAGGACCTAAAGTGTCTATGCTGATCTTACGTAACAATTCCAAATTAGTACATTTTAAATTCAATTAATAAATTATTTATCACATCATTTAAAATGGAATCTAATTATAAATTAAATATAAATATACCCAATTCAAAAATTTTAAATTACAAAAACTTACTTAAAAAATAAAAAATTATAGGATCAAAGTACAACATTACCCGGAAAGAAATAAATTTTATTTCACGGTACATGTCTTGCGAGGATTAAATACAAACCAAATTTCCTTAAATTTATACTCGTCGAGTTTGTTCAGACTCAAGTAGCTCGTCTTCGTTCTATCTCAACATGCTTTTTAAAACAGGAAGCCATCGCTTCCCTAAGCAAAGAGTTCAACACAGCTCATTTACGGCGGAACAAAGAAATCGCAGCTGACTAACGATCTCTGCAAACAAAGTTTCCTGGGGTTGAACGGAACATTTGTTCTACCGGACAGATGTCGGACGGAGAGAAGAGAAAGAAATCTGACGACGACGCCGTTTCCGGGAGTCAAAAGAAGGGGCGGGAAGTTGACGACAAGGAAGCAATGACGACGGTGATGGATGATGAGGTTGAGGAATTCTATGCTATCCTACGGCGGATAAAGACGGCAGTGAATTACTTTAAGAGCGGAAATGACGGTGTTGTTGAAGGTAAGCGATCGCATTCACCGTGGAGGTCGACATTGGAGGAAGAGATCATCGAAGAAGTTAACGGCGTTGAGCAAGAAGCAAGGAGGGAAGAGAATATCGAGGAAAATGGGAGCTTTGATCTGAATATGAGTCCTCCGCCTGAGTGAAACTCTTTCCACCTGTTCCTCAGGAGTCTAGGTTAAAGATCTCCTTACTAAGTTTCTATTTTTATTTTCTTTTTTCTTGTTTATCCCTTGATTGTGATTTTAAGTGATGATTTGAAGATGGAACTGTTTGTGTGCTAAAAGTATGTTTTGGGTAACCCCTTTTATTTTATTTTTTTAAATATGTTCAATAGAATCTGCAGAACAATAATGGTAGCCTTTTTCCCCTCTCCAATCGCCCCCTGTTATCTTCAATTAATGGGATTTAAATTGACAATCTTCTATATAAAAAGCTTGTGCAACTATGTTACAGTCCAAACCCAGAATTCAGTAGCTTAAGTTTTGTTCTTACTTCCTGGCTAATCTGTAAGAAGCTGATTTCACGGGTTAACAAATAGCTTGATGCAAGGTAGCAAAAGCTAACCCTGGGATTGGATTCGCACTTCTCACTCCATTGTTTTAGCTCTAAAAGCTCAAAACAACGTGAAGTGAGGTCCACCTGATCAGAAGAATCTCTTAACGATATATCTGTAGGTTAAGAACGGAATTACATCTTTTGACGGACAAGAGGGTAAGGTAGGAGATGAATAAAAGATTATTATGTTATCATCTTTCTTTTGTCTTCACACATACTCTATTTGAAAAAATCTAAAGCACCTCCAGGATTTCTAAATACTGGGTGGTGTAGCAGAATCTCATCCATTGGATGAAATTACCAAAGATTTAGGTAATTTCATCCAATGAATAAAATTATGCCACACCACCTAGGGTTTGAAACCCCTGAGAATACTATAATCTTCCCCACTCTATTATCTTCTAATAAGTTCCTAAGAGATGGGAACGAGGATATATGATTAATCTTCACACATACTCTAATATCTTCTAATTTTTTTTTCAGTTCTTATTTTTGCAATAAATAAATTAATTTATACCTTATTAATTTAATTAATAAATTATTAGTTAATTTCTATGAGTGTTTTAAATATTAATTTATTAAAAAATTCTAATTTAATAAGTAATTTATAACATATAAGTGCTATTTTAAATTTTTTCCAATTTTATTTCTTATTAATTTATGACTCATAACTTTAATAAATAATTATATTTCTATTTTAAATAATAAATAAACAAAAATTAATTAAATAAGTGAGCAAAATACATAAAAGCATATACATAAATAAATACATAATATTATAAACATAATTAATTATTTTAAGTAATTATAGTTTTGATATGAATACTAATTAAATAAAAATTATATAAATATATATATATATATAAAGTCATAAAATATAATTAATTAAATTAATTTTAGGTAATCATATTTTTATTTTGAACATCTTGATTATGTTAAAATAATTTAATATTCAAATAAATATAACTTAATTTAATTTATATATCTATTTATATTGACATTTTTTATTATTTTACATTTTTAACTAGTTCAATAACTAATTTTATGAAATATTTTTATACAGTCAGCTAACTTATTAATTATCAATTATTTGTGCAAACAAACGAACCTAAGGAAACAAGGCTTAGAACTAATATAGTAAAGCCTAATTTTAGCATTTTTGTGCTACTCAAATTTGATATTTTTTAAAAAAAAATTGATGCAATCAAGTAAAGGAATGGAAGTCATTTTGTTAATCAATAAGCATCCTTTCCCTTTACTTATCAACTGTTCTTTCATGTTATAAGGAAAAGAATAAAGAAGGGAGATAGTGAACAGATAAATCATGACTTATTCTCAATTTTTCCTTTGTTTGAATGTTTTCCCCAAATTCTAAGGAAATTGTCTACAAATGATAAGAAATCCATTATAATATTTAAATGACATGATAATGTATATGAAGAATTTCAACCACAAGTTTCAACTTTCTAATCACTATTTTTTTTATTTCTCTTAAATTTATTCTTACATAATTCCCATGAGCAGTAACAATATTATTTCTTTCATATCTTAAACTCATACCTACACAAATATTTATAACATAAAATATTTGTTAGGGAAACATTCACAATCATTTTCTAACACAAAAGTCTAATCTAAATGGAAAGATAACTTATGGGAAACTAATACCAATTGATAACAATTATAGTTTAAATCCAACATAACAAAAAGACTTTTAAAATTCTCTATAGTGAAGAAACAAAAAAAGAAAGGATTAAAGCATGTAGGATGAGTTTAGATTATTAGTGATCATTAGCCCCATTCTCTTCCCTCTTTAATCAAATGTTCCAAGTTAAAAAAAAAGAATAAAAATAGTAATGATATAACCTTTTCATCCTTATTCTTTCCTTCCAATCTTTTCCATCCAAATACAAGATTAATGCATTGGGAGAAAATAATATCTTTTTCTTTCAAAGAAAACATATTTTATAAGTTCACATGTTTTAATAAAAAAATATATTCCATAGGAATAATATTGTTTACTTGAAATTATAGTTACAAGAAGTCAAGATAAAATAAAATGTTTAATTTGTTTAAGGTTAAATGTGAATAATGTAGTAGAAAACAATATCTTTCATTTTAAAGAAGTTATTTTCCTCACTATTATAACAACATGTATTATATTTTTATTCACTAAGTATATACAAATGATATGATTGTTATTTTTTATATAAATAATTGCTTTCCAAATCATGTAAATAAGTGCAAAATCATCTTCTAACTACATCCATATTCAAATAAAGAAATTAAAGAATTTTTTGGACCATAATCACAACAACAAATTACCTTTTAAAACAATACTATTTTCTATCTATTGCGCAGAGTAGGTCACAAAGATCACTCTTCTCAATTATTCTGATTGTATGAAATCACTTTTTGAAGGATATTTAACTAGACACTAATAGGTCACGTACAGTCTAATCATAATATAGGAGTACAGATCCTATTTTTATAAGGATGCTAAGTCAAGAAGACACTAACCTGTAACTATATCCTACTCATTTTAGTTATCAACAATTATTGTCATAAATTCCATCTAATCTAATTATCACTAATAGGAAATCAAATCACATTAATAGATTTCAATTTCAATATTAAGTGGTCCATTATGGGAATTTAATTTAGATATTTTAAAATTTAAAATTTGAATTACACTATAACAAAAAAGACTTTTAGCGGCGACATTTGTCGTCGCTAAAAAGTTCTCGATCGTCGTAAAAGAAAAAGTCGTCATTAAAAATGTCGTCGGCATAGGTCCGTGCCTGAAAAGGTCATTAGCGACAATAAAAGTCAGGCCTTTTGCGATGACAACGTCGTCACAGAAAATAATTTCAAAATTCAAAAAAAATTTGAAATTTAATTTTTAGCGGCGACAATTGTCATCGCTATAGGGCAGAAGTCATCGCTGAAGATCAGACTTTCAGCGACGAGTATTGTCGTCGCTGAAAGTCATATTTTCAGCGATGACAATACTCGTCGCTGAAAGTCTGATCTTCAGCGACGACAATTGTCGCCGCTAAAGATTTTTTGAATTTTTTAAAAAAATTTTAAAATCAAATTGTTGTATATTTCAAATAATATATTATCTAATATATTCTTTATTTTAATTAACTTGAATTGTTTAATAATTTTTTAAAATTTAATTTAATATAAATTATACAATTATAATATAGTAAGAAAACCAATTAGACTTTCTGAAGATACTGCATAGATTTCATGAAAGACCAGATATAGGAGTTGGAAAGAAGCATTTATTCTCACCAGATAACAAGAAAGCAATACGAAACAAGAATATATAATGATGTACTGTACATCGTAGTAACCAACCATTCAATTTACAAGCAAACAGACAGTGTGGCAGGTTATGAATCAAGATGAAATAGAGTATTTGTGGAAAATGGAAAGTTATAAGGACAGAGTGTCAAAAGGCATAAAAGATTGGAATAAACAGGTTTGCCAACTTGCAAGTCATAATAAATTTCGGTGTTCGTTTTATATCTAGTATGACTCTACTGCCATCAACACCAAATCAATCTACAAACTTTTAATAGCCAAGTAAGAATTTAATAGATTTCAACGATAGTACCATATGGGAATTAGATACCAATACCTCAAAAATTGAAAAAAGCATACTGACTTATGTGAAATTTTATTTTCGATGATTCTGTGTCGGTGCTTTAAGATTTGGCAGCACTTCACGACAGTTTGCAAAAAGTTCCTGAAACACCAGCATGGCAATTTCTGGGTGGGGCCCTCTTTTCAATGGGGGCAAGACAAGGGAATGTGATGAAGAGCAGCACCTATGCTCTGCTTCTCTGCTTCCTGTTTGCTACTGGAAGCTACGGTCACTAGACCGTCATGGCACACGAAGGAAGCTATCAACCCGAGTTGTCGTGTAAAAGAACTCAGCATATGGTTGTTTGGTGTGACTTCCGCCTACCACTAGCAGCGGCTTCGACACGTGAACAAAGGAAAACGGATGGCAGAGCATGGCCAGCCGAAGAGAAATGTGAGGTGGTGCAAAGGAAGAAGAAGAAACAAAACCAAGAAGAGAGAAAAGATGGAACATGAGAGAGAGAGAGCGAGGAACCATGTGCGAATACAAGAGAAGATAAGTCAGGAAATATATAAAAACCTGAGCCATGTACTACAACCTTTTAAGTCGAGAAAAGAAACAAAAATAAGTATAAAAAAAAACCTGAGCCATGATGGGGTACCCTTCAGCGACGACAGAGTCGTCGTTGAAGGCTAAAATTTCCTGCCGTAAATTTTTAGGCCTTCAGGGACGATTGTGTTGTTGCTGATGGTGCACCCTTCAGCGACGACAGTGTCGTCGCTGAAAGCCTTGCATTTTCAACAACGACATTGTCGTTGCTGAAAGCTAAATTTTCCCGCCGAAATTTTTTTAGGCTTTTAGCGACGACTTTTGTCGTCGCTAAAAGCCTAATTCTTCCCGCCCACATTTCTGATTCCCTCTAAAAATTTTTGCCTTTTTTACTGATGACTTTGTCGTCGGAAATACCTTTAGCGACGACCAAAATTTTGTCGCCGCTAAAAGTGTCATCCTTATTGCTGCTTTTTGTTGTAGTGATTAAATTCTAACAATCTCCTACTTAGACCATATACTATAGAAATTACATCCATTTAAAGAAAGATATGGTAACATTACATTCATAAGTCTAAGTTGAGATCATAAACATCCTATAGTGCATAAAAATTATATTTGATAAGGATATTAACATTATAGATATTGTATACCTATACTTCATTGACTAAACAAAACTTATTATTTGATAGAGATATTCACATAAAGCATGCATAATAAGATTTGCATGATAGTAGATATAATTACATATAAATCTTCACATAATGGTCTTAGCATCCATCCAAAAGGCCAAATGAGGATCTATATCTTCAACACTATAATTAGACAGGATCTAAACATTTCTATCAACATGCCATACTTATAATATATGCACAATTAACAATGTATGGCAAAATGTTTATATTTCATTGATGTACTTCTTAAGATAAATAATTACATTAAAGTACTTCCACTAATCTAAAATATTAAAAGACTTAATTAAACCCATATTAATTACATGATCATGATACATTCCTATTGCTAAGCCTTTGATTAATGGATTTGTAAGCATATGATCTATGAAAAAATGTTCAATATATGTTATATGCTCACATATCTTCATTTTCACAAACTAGTACTTCACATCAAAATTTTTGACATATGCAAAACTTTAGTTGTTTTGAGAAAAGTTCATAGCAATAGCTTTATTGTAATAAATGATCAAAAACCTTGCTACGCTCGTAATAACATTAAAACTAGTCATAAATTTCCTTAATCATACAACTTATCAAGTAGTTTCATAAAATGCAACATACTCTACTTTCATAGTGGAAGTCATTATAAAAGACTGCTAAATACTTTTTTACGATATAACTTATCTTGCCAAAATAAAGTTATATGCAAATGTCAATTTATGATCATTTGACCAACCAACAAAATCTAAATTAGAGTAACTTGTAATTGTTAGATCTCTTGACCTCTTATAGGCTAGCATGTAATCCTTTGTACCATGCAGTTACCTAGAAACTCTTTTAGCAGAAGTCCAATGCCCCTATTTAGGATCATCCAAGTACCTCCCTAGTACAATAATAGTAGAAGCTATATTAAGACATACATATATATATATATAAACATACATCAAGCTACCTATGATTGATGCATACCTATGATTGATGCATATAGGACATTTTTTTATTTTCACCTTTTCATTTTCATTCTAAGGATACTGGGACTTCAAGAAAATCTCACTCTTTTGAATGGGTGCTAAAACATAAGAGCATCTAGATATGTTAAACATCTTCAATACCTTTTCAATGTACATTTGCTGAGATAAAACTAAGCAAAGCCTGAAATATGTCATAATAAATTTCTATACCTAAAACATATAAGGCATTCCTAAAATTTTTCATATCAAAGTACTTTAACAACATTTTCTTCAACTTAATCAACAAGTTTATGTTATTGGTAACAAAGAGAATTTATCCCTACATAGTACCAAAATTACAAAATTGCTTACGCTCCTCAACATATAGATACATTGATTTACATTATTCTTCTTGAACTAAAAAAAATCACTATCTCATTAAATTTAATGTACCATCATATAAATGCTTGTCTCAAGCTATAAATAGATTTTTTTAGCTTATACACGAGGTATTCTTTACCCTTCTCTTAGAAATCATCTAAGTAGTTCATGTAAATAGTTAGTAGTAGATCACTATTTAGGAATGCTTTCTTGACACCATATGATGTAGCTCTAAATCAAAATGAGCTACCATCACAATGACAATTCAAAATGAGTCTTTAGTTGAAACTGGCGATAAGGTTTCTTTATAGTCTATGCTTTCTTTCTGAGTATAACCTTTAACTACTAATTTGGTCTTTTACCCCTTGATTTCACCTTAAGCATCTCTTCTGGCCTTAAAGACCTATTTATATCTAACTGCTTGCATCCTGTAAGCAATTCAACAATCCTATATCTTATCCTTTTGCATTAAAGTCAATTTATCCTTCATAGCATTTAACCTTTTAAAAGAGTTTGAATTGGAAACTATTTATGAAAACATTGTGAGATCACTATCATCATTGATATCATACTCATGTTCTTATTATTTTTAGTTATGCTAAACAAAAGATTATTTTTACCACTTAAAGTAAGATTATCACAATAACAATCATTGCATTCCTTTATATTGAATAACCCAAGCCCAACACCTAAATTAACCCTTTATTGTTTAAGCTCAACACCTAAACAATAGCATTATATATTAAAGAATGGTTAAGATTGAGTTAACAATTCAACCATGCATCGAACCATTAATTTATTCCCTATTTCTCTAAGTATTCAATGATTTAACTTGACATCAAATCATTTAAACCTACTCAATGCTACTTTTAACAATCAATTGTAACAATTTTATAAACAAGAATTAATCATAATCAATTATTTAGTTATATACCACAACATACAATTAACCAACAGTTGTATTTAGCAAATTACCTAAGTAGTCATAAATAATAAGAATAGGAAAATATAAGATAATCAAATCAAAAGCAAATTAATAAAAATAAGGTTTCAATATCAAACTAAATCAAGATAGAATGATCATAAGATTTAGCCACTCAAAGCTGTTTATAAAAGGAAAAGAAGAAAAAGAAGAAAAGTTATCCAATGCGTATGCTGCCTTTAAAGGCTTTAATCCCTTAAAATCAAAATGTGTAGAGTTTTCTCCTTTGGGGATTTTAAGACTAACTCTTAAGGCTATAGGATTTGGGCTTTACTCAATTTAAAGGCTTAGAGCTTTATTGTTCGCCCAAAACATTAAAATAGTTAAGTGAAGTAAAATCTCACATTGCAACGTCCAAACCTTTTTTCACCCTTGAAACTACATTATTTCACAAACCCATGATAATGAAAGCTATTGGAGTGGAACTTAGCTAACATTTGACTTTGGGTTTACAGCATTTTGACTTCTAGAATTTCAAATATGCCCTAAAATTATAATTAGGTCAGGTGAGACGACAATAATGAATCAATTTCCTTGTCAAATTTGAACCTCCAAATGATTAAACAAGATTTTTATGCCTTTATAATGCTCATTAGGTTATTTTTAAGCTTTTCAAATATATAAAGGTTATCCTAATTAGACCTTTAAAACTAAAAATATGACCAAAACTAGAAAACAATATATCAAATCATACATTAGCCAAATAATTTAATTTTATCTTAAAATCATGACCAATCATAAAATAAGGTAAAATTAACTTAATTAAACATATAATCTAAGAACCTAAAAATATGAGAAAAACAATTATAAAAAAAATTATGCACATCATTTATTAAATATAAATTTTTCTCATTTAAAATAAAATTAAAATAATTACTAAAAATATTAAATCCTTAAAATTATTATTTCAACTTCTAACATCACTACCAATTTTCTGCTAGGGATAATTTATTTGAACATTTTGTTAGGGTTCAACCCAAATTCTAGTTATCACCAATTTATGATTATTTTCTTTTATGAATGATTTTCCAATTTCATTTAGGATTCTTTTCAATTATTTATTATTTTCTATTTTGAATCAAGAATCTTTTGTCAAGTAACTTTTTAAAGCCCATAAATATATTATATTTGGAGCAAAATAATTTGTCAAATAAACTAATATGTGAGATATGAGAGAGTTTGTATTTGTAATCTTATATAGAGATTATTTAAGATCCCTTAATTTGCTCTCACTCTTTTTATAAGATTTTTAAAGTGAAAAGTGTATACATTGTAAGGCATTTTTAGACGTATTCAAGGTATGAGTTTGAGTGTTCTTATAAAACTTATATATTACTCTCTAATTCTTATAAATTAGCAAATTTATTTCTCATCTTCATTCGTGAAGTAGGATAACACTAAACCACATTAACTATCTGCTTCTTGCTAACTTACTACTTCTTTGATCTTGAATTATGCTTACACCCTTCCATATCATCAAAATGATCTAAAAAATTTTCTCAACAAGTGGTATCAAAGCTCGATTCTATCAAATTCAAATTCTGTTCATTTAAATGATCTTGGTTGGTTTTGCATTAATTAAAGAAGTTTTTGACATAGATTTAATTTGGAGCTTCCAAACTTTGTTTAAGCAACAATTTTATTTTATATTTTTTATGATTTTATTTAGATAGCTCTTTGTGGAAAAGATGAATTAAGCAAATTTGATATACATAAAGTGCCAATGCTCCATTGGAGGTGGAGTTTTGAAGACACTTATTGTCTTTAAAGAAGATGATTCAAGATTTAAATCTTGAAGACTTTTTTATGATGAAATTTGTATTAAGGTGGAGATTGTTAGATTTGATCTAAATTCTAATTATAATTGATTTGTGATTATTTCCTTTTGTAAATAATTTCCCTATTCAAATTAAGATTCTTATTAATTATTTATTATATCCTATTTTGAATTCATATTCTCTTATTAAGCAAATCTTTGAAGCCTACAAATATAATGTATTTGGGCAAAAATAATTTGTCTAATAAACTAATATATGTGATATGAGATAGTTTGTATTTATAATTACCATACAAGGATTACTCAAGATTTCATAATTTATTCTTACTCCTTTGTTGATATTTTTAGAGTAAAGAGTGTACATATTGTGATATATTTCTAAATATATTTGAAGTGTGAGTTCCAAAGATCCCATTTCATTTATATTTTTTTTGTAATTTTTCTAAATTAATAAATTTATTTTTTTATTTTATCTATAAAATAAGTTAAAAATCAAATCACATTAACTATTTATATTTTATTAATTTACTGCTTCTTTAATCTCGAATTATGTGAACGCATTTTTGCACCATCAAATCAAAAATCATATGAAAAATTTTCCCAACGCATTTACCTCGAAGGAAGACAAAAATTGAAAGAAATATGATCAGATTAGAGATTTGGACAAGTGTAAATGTTGTTTGGGGAGTGGGGTGGAGAGACCACTATAATTGATTACCTCTTTCAACTTTGAACTATTGTTTATTTTTTCAAATTTCGAAGGCAAAATGCAGATATAGGAAGCGATAAGCCGTTGTGCGTATTGTACCACTAGCAATGCTAAAAAGAATCCAATTCCAGCCACCACCACTTTTCCTCTTTAACGATAAAAAAGAAGAAATCTGTCAAAAAAATGTTCATCGAAGAAATTTCTATTGTGAGTGATATAATGATGAGGAAATTCAAGATTTTAGGTCTAACTTTTTAATGTACAAAAAAAAATTAAATACTATCCCTTTTTTTTCAATTATTTTTCTTTTATTTTTGAAAAGATAATGATGCTTTATTTTCCAATTCATTTTTTATTAAAATTCATAATTTTAAATAAAAAATTTTATATCTATAACTTTGAAATTCATCCTATCCTTTTTCTAAAGAAAAGAAAACGAGATGATTCTAATTCATTAAAAAAAAGGACATTGATTGTGATATTGGGCTGAAGTTGAGTTAATTTTAATTTAGACTTTATTAATACAAAAAAGTACTTGAATTAGTGTTAACATTTTGATTTGAGTTTGATTGGACAAATTTTGTAAAACCTAGAACCGGATTTAACATTAATCAATGAACAATAAAAAATTTTAACAAATTCACAGTTGGATTTGAATTTGGCCCAATTTTGACTCGAATTTAAAAAGAAAACTTAGGTATCATTTGTTTGTGCAAAAAATATTTTTTTATAAAATATTAAAATAAAAAATAATTTATTTATTTAATATTAAATATTAAGACTTTAGAGAAAATATTTTTTGTTATTTCAAAAAGAGATTTATTTTCTTTCATAACCATATCTTTATGTATCATTTTTTAAACCATCAATAGAAGTACTATATTATTCTTTTATTAGTATATATAAATAATATTTTTCTGCAAAAAATACTTCTAACAAAATAAAAAGAATCTTAATTAATTAACAATAATACTATATTAACTATCTACTTCTTGCTAATTTACCACTTCTTTGATCTTAAATTATGCTTACATCCTTCCACATCATCAAAATGATCCAATTTTTTTTCCAACAAGTGGTATCAAAGCTCAATTCTATCAAATTCGAATTCTACTCGTTTAAATGATATTGGTTGGTTTTGCATTAATTAAAGAAGTTTTTGACATAGATTTAATTTGGAGGTTCCAAACTTTGTTTGAGCAACAATTTTATTTTATATTTTTGATGATTTTGTTTAGATAGCTCTTCGTGGAAAAGATGAATTAAGCAAATTTGATACACATAAAGTGCCAATACTCCATTGAAGGTGGAGTTTTAAAGACACTTATTATCTTTAGAGAAGATGATTCAAGATTTAAATCTTGAAGACTTTTTGATGATGAAATTTGTATCAAGGTGGAGATTGTTAGATTGGATGTAAATTCTAATTATAATTGATTTGTGATTATTTCCTTTTGTAAATAATTTTCCTATTCAAATTAAGATTCTTATTAATTATTTATTATATCCTATTTTGAATTCATATTCTCTTGCTAAGCAAATCTTTGAAGCCTATAAATATATTGTATTTGGGCAAAAATAATTTGTCTAATAAACTAATATATGAGATATGAGATAGTTTGTATTTATAATTACCATACGAGGATTACTCATAGTTTGTTCTTACCCTTTTGTTGATATTTTTAGAGTAAAGAGTGTACATATTGTAATGTATTTCTAAATATATTTGAAGTGTGACTTTCAAAAATCCTATTTCGTTTATATTTTTTCTTGTAATTTTTCTAAATTAATAAATTAATTTTTTTATTTTATCTATAAAATAAGTTAAAAATCAAATCACATTAACTATTTATATTTTATTAATTTACTAGTTCTTTAATCTCGAATTATGTGGCTGCATTTTTGCACCATCAAATCAAAAATCATATGAAAAATTTTCCTAATGCATTTACCCTGAAAGAAGACAAAAATTGAAAGAAATATGATCAGATTAGATATTTGGACAAGTGTAAAGGTTGTTTGGGGAGTGGGGTGGAGAGACCACTATCATTGATTACCTCTTCAATTTTGAACTATTGTTTATTTTTTCAAATTTCAAAGGGCAAAATGCAAAGGTAGGAAGCGATAAGCCGCTTTGCATTTTGTACCACCAGCAACGCTAAAAAGAATCCAATTCCAGCCACCACCACTTTTCCTCTTCAACGATAAAAAGGAAGAAATCTGTCAAAGAAATGTTCATCGAAGAAATTTCTATTGTGAGTGATATAATGATGAGGAAATTCAAGATTTTAGGTCTAACTTTTTAATGTAAAAAAAAATTAAATACTATCCCTTTTTTTTCAATTATTTTTCTTTTATTTTTGAAAAGATAATGATGCATTTTTTATTTTGCAATTCATTTTTTATTAAAATTCATAATTTTAGATAAAAAAATTTATATCCATATCTTTGAAATTCATCCAATCCTTTTCCTAAAGAAAAGAAAAACGAGATGATTCTAATTCATTAAAAAAAAAGGACATTGATTGTGATATTGGGTTAGAGTTGAGTTGATTTTAATTTAGACTTTATTAATACAAAAAAGTACTTGAATTAGTGTTAACATTTTGATTTGAGTTTGATTGGACAAATTTTGTGAAATCTAAAACCGGATTTGACATTAATCAATGAACAATAAAATTTTTTAACAAATTCACAATTGGATTTGAATTTGGGCCAATTTTGACTTGAATTTAAAAAGAAAACTTAGGTATCATTTGTTTGTACGAAAAATATTTTTTATAAAATATTAAAATAAAAAATATTTTATTTATTTAATATTAAATATGAAGAGTTTAGAGAAAATAATTTTTATTATTTCAAAAAGAGATTTATTTTCTTTAATAACCATATCTTTATGTATCATTTTTTAAACTATCAATACAAATAGTATATTATTCTTTTATTAGTATATATATAAATAATATTTTTCTGCAAAAATACTTCTAACAAAATAAAAAGAATCTTAATTAATTAACAATAATACTATATTAATTCTAAAAAGGTATATATTTAATATAATTATAACCATAATAAAAATCCTATATTTAAAATAAGAAAAATAAATTAAAATTTTGATTATATGTTACATTATCTTATATTGATAAATAAATAAAAAATATATATATTTAAGTTGTTTGCGAAATAAGTAAATCAAACAAGGAAAATTTTAATTTAAATTGTTTAATTAAATGAACTAATTTTTTTTATTTTGAATTCAATGTAAATGAATTATGAACAACCGAGTTGAACAAATTTTGAGTTGAATCGAACTTGAGCAGTTGATCGGCCAACTACCACCTTGCCGCGACCAGAATCTCCGCATATGAACCATTAATATTGAGTTTCAAATTTCATTGCCTACCAAATTATGGTAATACCTCGCATACTACTTGTACTTGGTTTTAAACTGCAGTCCCCAGGTTCCAATCTGTTAAATTGCAATTGCAATCTACAATATTTTTGTTGATTAAAAATCCTTAAGTAGAATTTTTTTATACTTTTATTAATGTAACACATTTGCCATTATTAAATGTATTTTATATGGGCAAAGACTTACAAAATAGGAAATGCAAAATCGGGCTATTTATAGCACAACTTTTGCAAGTTCACAATTTGAATATGATAACTAGTTCACTGGTTCCACCAAGATCCCCCCCCCCCCTTTTTTGTGGTGTTATCTGTGAGTTGTAACAGAAACTTTGAGATTTCGGAGTAGAATCCCAAATTCATCCCGCCGGAGACTAAACTACAATCAGCTGCGCTCTCATTCTCTAGCAAGCACTTTTTCCGATTTTTCTCGACTTCTATTAATCAATTTATTTTTAAATTTACCATAGACTAATTCAATTATAACGAACTAACTCAATGACTAAAAATTATATATCAAACCAACCTCAAATCAAGCTATTTTTTTTTATTAATTTGAGCCTAGATCAAGTTGCTATAATACTAGTCTTAATTTTGAATCGACATTTATTAGATGGAGTCAAATAGGTTTTATAACTTATTATATTTTATTATTATCATATTAATTAATTATTTATTATTAATTTTATATTATTAATTAATTAAAATATATTATTATTTATTAAATATAATTATATTTTATTATTATCACTTAAAATTTTATTATTTATATTAGTGAGTCATATATATTATATATGAAAATAAATATATATTATTAAAATCTAATAAATACATGAATTTGCATTTAATAATATATACATTTAATAAAATAATTTAAATTTTATATTGATCAAGAATTTTATATTATATATTTATTTCATTTAATAAAATAAACATATATTATTAAATATATAAATAAATATATAAATAATATATTAACAAAAATAATTATAATAATTTATATATAATAATAAATAATATTATATTATATATATGTATATAATATACTTAAAATTAATATCAAAATTATTAATTTAAATTTTTTAGATAATTCAAAATTAATATAAAACTAATTATTCAAATTTTAATATAATTATTTATTTTGATAAATTTTATATAATATAGATTGACAATATTAATATATAAATTTATTAATTTTAATACTAAAAACTATTTAATATTGCTTATATATATAATTTTAATATTATATATATTAAAGTATAATTTTAATATATCAAAATTTATTATTTTAATATTTATATAAAAATTAAATATATAATAATAAATTTTTTATTTATTACTTACTACTATTATCAAGTTAACAGGTTAATCAAATAATCCAAAGAGTTAATCCAATAATTTAACGGGTTAATATTTACCGATCACAATCTTTTATCAAGTTGGGTTAATCAATCCTAATCTCAATTCTTTATTAAGTTGGGCTATTGTTATCATTTCCTGTACCAAGTACAGACTAAATAAAATTATACTAGTCTCAAACTAACCTATTTTAACACATATACTTATCTTGCAATTAATTTGAAGATGAATTTTGGAGGCACAAAAATCACATCTGAAAAATGAAGGCAGAAAATACCTGCAAGAAACATAAGCATGGAATTGTTCCTGTGAAGATTTGTGGATCAACTAGAAATCTCCTTGAAAAATGCTTTTGCAAAATTCCGCTGTCCTCGCCACAAGCAATTCCCATGAACTTTGTGGGGTATTTTTGGATTAAAAAATAGATGCCAGGACGATCTAAATGGGTAGACTCAGCCATCAGATCGATCTCGAACAATGATGCAATCACCTCCAATTCGTTTGTAATCGATCAGTGATTCTTATTACCAGATCGGCCTCAAAAGAAGCTTCCCCACCCGCGAGCAGGGGTGAGTGGATCAATTCACCCCATTAAATTATAATTTTTTAAATATATTATATATCACATATTAATCCCTCAGTAAAAATTTTTTTGGACCCCACTTTTATGTTGCTCACTTCATGCATTACATCTCCTTTCACCCCACTTCCATCTTAATTTATTGAGAAAAATATAAATTATTCCTTCAAACAGTTGAATTTTACTTTTTTTATTTTAAAATTTTAATTTTTTTAAATTTTATAAAATTTAAAATTAATACTTATTATCTATTTAATTAATTATTTTTATCAAATTATGTTAGTTTTTATAAAAATTTTTAAACAAAAATTATAATATTATAATATAATAATTTCTTTGATCATTTTATCACATGTAATTTTTATTTTATATAATTAATAAAAATTAAATTATATATAAAAAATTTTAATTAAATACTTGTAAATAAAGTACAAAATTATATGCAAAAAATACAACATAAATCAACATTTTATAATATTGAAATCCTTTTTTGAAAAATTTATGAAAAATAACATAATTTGATAAAAATGGGTAATTAAATTGATAATAAGCATTAATTTCAAGTTTTATAAAATTTAAATGGATGATTTTTAAATTTTAAAAATTAAAAAAGATAAAATCTAACGATCCTAAAATTGAGGCGGATATTTTACATTTTTTTCTATTATATATATATATATATATATATATATATATAATGAACCCACCACCATTCTTTATTTGCTCTCTTTTACATTTTATTGGCTCTTTGCTGATTGATTAAGTATTTCAACAAAGCCCCACCTCAATCAACTTTGAAGGCAAGGCGTAAGATAAAGGAAATTCACAAGTAGTCCTACACAATTTATCAAAGGAAAAAGTAAGTTTTTTCACTTGTTCCTAATTTGTGCTTTCTTTTTTCTACAATCTAAAGGCATTATGAGTTATATTTGAGATACTTTAGAGATTTTAACAATTATTATTATCAAAATTTTAGCGATTCAATTAGGGCTTTTACTACCTTGAAATCTTTTAAATTGTAAAATTTACTTTGATTTTAGGTTCTTGTTATCAACTTATTCTTTTAATTTATGTTAATACCATTATTATCTTTAATGTTAGGTATTGTTTTAATGGTCTGTACAAAAGTTTTAGGATTTTAATTATTTTCAATTTTACTTAAACAATCTTACATTCTTTTTTGGCAACTCACACTACTTTCTTGACTAGTTAGATTGCCTTTGTAAATTGAATAAAAGCTAAAACTTATAGTTGCACAATGGAGTTCATCATAATTAATTAATATTGGATATGGCTTTACTAGATCAGATGATGATGGTTTTACCTTTGTTTGTTTGTTCCCACCCCTATATATGAATTTTATTTATTTGGCATCATTTGTTTTCCAATTCTATAGTTTAGGATACTTGAACAGTCCCACCAATAGGACAAATAGATAACTTTAGCTATCCTTGCATGCTTATAATATTATTTCTTTTTTAAAATTTTCTTATACTTCCTAACTTTTAATCTTTTATATTTTATTATTAAACAGGTGTATCCATGGAAAGATATTCGAAAAGAAAATTGCAAATACCTAAAAATTCAACTTTTGATCATCCTTCACAACAATCTTTCAAGGACAACAAAGTCAATTTAAATGAGCTTCTAGTTAATGCAAGGTTAAGGAGAAATTTTTTTTAATATCACCTAAATGATCAAAATGACATAAGAAGAGCATATTTACAAAAGAGTTCTTATTAGCCATGTGGCCATAAATTTCCCCAAAAAGAAATTGGAGGAGTGGCATAATGATTCAATCCTTCTTCATTTGACAGATACAAGAGTTAGTTGGAATATAGTGTTACTAAAGATGCAAATTTTTGTTTATTTTATTATTTGTTAAAACTTCATTTTGGGAATCACACTGGAGGTAATTCTTCTATCACTAAAGGATTTTCATCTTAGAATAAGAAATATAGATTAAAGTTGCATGTTGGTAACTCGAATAGTTCTCATAGTCAAGCTCGAAAGAAATATAAAGATTTAATGAATAAAAAATAACGCATTCAAACAACTTTTTGTAGATAATTAGAAATTGTGAAAAATGAGTATTGTACTCATTTAACAACATCTATTGATTGTATAAGATTCTTACTACCTTAAGGATTAACTTTTCATAGTCACACTAAATGTGGGAATTCAATTAATCGGTGAAATTTTCTTGAACTTTTTCAATTTCCTACTATTCATAATAAGGTTAAACATAGTTGTGTTTAGTAACACTCCATGAAATCTTAAGTTAACATCACCTAACATTCAAAAAGATATTATAAATGTTGCTACATGCAAAACAATAAATGCAATTGACAAATATCCTAAAGATAAGCTATTTGCAATATTATTTGATGAGTATCACGACATATCAACTAAAGAACAAATAGCAATAATGTTGCATTATGTTGACAGAAAAAGAGTTATTACAAAGTGATTTTTGGGTATAATGCATGTCAAAGATACCACTGCTCTTACACTCAAAGCTAGAATTAAGATTTTACTTTCCCATCATAAATTGAGTTTATCAAGAAAACATAGGCAAGGTCATGCTGAAATTAACAATATGCATGATGAGTTAAATGGTCTCAAATATTTGATAATGAAGGAAAATGGATCTAAATTTTATATTCATTATTTTGCTTTTCATCTTTAGTTAACACTTGTTGCCGTTGTGAAAAATCATAATAATATTGCTTTATTTTTCAATTTGATTTCTAATTTATGGAATATGGTTAGAGCATCTTGTAAATGTAAAGATAATCTTAGATAGAATTAAGCTACTAAAGTTATTAAAGCTATAAGTAATAGTGAACCTTAAAAGGTAAGGGGATTAAATTAAGAAACTAACTTGAAAAGAAGTGGTGATACATGATATGAATCTCATTATTTGAACTTAATTATTATGTTTCCTTCTATAATTAAGGTATTCCGTTACATCAAAAAGCATGGTTCTCACTTGAAATAACAGAAGTATATGTTCTCATTAATTTAATAGAATATTTTGATCTTGTTTTCAATTTAAACTTGATGAAAATGGTTCTAAGAGTTATTGATGAATTTTCATTAACTTTATAAAGGGAGATCAAGATATAGTAAATGCTATGGTATTAGTAAATGTGTCAAAATATTACCTATAAGCTATAAGGGATGAAGGTTAGGAAACTTTATTAAGTGAGGATGTTTCATTTTATGATAAGGAATATGTCTTTACGCATAAGGTGGAAGAACCATTTAATCCATAAGGAAGATCTAGGTGCAAAGCCCTTCAAATCACAAACTTTATTGAGTGAAGTTACTTCAATTGTATGTTTCTATCCTCTATTTCTCCCATTTCTCTTTCCCTATTATTATTGTTGTTGTTGTTGTTATTGAGTAAGATGTTCACATTAAATCAATACATATTCTTTTGGAATTTTATCTTTAATAGTACAAAAAATAAAATAAAATAATTAATCAAATAGTAAAATCAACAAATTAACAAATAAATAACATAAAAATAAACTGCCTTAAAAGAAAACAATACATCAAAACACCTAAAAAACTAAAGGGAAATAAAAGAAGAATCTAACCAAAGAGAAAAAAAGCAAGATGAGGAAAAGGTAGGGACACCTAATCTGAAGGACATTTCCCCTTTCTAAAAGACCTAGTGAGCTAGTCTATCATTCTATTACCAACCTAGGAACAAAATTGAAAGAAACAAAGTTAGATGCCACAAGATGATGAATGTCTTTTATAACATCTTTATAGGCCAAAGAGTATTAAGATCAATCTTATCATAAGCTTTAGCAGCTTTTAAATAATCAGATTCAATAATAAGCAGACAATTAATGATAGAAGAACCCATAAAAAGCCTTTCTTAATGGCTAACACTTCAGTAAAATCCATTGAAGAAGACCTGTGCCAATCAATATAGTTAGCTAACATTTTACCATTATGGTCTTAAATAAAAGCAACAATGGTTGCTTTCCTGGCCTTAACAAAGACATCAACATTCACTTTTAATAAACTAAAAGGAGAAAAGCTCTAGGAAAATAATTTAAAGGGTAAAGAACTTGAATTATAAAGAGTTTTACTCTTAAGAAAATCTTTAACAACACAGCTATCTTTAGCAAGAAGAACCAAATGATTAGTATCTAATCTTTTGAAATAACTTGTATTCCTCTCTTTCTATATATTCCAAGCAAAATTAAGCCATAAAGGAAAGGTAGTAGACCTTCTCCTGAGCTTAAAGGGAAAAAGATTCATACATTTTAAAGAGCTAACTACTAAAAGAAAATATAAGATTATCCACTCTAAAGTAGAAACGTGATCCAAACTAAACTTTATAAGCCAATTGACACCCAAACAAGATGTGATCCACTTATTCTACATAAGGTTCACAAATATGAAAAATTAGAAAGTTCACAACTTTCTTAACAAATAAATTCTAAGGTTGTTTAACACAAGAAATGTTTAACTTTAAGGATAGTATGCAAATTCCATATAAAAGACTAAAACTTTTAGTTAAGAAAACTAATCACCAATGGAAAAACTTAAGAGGATGATTCTTAAAATGAGGTAAGCATATGAAAGCATGATTTCACAAAGAACTCACCATTAGCATTGAAAACCTAAACAAACTTATCAAGAGCATCCACCCTAGGAATATAAATAGTTTTAATAGCATGTCTCTTCAAAAGGGATAACCATTCAATAATGTGAGGCAAATTCCAAGACTTGAAAGAAACATTAATGATATCAAAAATTGAAATGTAGTGATTATCAAAGCTTGGAGTTGAGGTACGAAGTCTAAGGTTATGTAATTCTGGAATCCAAGCATCCTCTTATAACTTGATAAATTTACCATCCCCAATTTGTTAACAAATGCCTTTCATCGAGGTGTTTCTACATTTAATAAGACTGAATTTAAGAGTCCCTAATTAGTTAACAAAAAGAAAATATTTAGCCTTTGGAATTTTCACTTATAGAGCTTCGAGATCACAAATCGCACTCCATGCCTGTTTTGCAAGCATTTATTAATTAAAAAGCTCAAGTTTTTTTTAATCCTATATCACCATGAACTTTACAAAAAGAAACACATTCCTAATATTTTCAATGAATTCTACTTTCTCTTTTAGCTTGACCCTATTAAAATTTAGCCATCTAAGAATTAATTTGCTTGCAAAGAAGTTTAAGAAACTTGAAGTAAGACATTGAAAAGGTAGAGATAGAAAGGGTTAGTAACTTAATCAAAACTTCCTAACTAGCAAAGGAGAGAAATTTTTACTTCTATCCTTGAAGCTTCAAAGAAATTCCATCCTTAACATACAAAAGGGCCTAAGATTTGAATTTACTTTATATAACTAGTAAGCCAAGGTACTTGCCCTAATCTTGACCTTTACAAATATAAAGAACACCAATCAACCCATTTTTAACAAGATCAAAACAATTTTACCTAAAAAAGATTAAAGATTTAGAAAGCTAGATTGTATAATTCCAAAATAGCTTGTAGATTTTCAATATTCCTAGCTGAAGCCTCCAAGAAAAATAAGGAATCATCTATAAATATAAGGTTGAAACACTAAGGTATGATCTAGCAATCATTATACCTATAATCACGTCAAATGTTTCAGCATAAGCTTGCATTTTAGAAAGGACCTTAGTTGCAAGCAAGAAAAGGTAAAGGATAAGGAATACCCATGCCTAAAGCCACAAGAAGGAAAAATAGAAAAAGATATTTTCCTATTTTAAAAAACATCAAAATATATAGATGATACATATTTCATGATCTTATCCACTTAATTATTAGCAAATTCAAATTTATGAAATTTTTTTTTAAGGAAATGCCATTCCAACTTGTCATAAGTCTCATTCATGTCCATTTTAATAGCTATAGATCTTTATTGACATATTTTTTCAATTTTAACCAATGAAACACCTTATAAGCCATAATTAAATTATCTTAAATTTGTCTACCTTGGATAAAGACACTCTAGAGAGGGAAAACACAAACAAGAATAATACATTTCTTCTTATTAGCCATCACCTTAGGAATTATCTTATAGAAAAAATTACACAAACTTATAAGTCTAAACTACCTAACATCTTTAGGAGCATCCATATTTAGAAATAGAACAATGTCGAGTCTACTAAAACTAGTTTAAAGATAGTTAGCACTAAAGTAAGATTTAACTTATTTGCAAACAGTATCACCTATATGCTAATACCTTAGAAGGAAAAATGCTAGAAAAGCCATTTAAGCCAAAGGCTTTCAATGCTCTAAAGCAAAAACTTACTTGCATAATTTCATCATTCATGACTAGTTAAAAAAGAAAACTATTCTAACTTTTTGAGATAACAAGCTCAAGAACATTAATAAATTCATCCTAACTATCTTAAGGATTAAATTTAAAAAAGTTTTAGAAGATGTCACTAATAATTTAGCTTATTTCCTCCTTATTGTCCACTTATTCCCCTAATTGATTTCTCAAAATTAAAATTTTATTCCTTTGTTAGCACTGAATGGTTATGTTATGAAAGAAAGAAATGCTATGGTTACCCTTCTATAACCATTTAATTCTAGTTTGTTGTAACTAGAATATTTCCTTTTGTTATCATAGTTAAGCTAGCTTCGCTACCAAGGATTCCTTTTCCATAATGCACACTAAATCAATGGAATCTTGAATAACCTAGATTTTATCCAAAATGGAATCTACCCTCTATTGATGTTGGAAAAAGTATTTTTGCTCCATGATTAAAGCTTGTTACTACATTTTTCTAAATTAAAACTAAAATAATCATTAGAAATGTTCTCACTAACCTAATCCCACTTACCTTGAATGGTAGATTCACAAAAAGGTTCCATAGTCTAAAATAGCTCAAATTGACAAGGTTTAGGAGCCTTACTTTTAAGAAGGAATATTTTTAGAAGAACAGGAGAATGATCTAATCCTATAGACTCTAGAGAGAACAACTAAACATTTGGAAAAAGACACCTCCTATCAAAATTGCAAAAGGATTTATCTAGTCATTGAAAGATACTTTTAGGTCATTATTATTCCAAGTGAATTGACATCCTTTAAGTTTAAGATCCATTATATTGTCAAAGGAAATTAAGTCTTGGAAATTATGCATTTTAAAGGAAGCCTTGGAAGATTCACCACATTTCTCCTTACATGATAGAATGTCATTAAAATCACCTAACTAAATCTAAGGGCTCTAGCAATTAACCCTAAACTCCTTCCAAGAAATCTTGAACTTATTACCTTTCATGATAGATAGAAAAAGCCCAAATAAAAGTCATTCAAAAAGATATGAGCTTTTAAATTAACAAAATCTCGATGTTAATAAAATGGTGATTATCCAAGAGGATTGAAACATTAGTTTGTTAAATCCACTAAAAAGCCAAGCTACTATCTCTAACTTTTAGAGTCACAAAAAGCCTAGGCCTGTACTTAAATTTCATTCACAAAACATCCAAATTATTAGTTGATTGTTTAGTCTTCAAAAGCACAATGACAAGATGAAACTTCCCAATGAGCCTTCAAAAGGCTTGATTTATCAAGTCTAATTACAAGCCTTGATAGTTCTAAACAAAAGCACTCATGGCAATCATATGGTTATGTCAGGCTAACCACCACTACCTAAATTCTTAAAAGCAAAAATAGATGTATTGTGAATAGCTAAAAGAATAGAAACCTCATGCAATTTAATGTTTAAAGAATTAACTAAGAAAAGGAATGAGATTTGGATTGCTACTTCTTATTAACATAGCTTATTTTTCTAGAATTTGCATATCTATTACCAATCAGCCTTGATTCCTATTAAGAAGGAGTGGAGGAAAAGGATTGAATTGTAGACTTTAGGAATAACCCTTGTTTAAAGCTAGTTATCATAGAGAAAGCATCATACCCATCATCATTGGATATTGGGAAAGTAAAACTTTAGAAGATTTATAAGCTTTCAATTTCTTAGTAAGGGAAGATAAGCCCTGCCCCTTATATTTCCTATTAATAACTAAGCTTATCAAATTATTTACAAGTTCATCTTTATCTTCCAAATTTTTAGAGGAATTGGTATCTTTAATCTTAAACATTTAATGATATCATTATTATTTGGAAGTTCAATAACATACTAAATCTTAAGGTAAGAGGATAATACCTTCTATTTACATGTTGGTATTTGGGTTTGGCTAAGCCATACACAAGTAGGAACTATTTAGCCATTGGGCTATTAACATTAATAAAAAATAATTCAATTATTTAACCTAAAATTCTCTTTATGCAAATTAAGAAGTAAGAGGTTAGTAAGACATAGACCCAAATCATGTTTGTTAGTGAACAAGGTAATAGGGCCCACTTCATCAAGCCTAGAGGCTAGACCTTTTTCCATCTCAGAAATAAATAAATCATTATAAATGTGCTTTTATTCTTTAAAGATAAGGTCATACCCTAAGAATGCACCATAACTTCTGCCACTTCTTTATTTTTTTTAAATATTTTCTCGCCACTTTTTGCAATGCTCTTATCTAGCTTAAGATTATCATACAGTTTGTTATTTCTTATCATGTTTAGGGATCCCACACCAAAAGATAATAATTAAGTAAAGGAAGGAAAGTTAGTCACAAAACCATCTTTCTTGGCTTTATTAGCAACTAAAGATTTCACTATATGCAAATTCTTGATCCAAAAAGCATTTAATTTAAAGGAAGGTCGTGGGTGACATGGATCATTGATAAACATAGCCTTCTCAAATGCACATACCCTTTTATCACGCCTAAGTCTACCATATTTAAAATAGAAGTATTGCATTTTCTCATACCTTATGCAAGCCAATATTGGAGGTAAATTAATAAGGGAAATCAAAAGCCCTATGATAAGAGGTTCTATGATGTTAATAGCAACCTTGATTTTAAGGAAACCTCTCTCAATATCCATATTTCCTTTAAGTTCATCTATCTTAAGGACTTTTCCAATACATTCCTATTTTGCTATCATTACATGCATTTAAAAAATTCAATGGTAAGTCATGTATTTGAACCTAATATGAAGAGATAGAGAAATCTAAATCATGAACAGTCACTGAGGCTTTCCTTTAATTGAAAGAGAGTAAACAACCTATCATATGCCAATGAGCTTCTTTCATAATCCTCTAAAAATTTTTTAGTTCAATAAAGCTTAGAATAAAAGTGGGGATCCTAACTCAACCATACTTTTCCTAAGAGGATTACCCCATCCTTTTTTAATCATAGCTAAGGTAGCATTATGGTTAAAGACATTATAAGTAATGATGCGCCCTACCAATATAATGGAAAGAGCCAAAATAATAATAGAGCTATTTAAAAGGAAAGTATGGATATCACCCTTAAGGCTTGGAAGGTTATTAATATAGTTAAAAGAAGAAGTGCTAATTGAAGCCATAGCCATAAAAGAAAATAAAGGAAAAGAAGAATAAATAAAGAAGGAGTAGAGAAACTAAGCTCCCTTTGAACCTTCATAAAAGAAAGATAAAAAGAACAAAAAAGGGAAATGGAATATTAAAATCCCTATAACCTTTTAGGAAAGAAGCTTAAAACAAAATATGGAAAGAGATAGAAGAAGTAAAGAAAAGAAATATCAAAGATAATAGGGGAAAAATGAGAAGGACTTAAGAGGGAGACCTACAAAGGGATTCATACAAAGGAGAAAGGAATTACATAGAATTGAATTTTCTTTAGGATTGAGTTCTTCTAAAATGTAATATGCATTTTAGAAGGTAAAGTGACATTACAATTCTTGATAAGAAATCACGTACTTAGAATCTAATAAATAATAATAAATTATTTTTTCAAAAAAATTATAGTTATTTCACCTCCTTAATTTTCTAAAAAAAGACTATAATATTATATTTTATCTTTTAGAGGAGCCTACTCATTTAACAAAGAATGCAAACACCTACAATTTATAAATAAATGTTAACTTTTGTTTTTTTGTTTGCACTCAAATATTTCTACACCTTTTTGGCATGAGACTAATCTCTATTCAAGATAGGAGCAGTGATAAACCTTTTCAATAATCACACATCTAAAAATCAAATTAAAAACCCTTTAAATGTAGAACACCACAGACTTAGCTTAAATATTTATGAGAAGCTAATAAAGATTAGTGTAGATAAAACCCAATAATGAACCTAAATAATTCTTTGCTATTTGCATTCTCCCTATTAAGGGTAAGCATGAAATAGCAAACAAATAGGATCCAATTGAGTAAATTTGATTTTTTATGCATGGAGGCAAATTGCATAGTGCAAATAGAAAGATATGGGCCAAAAAATAAAGGGAAATGGGATTATCGGTCGATCACAAGTTATTACATCTCTAACCAATAAGGACCACCCCCAAACAACTGATAGATGAAATGACATATTCCATTTAACCCATTGCATTTTGAACATGTTAAAAGTTGTTCCCCTTTTTAATAATTCAATCAAACCCATTCTTTCCTAAAGAGACCCTAGCAAGACCTTCCTTCATTGCCACCTACATTACTTTTGCCTGACTAACTTTTCACCAATGTTGATAATCACTTATTGGCCAGAAATAACACCATCACCACTATAAATCCTGAAGAAGCCATCCAATGAACCAATCTACTAGGCATTATCAAAAGGTATTCTTTTCACTATTTTTGTTTTTTGATTTTCAAATTTTATGTGATGTCTTCTTCAATTCTCCAATGAGTTTTGTGTTGTGCGATTTGTTTATGGTCTATGTCTGAATCTATATGATTGACTTATCGAAAATCCCCAACTTCAAGTCCTGATGCCTTTAATGTGTAGGAGTTATTTGATAATTCCCTTACTTTTTGTGTTTCAATAAAGCAAAAAAAAACTACTTGGAAAAATCCAAAGTAAAACCTAGTAATGAAATTGGGAAACCTTTCATTTGAAATAGGAGAAGTTTTGAGGGTTTGGAAACACGTTTGAAATCGAATAAAACCAACCATGACTCAAATGTACCATTATGATCAGTTCAATTACATTGGATGAATTGCAAACTTCTTTTACTTCAATTGGTTGCCTAGGTTGAACTACACTGCTCAAGAATAATAGCTACCCAGCCTTTACTCCTTATTGTTGCTTTATTGATATTTTGGAAAGGAAGATGATTGATTAATTTGGAATGTAGCTATTGACAAGGATAGGTTTCATAAGACTTTCATACACTTTCATATATGCGAATGTTGTCATATTTATTTCCCAAAAAAAAAAAGAAATTAAATTTCATCTTTTTGAAAAAAAAATGTTGTCCTAATTTATATAACACGCATGTATAAGAAAATTATTTTTAAGGATATATCAAAATATCATCCAATTCTATTATGCATAGAAGTCATAATTTTTATACAGAGTTTATGACTTTTGACATTGGACTCTCTAAATTGATATTATTAATTAGAACAAAAAGAAAATCTAAATTCTCATGTGGAATTTCACAGTACTATGGAAGGATCTAAATCACATAATTTCAGTGTAATGCCAAGCACTCACTTTGAATTGTCAAACTTGAGCCTTTTTTTTTTCTTTTTTGCTTTTTGGAAATTTTGGAGCTAGTGATATTAATTCTTCATTTAAAAAAATATAAATTCTAGTGTAATGTAGCCATCAAAATAAAAGAGAGAATAAAAATGGTATTTTTACTTTTTTTATTTTCATTATTTCATCTAAAGTCTAAATAAAATAAATAAATCACACTATAAACCATAATTATTAAAAAAGAACAAGACAATAAATTGAAAAGGAGTTTAATTCATGGATTATTGATTCAATTAATGAGTTATTGATTCAAACGTTTATAATACAAAATATAAATTTATATAAAATAATAAAAAATATAATTTAATAAATAAAATAATAAATTTTTACATTATAATTTATCAAAATATAATAATAAAAAATGACTTAAGAAAATACAAAATATTTTAATACAAAAAATTAAATTGGATCAGCTAGTTGAACTGAAAAAACTATAAACCGGTCACTTGACCAATCCAATCAACCCCTAAAACCAATCTTTGAAAAATTGGTCAAAAAATTGATGAATCAATGATAAACTAGTCAAATTATATAAACCAATCACAATTTTCACAATTCAATTAGTCTTTGAAAAAAATATTATTGTTTTCATATTTATAATTTTTGCTTGATATTGTATACATATTCAAAGTTTAAAGTTTCAAATAATAAAAAAGTTACTTTGTATATATAAATGAAAGACACATAACTAAAAAATTGAATTCAATATTAATTTTTTGTGATAATTTGAATTATGAACTTATGAAATTTTGAAATTATTTGAATTTTTTTAATATTTTCATATTTTATATACATAAATCTAACTTTATGATAACTTAATTATTTTTAACTATATATGTATATATTAAAACTTTTAATTTACACTTTATATTATAATTTCAGTTTAACCCAGGTTCGACCCCAATTAAACAATTAAACTTTAAACTGCTCTTATTTTTGGTTCAATAATCGATCCCATTTTTAAAACATTGCAAAATATTATGATTAAATATATTAAATTTTTTAAAGACTACTAATTCAATATAACAAAATGAATCGACTAGATTAATTAAAAATTAGTAATTAAATTAATTTTTTATCTATTTATATATAAAATTAATTTAATAATATAATTGAAACGGAATCAATTAGTTATTCATTAATAATTATACTCTAAATTTACATCTTTTATAGGAAGTGTGAGAAATTTACGCAAGTTTAGTCCAATGAATGGTCGAATACAAACCTCCCTTTTTTTTTTTTTCCTTCATTTTCAATCTTCCTCCTCTTGGTAGAGTCGAAGGTAGAAGTTGGGTATTGAAATAGACAAAAGTTCAAAAATAAAGTTCATAAATCATGCTGTTCAATCTAAAGTCTAGAATTGTTTGGACAACTCGTCATAAAAGTTTAGATGAGGAGAAATATTTTATTAATTTATTATTAAATATAAAAAATATGAAAAAAGTAATTTCTTATTTTAAAAGAAAATTTATTTTTTTGTCAAACTTTTAAATATCATTATTTTTAATTATTAATATAAATATTATATCATTTCTTCATTAATATATTTATAAATAATATTTTCTTATAAAAATAATTTTTAATAAAACAAACAAAACTTAAATTTTAACCTTTTTTTTTTGGGAACCTATGTAGAGCAATTTTTTAGAACCAAAATTTAGACAAACTTTATTTGATTTGTGTATTTAACGTCTAAAATTTGTGAATTGCACTACTCACCTACTGATTGGATTATCTGAAATTTTATTTGTTTGGTTAAAAATATTTTTTAAAAAATATTATATATATTAATAAAGAAGTGAAATATCATTTTTATTAGTAGTTAAAATATAATGTATAAAAATATAATTATGGAGGGAAGCAATTTTTTTAAATAAAAAGAGTTATTTTTTAATAACTCTTTATATTTAATATTAAATAAAAATTATTTTATTTTAATATTTTATAAAAAAAATATTTTTTGATGAAAACAAACAAACTTAAATCTAATTTTAATTTTTTATTAGGGAAATATATTGAACAATTCATCCAAATTCAAACCAACACAAGTTTTATTTGGTTAAATCCATCTGTTGGACAATTGTATATAAAATGAATCATAAAAATAGAGTTAGGGAATAGGCAAGGTGCTTGGGAGCCAGACCAAACCTATTTATATTTTTCACAAACTTCCAATATGGAAGTCCTACTCTGATGCTTATAAACTTGAGCTAACCCACGAAATTTTTATTTTTTAATTTTTTTAAAATTTTTCAATTTTTAAATAATAAAAAATTAAAATCATTCAAAAGTACCATACATTTATTTATAAAATTACTCATAATATATTTTAAATTTATATATCTATAAAAAATATTATATATATAAAATATAAGTTATAAAATATTTATAAAATAAAAATATTATCCATCAATTATTCATAACTAAATCTTTTATAATTAAAAATAAAAAATAAGAGTATAATTTTTTATAGATTGAAAATATAAGCTTATATAAAATCTAAAAATGTAATAAAAAAACTTTTTAAGCCATCCATTCTATTTGCAAGCTAACCCACGCAACTGTGGGCTTTTGCAAGTTGGATTGATTATGGCTCATAACTCTAAAGGCCTCTAAAATGAAAACTCGAATTCTTTAAGGCTTGCATACTTAATCCATTTCAATGGCTCTATATAAAAGAATGGTATATATGTTAAATCTATGCACAAGAAAACATATTAGCAATGAGACTTGGAAAATAAGGTCTATGTCAGTTTGTGACTTAAACTTAAATCAAAAGGAAAGGGAAAGATTTAGGTACATTATTAATGCAATAATACATTAATGTATTATCATATTTGATTATATATCAAATTTATTTTTTTAAAAGTTAAATCTCATATTTCGTACAATAATATATTAATGATAAAATCTAATAGTACACTAATATATTATTATATAAGTAATATATTATAAAATCTTAAAGATAGAAAAAATTTATCTTCAAGCTAATTTGCCACTTTAATTTATTTATAAGCTTTAGTTATTGAATAATTGCTAACATAGATACAACCTAAAATTTTATCCCTAAAATATATGTTAGGTTATATGATTTTAATCTTTTTAATTTTAAAAAAACTTTCTTTTAATCCCTTAAGTATTAAATTCAAATAGTTTTGATCCTTTATTCGATTTTCATCAATTTTTATTATTTTTTTATAGACTATTAACCCTTAAAATGATTCAATTATTCATATGTAATCTTAAATTATTTAAGTTATACGTGTTAATTTGGGGGGAAATAAACCATTTAAATAGTTATTTCATGGTAAATTTGTAAAATTTGGGAATCAAACTTGAGTATATAAGCAAGTATAACTTCAAAAAATGTTCTCTGAATGCTCATATCAAGGATGACAATATTAATGACCATAAAAAAGTATTCATAATTACCATTGAGTTACCTATACTTAAGTATATACTCAAATATACCTAATAGTATTGTTACAACAAATTTAAGAAGTAATATCTCACTTGTTTTGCATCCATTTTTAGCAAACTATATATTGTTGAAAAGCCAATTGAGTCTACTTTCTAATGAAATTAGTTTCATGTTAAAACTTTATGAATATTTTAATATATCCTAAGATATATCCTAAAATTAATGAACAAAGGTCAAGAACTCTAATTACTAAAAAATTGAATTTTTTAGATTTATTTGCATAAGTCATAACTATGTCATATCTTATTCATTTTATTATATAACCATTTCATAGAGAATTAATTGAAGTTACTTATGTAGATCCTAGTAATAAAATGTGGAATCATAATGTTATGACAATATCCAATTGTATTCATCTAGTCAATTATGTTAAATAATGGTAGCCTATAATTCAATATAATATTAGATTATATTGGCTTATGATCCATTATGGTATTAGACTATATTGATTTATAACATTGGATTATAGTAATTTATATTTTATTAAAGCATTGGACTATAATAACATATGTTTTATCATAGTATTGAAATATTATTATTATTATCTCATATTCTATTATAACATCGAACTATATCATCTCGTATTCAATAATAATATTAATTTATATTAAAATATATTCTATTATAATTTTAAATTATGTTACTTTATATTTTACTAGAATATAAAATTATAATGTTATATTTAATTATAGTATTAAAATGTATTAATTTATATTCTATTATAATACTAAAATGTAATATCTTATATTTCATCTTAGTAAGGGATTATATTAAAGATTTTTTTGTTATAATATTTAGTTATATTAGCATGTATTTTAATATCATAATAGATTATATAGTCTCATACTTGAATTCTATAATAAATTATATAATTATATGCTTGAATATTATGAAATGATAGTTTATTCATGTTTAATTATTTATGTAATATGCATAATTTTGTAATAGGTCTATGACTGAGTTTATTTAGTCCATAACTAATAAAACACTAGATCTATTTTGTCTCTGCCATCATATACTTAAGTATAATAATTAAATATAGTTTCAAGTGTGATTCATAAAAGATCTATGCTTAAGTGCATACTTGAATATTAACCTTTTGATTTGTTTTTGCCATTGTATACTTGAGTATAAGTATATGGTGGTAGAAATGACTTATGAGTAATTAAACTATCCAATATTATTTATTGAAATGACTTATTAAGTGGTTTTAAAATTAATATTATGTTTAAATATGATTAATGGCTAGACTAGAAGTATTATTTGATTGAATTGCTAAACTTATGAGTAATTGAATTGTTCAGAATTATTTTGTATAATGAATTATTATAGTGATATGTGTGATGGTGTTTTTATAATCCTTAAATTTGATTATGTATGTATGTGCACAAGCAAGTGTGTGGTATGCTGATAATGATGAAATCTCAATATGGTTGTGTTGTTGAATGAAAAAGAGAAACATAGGAACTATTATAACAATATAATGATATTATATTGAATTAAAATATGAAATCATGTATGGAAGGATAAGGTAAGATATTAGATATTGTGATGTATGTGTGGTATCAAAACCTAGATTTTCTTTTTATAGGCATAAAAAATCAAGCCCTAGGAGTTTTCACATATGAATAGTTTTGAAACATAACTCTTCACTTAACAGCCCCATCTTGTGAGCAATAGAGTGGTTTTAGTAGGTATCAGAGCTTGTCACCTCATATCTCATGACTAAGTGCTCGTATCATGTCATATGAAATATCTTACCTAGGTGCTTATAGGGAGTATATAGGGGGAATGGTAGGCAAGATAAAAGTAACCCCTAACACTAGAGTTAGTTGATATTATTTATAATAATTAATTGTTTGTTATGTATTATTTTGTGATTGTATAATATTTCTACAACTTTAAGAAGTGAATTAAATTGGTATTACCTTACATTTATTTTTTTAACTATTGTCTACTATCAAGGGTGAGCAAAGATGTTATATGACATAATCTAGGACTATTTATTCTTGTTGATTTGCATTGCTTATTGTTGAAAGTGAATGCACATTATAGGTAGTATTTAATTTAGGAATATGGTTGCAAGTAAAAGTTGCTAATTATGTGTATTTATATATCTATACAAAGTATAATAGTGGTTATATGATTGTGTTTGCTTAGTTAAGTACGTTATCTGCTTTTTAAATCTATGATTCATTATTTTTATTTAAAATATTTTTGAAATAGGTCTGTAAAAACTTTGCCACCACTAACAACTTATAATTTGAAATATTCTTTGGATACTACATGTTAAGCAGCCATTGTTAGACTTAGATCATAAATAAAGATGGTTTGGGCTTTGTAACAATGTTAATAGCTAGTGAAAATTTAAACTACATTATATCCATAATTTTTAATTATTATTTATTAAATTCTACTCATTAGTAACTATTTGTTAATATCAAAATTAGGTAGTTTCAGTTAATGGAAACTAGGAAAATAGGTTCCATGTGGTCACATTGGGTGACTCATGAAAAATTGGTATTAAAGCATGGCTTAGAAAATAAATGCAAATAAAAAGCCTTAGGATAGGATGAAAGGTTATGTTTATGGCTATCTATTCAGGTGTTAGTTGAAATTATATTGGTGATATATTTGTTCCATTTCAATGGACATTAAATTGTTAAAGGTATAATGGTAGATATAGATGTGTATTTCAACTAAAAGTTTAGAAATTCTTTGAATTAAAATAAATGGTAAAATTGATGGTTAATTAAGCTGGTGAACCTAGTGTTAAAGAGCTATCTAGAAGTTCTCAAAGTCAAAATAGTTTTAACATGTTTCATTTGGATAATAATATAAGAGGAGAAGAATTACCAGGGTAAAGTAGTAAAGATAATGATTCTCTAGTTACTTTATAAAGGTTTTAATTAGAATTATGCAAATGATAGCAAAAGAAAAAATCTTCCATACAGGCATGGGAGGTGCTAATTTTGAATCTCTATAATGATAAGAATAAATGAGATGGATCTAAAGAGACACTATCTATATGTATATATTTCTTAATTGGTAATTCTATGTTAGGATAATGAGTAATCATAATAAGTAAATGAATGGGGAATTTGGACAAGAGGTTAATCCAATAGTTTAATATTAAGAAGGAGATGAAATTAAAGGTTTAAGAAGGTGAATATATATACACATATGTTATTGATTATGAGGTTATAGTTTCTATATAAGTAGTCAATTACATGTTACAATAAACATTTTGTATCAATATGGATTAAATGGATAATGATGTAATGAAAATGTTAGTTCTAGTATATGATTGTCAATGAAGGATTTTGTTATTAAGTTTTAGTAATTAAATATATATAAGTCTTACTTTTGAAGCTTTGAGCAGGGAGGTAGGTGATTAATCATGAATGGTAATATTTCTTATACTAAAGTAATAAGGTTTTGGAAATTTTGAACTAAGTACAACTTATAAATTTATAAACCTTAACTTGTGAGATGTGATGGATTTATGAGTTATTTGGTCTATAAACTAGAAATTCTTAACTCAAGATAAATTATAAGTATTCAAATATGGTTTTCTTTAATAATTAACGATAATTTGTCTAAAGGAGAATGGTTTAGTGTGGTTTAGATCCCTAACAAGGGAGTATATATATTTTAAGGAAAGAAGTATTGTAATTGAATCTTTATTAGATAGATTGCCAAATGAAAATAATTATAATAATCAAGTTAATGTAAGCCCTATTAGGTTAAAAGGTATGTATGAAGAGATATTACAATAAGGAAAGGACCTATCATCTAACCTAAAAGAGCAATGAGTTAATAAGCAATTAGGTGAATGATATTAGTAGAGAATGTGCAGTAATTTGGAAAACAATGTATGAGGCTAAAAGTTAATTTTGAAACAAAGCTTGAAAATCCTAGTGGGACAAGAATATGCGTATTAAAGATAAAAGATAGGACAAAATATAGGTGTTGTAGGTTAAAAGGATTAGATAAAGATAAAGTAGAGGTCAAAGTATTTTAAATAAAAGTCATTTAGGTTACTAAGGAATAAAGGGAGTGAAAGTAAGAATGAAGGTTATCCAAGATGGAGTTAAAATTAAAATATAAAGATAGAACAAGTGATGAATGCAAATGAGTTTAGGGTAAGCAAAAGATAACAATTTGAACATGAATATTCTAATGTTTCACTAAATGTAGAGAAGGATGGATTAAGGAATAATCAGAATAAGCCAAAATTAGCAATATAATTTGCTTCTTAAGGATTCGAGAATGAATTCTTTGTAAGGGGAGAATTATCGCGCCTTAAGTATTTTATGATTTTATTCTAATTATTTAAATGTTAATTATGTATATGCATTAGTAATTAGGATTATTGAGGATAGCTTCAGGATGACATTTTAATTAGTGAAAAATATGATTTTATGAAGTAAATTAATTATATGATTGTGTTCAATTAAAAATTATTTTACTCATTTACTTACATAATACTTTATATACATGATAATTAATAAGTCATTGTGAAGGAGTTTAGGATAAGAATTAATTTATAAAAAAATAGGATTTTATAATACAAGTAAGGGAATAAATATTAAAGATAAGCTAGGATATAATTAAATTTGGATAGAAGTATATGAAGGAGATTTAGAAATAATTTTTTTTTATTTTTCCCTTAGAACTTATTAAATTTATCAAATTTCTTTCAAAGCTGTAAAAGCCCTAAAAGCCTTCTCCTTTTTTCATTTTCTCTAAAAAGTTTTTCGACCTCCTCCTCCTTTCCTTCTTCAGCTCTTTCCCTTATTTAAATTCATCATCTTCTCATAAGATTAGGCTAGAAAGCACTAAGAAATCATTTCCCCCTTATTCCTAAGTAAGATGTTTCTTTTTTACAATTAAGTTTTTAATGAGATTTTGGTTTTGAAGATGAAAAACTTGAAATTTAGTTTAAGTATGGTTGTATAGCTATTTCTAGGAGTGAATTAACTAATCTTCCAACTCCTCTTTATCTTTTCCATCACAAGTAAGTAGATAATTTATTTGGATTTAAGATTTTACATGATTAATTGCTTATTTTGATAACTTGTATGGTTGTGCTGGTGATTTAATGGTTTTATATTGAAAGGCCATTTCTGGTATGATTTATTAATATTAATGGTTGTAAAATGAGTATAGATAATGAATGCGTGTTGGTTCTTAACTTGTTATATATGTTGATTTAGGGGGGAAATGAACCATTTAAATAGTGATTTTGTAGCAAATTTACAAAATTTAGGCTTCATACTCAAGTATATAAGCATATATGGCTCCAAAAATTGCTTTGTGGATACTTATACTCGAGTTCATGACAATATTGATGGCCATAAGTGAGTATGTATTAAGGTACGAGTACTAGAATCGATCTCTAATTGTCTATACTCGAGTATATACTTAGAGTATGCCATACAATATTTTGTTGTAACAATTTTAAAAAGTTATATCTCACTCATTTTTCATCCATATTTAGCAAATCATATCATATAGTAAAAGTAATTAAGTCTACTTTTTAATGAAATTAATTTCATGTTAAAATCTTAAGAACATTTTGAGTATTCTTAAATTAGTAAACAAAGGTCAAGAACTTTAGTTATTAAAAAATTGAATTTTTGGGATTCACTTGTATAAATTATGAATAGCTTATATCTTATCCATTTTTAGTATATAACTATTTTAAAAAAAAGTTAATTAAAGCTAGTTATATAGATCTTAATGATAAAATACAATATCATAGTGTTATGATAATATTTAATCATGTTCATGTACTTAATTATATTGAACAATGGTGGCCTATAATCTAATATGATATTAGATTATATTGATTTATTATCCATTATAATATTAAACTATATCAGTTTATGATATTGGATTATGGTAATTTATATTTTATTAAAGCATTGGACTTAATAACTTATGTTCTATTGTAACATTGAAATATTATTATTATCTCATAATCTATTATAAAATTAATCTATATCATCTTATATTAAATAATAATATTAAATTATATTGAAATATTCTATTGTAGTATTAAATTATATTACCTTATATTTTGTTGTAATATAAAATTATATTATATTATATTTAATTATAGTATTGAATAATATTATTTTATATCCTTCCATAATACTGAATTATAATATCTTATATTTCATTTTAGTATGGAACTATGTTAAAGATATTTTCTATTTATAGTGTCTGGTTATATTAGCATATATTTTAATATTATGATAGATTATATTGTCTCATATTTGAAAATTATAATAGATTATATAAGTATGTATTTGAAAATTACAAAATGGTAGCATATTAATGTTTAGCTACTATTGTGATATGTATAATTTTGCATTAGATCTATGAATGAGTTTACTTAGTCTATGATAATAAAATAATGGACGGATTTTATCTTTACCACCTTGTACTCAAGTATAGTAATCGAGTATAGCTCCAAGTGTGGTTCATAAGAGACTCATACTTGAGTACATACTTGAATATTAATGTTAGCGATTTGCTTATGCTACCATATGCTCAAGTATGAGTTCTTTACTAGGACCATATTTTAAGTATCATATTCACACATAACCTTAGTACTTTAAGCAAATGGCTTGCAACATTAGTGAAATGATTGATTAAATTTTTACCTAAATTAATATTATCCGTAAATGTAATTGTTAGTTTAGATAGAAGTATTGTTTAACTAAATTGCTAAACTTATGAGTAATTGAATTATCCAATATTGTTTTGTATAATGAATTATTATAATGATATGAACTACTGCAATATGTGATAGCATTTTTATAATCCTTGAATTATTTAGTCTCTGATAATAAAACATTTGATGGATTTTGTCTCTGCCACTTTATATTCAAGTATAATAATCAAGTATAGCTCTATGTGTAGTTCATAAGAGATCCTATACTTGAATACATACTTGAATATTAATGTTATGATTTTTTTCTACTACCATATGCTCAAGTATAAGTTCCTTGCTAGTACCTATATACTTAAGTACCATACTTACATTTAAGCTTAGTACCTAAAATAAATGGCGTACAACATTAGTGAAATGACTTATTAAATGTTTATGAAATTAATATTATGTTTGAATGTGATTGATGATTTAACTAGATATATTATTTGATTAAATTGCTAAATTTATGAGTAATTAAATCATCCAATATTATTTTGTATAATGAATTATTATAGTGATATGAACTACTACAATATGTGACTAGAATTTTTATAATCCTTAAATTTGATTGGATGTATGTATATACGCGCACTAAGGTGTATGATGTATGTATATATGCGCACTAGGGTGTGTGTATGCTAATAGTGATGAAATCTTAATATAGATGTGTTATTAAATAAGAAAAAGAAAAGGAGGGACCATTATAGCAATATGATGAAATAATACTGAATTGAAATATGAAATTAGGTATGGGAGGATAAAATGGGATATTTAATATTATGATGTATGCGCTTGCACTTGAACTAAGATTTTTTTGTATAGACATTAAAAATTGAGCCTTATGAGCTTTCACATGTGAACAATGTTGATGCAGGACTTTCCACCTAAAGGCTCCATCATGTAAGAGATGGAACGATTTCAGTAGGTATCAAGGGATTGTCACTTCATATCTCATGGCCAAGTATTCTTGTCATATCATATGTCATATCTTGCTCAAATGCTCATGGGAAGTAGGCAGAAGGAATAGTAAAAAGGATGGATCAAGTAGGTAGGATAAGAACAATCCCTAACACGAGAATTAGTTAATATCATTTATAATGGTTGATTATCTATTGTGTATTATTTAGTGATTGTATAATATTTATGCTACTTTGTGAAAGTGAATTAAGTCATAATTACTTGTATTTATTTTATTAACTATTGTATGCTATTAACAGTGAGCAAAGATATTATATAACATACTTTAGAATCGTTTATTCTTGTTGATTTGCATTGCTTGTTGTTGAAAGTGAATGGATATTATAGGTAGTATTCGATTTAAGAACATGGTTACAATCAACAGTTATTAATTATGTGTATCTATATATATGTACAAAGTATAATTGTGGTTGTATGATTATGTTTACTTAATTAAGTTATTTGCATACTAAGCTTGTGACTCATTTTTCTTACTTCAAAATATTTTTTTAAATAAGTCTATAGAAATTTTGCCACCACTAGCAATTTATAATTTAAAAGATTCTTTAGATACTTGATATTACGTTGTCATAGTCAAAGTTAGATTATAAATATAGATGGTTTGAATTTTGTAGAAGTATTAATAGTTAGGAAAAAATTTTAAAAAAAAAATTAAGCTCCATCATATGTATATTCTTTGAATTATTATCTATTAATTTTATTTGTCAATAACCATATGTTGATATCAAAATTATGTAGTTTTGATTGGTAGAAACTAGGAAAATAAATTCTATGCCAATCATAATTAAGTGAATTGTGATAGTTTGAATCCATGTTTTTAACGTATAATATCTAATACTTAACTATTATGTCAATATATATTTTTACTTGTATATGTATTAATTTAATATATATTAGAATAAAATAGTTCTTTTAAAATAATAAATAAATATTTAATTTTCATTATTTAAATTTATATAATAAAATTAATATTTTAATAAAATAATTATCATAATATATTAAATACTTTGTTATATAATTATTTAATAAATTTAAATTCTTCTTATATTAAAAATAAAAGTTAATAGGATTAATTTATATACATGATATATATATATATATATGCACGTATACATACACATATATATATTCAAATAAATCATTTAATATACTTATATTTTTATTTTTATATGTCATTTTACATGTAAATAATAAATAATAAATACTTAATTTCATTAAATATTTTATTTAAATAATTAATATTATTAATTAGTCAAATCTACAAATATAATAAATTTAATAATTAATTAAATTAATTTATTTTATTACTTAGACGGTGTAGTTGCCTTCTTGATTTCTATTTTCTTGCCCAAAATTTGGGTGTTATTTTTTTTTCTTATAATATTTTTAATTTCTTTTTATAATTTTTAATTTACTTTTATTATTATCACTTTTATTATTTATGATAATACATTAATTTTTTTAAATAGTATATATATAAATATAATATATTGTTTGAATAAAAATATTTAAATTACATTAGATATTTAATTAATTAAATTATTTAACTAATATTATATTTTAACTACATGTTATATTTTTAATTCATATTACTTAACAATTCAAATATAATTTTTTTATCTATTTTATTGCATATTGTCATTTTTATGTAAATTTATAGATAAAATGTTAAGGTCACCAACAAATATAAATAAAGAAAACTATCAAATCATTGTTAGAAAGATTTAATAGACATCAAATTAGTACTAAAATATTTTTTTACATCAATTTAGTATCAATGTCAAAAATTTCAATACTAATTTGATGTAAAAAAAATTATTGGTACTAAAGTGAAATTTTTGAAAATAATACTAAATTGATATAAGAAAATCTTTCAATACTAATTTAATGTTAATCAATTTTTCAGGTAGTGATTTAGTCATTTACTCACATAAATATAACATGATATAGGTCTTACTTGGATAATTAGTTAATATAATTAGATGTTAGTTAAATTAATTAATTATTAATTAATAATTAATTATATAAATTGATTTGATCAACTAATAATATTAGTTATTTGAGTAAAAATATTTAAATAAAATTAATTATTTTCTATTAACTGTTTATATGTAAAATGATATATAAAGATGTGTATATATTTTATTATTTATTTAAGTATTTTTTTACTTTAATAATATTTTAAATTTATCATATGAATTTATATTTAAGAAATATAATAATTTATTTTTAAGTAATTTTTTGAGTCATACTTATTTAAAGTATGATAAATCTAAAATATAATTAAAGATTTATTATATATCTTAAATTATTATACTTTTTAGAAAATAAACTATTATATTTCTTAAAAATAAATGATTATATTTTATAAATGCTTTATAGTAATTAATAATTATTATTTAAAAAATTTATTTGATTATTTTTAGTGAGGATATAAATGAAAATACATATATTATTTAAGGATAGTTTCTTATTTTTACGATCTTATTGTCAATAAACTAATTTAAATTGCTAGGTTTATATCAAGCGACAATTAGTCTAAGTGGATAGGAGATTGATCCCTTTAAGTAAGGTTTCAAGTTTCGAGTTTTGTGAATATGACTTATCAGGATATCCGGATGATTTTTACAAAAAAAAATGCTAGGTTTATTAACTTTTTTAAATTAGTTAATTGAAGGTCAATCAACTAATTGAATAAATTATTTGTTAAACAGTTAAATTAGTTGATTGCCTTGATTAAATAATTAAATATTATTAAATAAGTTAAAAGCTCATCAAAAAGTTAAGAAAATATTTTAAATAAATTAAAATTTTAATTTAACTGAAGTACTTAACTAATATTTTATTTTTAACTCATCTTACTTTTTAGTTTATACATTATTTTTCTTCATTATATTTATTTTATTGTATTTTTTTCTTTTTTCATGTAACTTCCTATAGTTTACGGTTAAAATGCTAATGTTTTTAACAAATATAAATATAATACAATATGTTCTTATTTTATTATAAAAATATTTTAAATAAATTAAAATTTTAATTTAATTTAATTAGTTAAATATATTTTCTTTTTAACTTGTATAATTTTGAAACTCACAAAAAATTTTATTTTTATATTTGTTCAATTGTATATTTTTAACTTTTTTTTCTCCATTTTCATCTCTACTCCTATATTTTAGAATTTAAATACTAATATCATGAGCATTAAATAATGATTAGATTGAGGACGAAAAAGAAGAAGAATTGTATGTAAGTTATAAAATAATATAAAAATTAAAAATATTATATGTAATTAAACTAAACTTATAACATATTTATAGTATTTTTGATAAATTAAAATACTTAGTAATTATAATAAATAATAACTATTAGCAGAAATATAATAATAAATAATGATTAACTAAAATAAGTAAATAATAAAATAATATAAAATTTTAAAAAATTAATTAAATAATTTAATTAAATTTAATCAATAACTTATATATAATAAAATAAAACATATAATTATTAGCATAAATAATAACTTTAGAATAATATATCAATAAATAATAACTATTATTTTATTAAATAATAGCTAAAATAAGAATGAGAAAGAAGAAGAATAGTACGTAAGTTATAAAATAATATAAAATTTAAAAATATAATGTTTAGCTGAATAATTAAATTAATTTAATTTAATAAATTATTAGAGTAAATATAGTAGTAGATAATAATTATTATTTTATTAAATAATAACAATGAGCATGAGATAGAAGCAGAATAATGTGTAATTTATAAAATATTATAAGGATTAAAAATATAATATGTAATTAAAAATTTAATTCAATTAAATTAAAACTTCTTTGCAATATCTTATAGTTAAATAAAATGCATAGTTATTAGCATAAGTAACAACTATTAGGATAAATTAGTATCAAATAATAGTTATCATTTCATTAAATAATAACATGCATGAGAAAAAAATAATATATTAATTATAAAATAATATAAGATTTTAAAATATAATATGTAGTTGTAATTCAGTAAAATTTAATCAATAATTCATTTATAATATTTCATAATAAAATAAAATATATAACTATTTGTGTAAATAAAATATTAAATTGTTATTATTTTAAATAATAACATAGATAAATTTAAAAAATGAAAATAAAAATATAATTTATAAAATAATATAAAAATATAATCATAATATATAATTATATTATTTAGTTAAATTAAATTAATAATTTAATTTTAATTTTTATAATAAAATAAATACACTATTTAATATTTATATTACTCAATAATATTAATATCTAAATTCCAAGTAAAATCTATCATATGATATCTATTTCACTTAATAATATTAACATTGGAACCATAAGTAATAAATATAATACTTGAGTTACAAATCATAACGGACTCTCATTAGATGTATATTTAACTTAATTTAAAGTATTGTCTTTGAAATTTGGTATGAAAAAGTGTTTTTATAAAATTAAAAAATTAATTTTAATGTTTAAATATTTTGATTAATAAATAAGATATTAATTAAACTATGTTAATTAATATATATTTTATATTAAAATTTTAATTTACTTAAATTATTTTTACAAAAATATAAAAATAATAATATCACAATTATTATAATATTATAAAAAATTTATATTTATATTTTAAAAAAATAATAAATATCCGCCTGTTCACATGGGTGCGATACTAGTTTACCACTCACGGGATTTTCTAGTATCCGGATCCTATACATTCTTTTCGGTGCAATTATTGCTTTTCTTGTCCTCTCTCGATCGTGTAATTCTACGACCTTTTCAAACCTCATGGTAGGCATTAGGTACACGTCTCCTTCTAGGTAGACTGGAGTCGAGTTGGATCTCCGATGGCTTTTTCTTTCCGTGTTTATTTCGTTTTACACACGATCTTTTCATTTTTCTTTGAGATTTTCTATGAAAAATTTAATACGCACCGCCGGTGAATGATCCATCAGTATTTTAAAATTATTAGATTTTATTTAATTTATGTAGTACTACACAATCTAAAAAATCTGAATCTTAAAAGAAGGTTGGTACACCATATCTCCCATTTTCTATTGTTGCCTCATTTGTCATTTGTAGTCATTTTCAGACAAGAGTCTCAAATGGTTCGGAATTTACGAGTCGTCTGGGGTTTTGATTTTTAAAATTTAATTTAATTTTTTGCATAAATAATATGACTCGGTCAAAATCTACTACAAATTTTAACAAATTTAAAATTTTAAAATTAAATTTATTTTTTAGGTGACGTTTGATTTGTGAAATATTTTTAGTATTTTTAGAAATGTTAATCTTTACTAATATCACATTTTCATATTTGGTTCAAAATTTGAAAAAAAATATCTGAAAATATCACATTTTTAAAAATCTTTTTGACTCAATATTTTTTTAAAATATTCCCATAAGGGAGTTGGGTATTTTAAAATCTCATGTAATGAGAATGTGATATTAAAATATTTTCAAACAAACTTATAGTGAAACAAACATAGTAATATTATATTCTCGTTAATTAAATTCTCAGAAATCACATTCTTTAAAATGTACACTTTTCTAAGAATATAAGATTTCATGAACTAAACGCAACCTTAATATAAGTCTTATGAGCTTATCCATCATGAATTTCATTTGTAGTTGTGATGAACTGTCTATTTAATACTCCTATTTTTATATTAATATAAATTTAAACCATTAAATCTATAAATGTGATGTAATTTAAAAATGATTTTGAAAACAATTTTTATAACACTGTTTGATTGAATAAATTTAAATTATTAATTTATCGGTATAAACCATCTCATTAATGATATATCACAATTCATTATTAAAAAATCAGTTTTAATTTAGATCAAATTAAATTTTTATAATCTATATCAATATAAAAATTTAATTTGATCGTATAAGATTAAAAAATTTTAAATTTTAATTCTTTCATATATAAAATAAGATGTTAAATTATTGTACAAAATGACTAAAATTTAAATATTTTTAATTTTATAAGAATTAAATTTATTTTAATTTTTAATTAGAAATAAATTTAATAAAAATAATTAAAATAAAATCTTAGTCTTTTTTTAATTTTTTGTGAATATTGCTTTGATTTTATGTATACATAAATATTATCAGTTTGATTATAAAATTTTAATTTTTAATAAGATCTTTAATTGTATACAACTTCAATTTGAATGTGATGAATACTTAAAAAATGAAAATTTTATTAATAGAAGTTACGCCAAAATTGGTAGACACTTTATGCCAGAAAAAATGGAAAAAAAAAATCACAATAATCATTCAAATACAAATTCTTTAAAATGAAATATTATTTTAATCTCTCACATAGTCCTTAAAATTTTATTCTTAACTTGATTTTGATATATTTCATTTGTCTCAATCAAATCCTTTTATTCACCTACCTCCCGCGTTATTAATTTATTAACGACATTATTGAAATTTAAATTTAATGTGATGCACTAATATACTTGCATGAGACCTTCTATATGTAAACTTGCAACATATATAACTTTTAATTCAAAATCACTTTAATTTTTTTTTATCTTTTTTAACGATTAATATAATATCCTTTTGATTTGTTTAGATAATTAAGTTATGCAGGTCATGGTAGCGTCCCCACTAGCATTAGCATTAAATCAAACCTTGAATCCGTCTATTCATTTTAGTTGACAAGGTGTGAGGTAGATAGGCGAAGAAATTCTTAGCACTAGAAGTCTATTGTATTAAGGCATTTAAAATAATGTTTAAATATAAAATTATCTATAAATTTTAATTTAATGTAATAATTGTAATTATTATTACATTTAATAATTTAAATCAGCGTATTCTTACAATTTTATAAATCTTACATTGATACCAATCCACCATAAACTCATTATTTGACATTCTATTAATAATGAAAATGTAATTATAATTGTAATTATAATTATTACATTTAATAATTTAAATGAGCGTATTCTTACAATTTTATAAATCTTACATTTTATTAATGTATGATAAATGAAAATGCAATGGATCCATTAATTTAATCGATCAAATACAATAATTTCAATTACAATTGCCACATTAAATTAAAATTTATTGATGAATTAATATTTTAAAAAAATACTTTAAACGATTAATATAATACATTTTATATACCTAAAAATTTTCTCTAAAGAACTGCAATTGAAAAAAATGAAATTGTCTATGAATAAACTAAAAATAAAAATTAATTAGAAACTAATTTAAAAGACTTACATCTACATAGAACCACAACAATGTATTGGTTTTTTCTTTTACGCAGTTTTATGTACGGAAAATCTTTTGATTCAAGTAGTATTTAATCCTCCTTAAAGATTATATATATATATATATATATATATATATATATATATATATATATATATATATATATATATATATATATATATATATATATATATATATATATATATATATAATTTGATCCCTAATCTTTACATATATATTAATTTAATCACTTTTGTTATCGTCAAAAATAAAAAGTTAATGTTGTATAAATTCCAAGCTTTTAAATGATCGAGAATTTCCATCATATAATTAATTATTTTTCAAATAAGAAAAATTAAATGAAAAATAGGGTAATTCTACAATGATGTCTAACTTCTTAACGTCCTAAAAAGTTGGTTGTTTTTATCTTTAATTTTTTTACATCAAGATAAGATTTAATTCACTCATTTATTTTGAGACCAATAATCTAATAATAAAAGTACACTACGAAGGGCTTCAGCTTGGATTATTTTGTTTTCGAAAAAATATAGAATGCCCTTTTTGAACTTTGAAGTTATTGGATTTTATCTCTTTTAATTTCAAAAGTTTGAATATTACCCATTAAATTATATGAAATTTGAAATTAACACTTTGACTTAATTTTCTATTTTATCAAATTATATAATTTTTATAAATTTTTTATACAAGAATCACAATATTATAGAATATTAACTTATCTCATCATTTTATAATATATAATTTTGAAACTTTTTTACAAGTATTCAGTTAAAATTTTATATATATAATTTAATTTTTATTAATTATATAATGAAAAAATTATGTGTGAAAAAATGATGAGATAGATCAATATATTAAAAATATTGTGATTCTCGTTTTAGATACTTTTGAAAAAAATTATATAATTTGACATGATAAAGTGGAAAATTAAATGAATGATAGATATTAGTTATAAATTTTATATAATTTAAAGGAATGATATTAAATTTACAAAATTAAAGAAAATAAAATTTAACTATCTAAAATTAAAAGGGTTATTTCTCATTTTTCCCTAGCTGAGCTAACCTTTGTTCTCAAGTTCTTACTGCTAAAATTTTTTCTTGGGGCAAAATACTCTTATCTCCCCTAAGATTTGGTTGAAATATACTTTCTTTCCCTTGTTTTTCAATTATAGCGTTCTCCCCTCTGAAGTTAAGAAAACTGAATGATGGTAACTATAAATTAAAATGTCTTCATAGGCTATACAAGTAGCAAAAGAAACCTTACCTTTCCATTTACCATTTTGCATCTATTTCAACCCTCCTTTTCTTTCTCTTTCCATTTTTTCTACACAATCCATCTTTTTCACCTTCTTCTTTGCTACATGATAGGTTGACAACTTCATCTTCGTCAATAGTGAAAGTGTTACAACCGTTTAAATTTTTTTTAAAAAAAAGTCCCTATACAAGTTTATTGAACTTGTATAAAGAAATATGAGATAAAACTTTGTATAAAGAATAATTAATTATTTTAGTGAAATTAGAAATGAGAATTTTATAAGAAATAGATGAGAATATGGGAATAAAATGAAATATTCAAGATTCAATTGTGATTAGAGTTGAATAATTGATTGTGGAGGAGATTACAAGTACTTTTTTGAAAATGTCCTTGGCCACCTTTCCTTACATTTTAAAATTTTCAACCTTTCCCCTATTTCTCAATAAAAACACACCTAAACCTTTATTCTCTTCGTCTTCCTCTCTTCTTTTCATCTCACCTTAAGCCTTTTTCAATCACTTACATTTCCTCAATCTAAGTAAGTTAAGATCTCCTAATCTCTAATCTTTGTGAGGCTTTCTCTCCATTTTCTTTAGGATTAAGTGTGATTAAGGAATTTTAGTTAAAATAGGGGAAATTTGAGCCTTAACTTCAATCTTTATATTTTTTAATGATTAGGAGCTATTGAACTCTAATTTCTTCTAGCTAACATCTTTTCCATATAAGGTGAGTAGCATCCACTCAAATTTCTACTTAAATCCATCATTTTGTTTAAAATTAAGAAGTTATAGAGTTTTAAAGAATTTTGTAGAAAATGTTAATTTAAGCATGAGAATGAATTACTTTTAGGGTGAATCTTGTTAAATGTAGTTATAATGAATTTTGATAGGTTGGTAGTTAGATTGAATGATGAATATAAGATTTGGGGGTTGAAAAAGTCACATGGACAATGATTTTGTTGAAAATTTTGCAAATTGTAACATGGTAGTCAATTACACTTATCAAGCTTACCTTTTATACAAAGATAGTCAACTATGCTTTCCTAAAGTTGCTTTCTGAATTCATATAGTTAACTCTATTGTCAATTATACGTGTTAAAGTTATTTTTTGGAGATATAAAGGCTGACATACTTACATTATTCTCTTATTTCCATTTATGCGGTTACCTTCTAGACAGATATAGTTGACTATGCTTGGTCAGAGTTGCTTTCTAGGTTTATGTAGTTAACTACATCATTGGCTATAAGTATCAAAGTTACTTTCTAGAAATATAAAGGCTGAATAACTTGCAATATTCCCTTATATTCATTTAAGCCATTTTTCCTTATTTCCATTTATGTTATTTAAGTAAATATCCTCACTTATCTTTAATTTATATTTTAATATCCATTTACTAAAAGCATATATGTAAATGAGGAAATAGCTCCATTTGGATTTAAATAAAATATCAAAAAAAAATCTCAAAGAATAGAAATCTAGATTTTGGGTTCTAATTCAAAATGATGAATTTTCATAGTACTGCCATTTTTCATCTTATTAAGAAGCCACTTAAAGATTTCAAAAAATTGAGTCACACAAAAACAAAACTATTATTAAAGCTTTCAATGAGTTAAATGAAAACATAAATATCAAAGGTTTTAATTAGGCTATGAAATGACAATGATTTAAGATCAATCAAGATAATCCGAAATCCTTATTAAATTTATCTACTTGTCTATTACATGATGGCATGTTTAGGCTACCTATTAATAACAAGGTCATTACATGTTTGATTTGTAAGTGTTACATGACATTGGATGCTATATTCATATTATACAAAAATTTAAACAATTTATGAGATCAATATATCAGGCGAGACCTTATTTATATTTGAATACGTAAATATTATTATTGTATAAAATGGTTGAAGTGCTAATTGAAACATTTGTACTATTATGGTAAATGATTCATTAAATATTCTTAATGATATTTGGAGAGATGATACACATGCACCATGACTTGTTGCATTGGATTTATGTACCTTTTTATGAAAGGATAAAGTAAAGCCTAGAGGAATAATGTTATATTTGTAAAAAGATAAAGATTATTGGAAGTCACAAAGAGGTTTACTTGCCTTATATTCTATTATTTTGCTTATTGTTCTTGTATTACTCTTAAATTTAGAGTTGTTGAATGAAAAGAGTTGAAGCAAGTTGCTATTGTGTTATGAGTAAGAATGCAACTAAATTGCTATGTCTTGAATAGTACAAATGTGTGTATGAATGAGGAAGTCTAGTTGTTTAATCTTTTTAACAAGTGCGATTATATAAAACAAGTAAAGTGATAGTAGTCAAGTTGTATACTACATGCATTTATGATTGCTCCCATATAAAGATAGGACGTTTCTCAAAATTTTTCTCTTTTTCCTGGGCAAAGATATAAAAATTCATTAAATCTTTCTAAGTTGAGCTGAATAAGAGAGTAAGTACTTAAACTTATGATGGGTCATGATTACACTTGCATTTGTTTCAATATTCCTACTTATTCACTAAGTTTTCTAAGTAAAACTCATTTTTTATTCTTTTTTTCTTTTTTTTTTGGGTGGATTTTGACATTAGATACTTAACTACTTTATGTTGGAGTGAACGTGAGCCTTACTATGTATTCTACCATTGAAGTGAGTCATGGGATAGTTAGAGTAGGTAGCAATACATATTCATCTTTTACATGATAAAACCATAATTGCATTTTATATTGTCTACATTCATTGAGAAATCTACCCTCGTTACATGTGTCAAAAAATTTTTTTTAAATAGTTGTCAAAGTAAGATTGGCATGTGGTTGCTTAATGCAACTCCCTACATTAGTTACATGTTCTGGAATGGATTATGACAGAAAGTATATTGATTTATTTTTTATATTTATTGTGAAAGGTGAGTTTTTTATTTTATTTTACACCTCCAATTTTTTATTATCTCAGTTGCGGGTTTGTTTGAACTTCAGTTGCATGATTGTTTCTCTAGTTTGTGTTTATTATTAGTGGGGATTTGCGTTTTTTGCTCAATATTTTTGCAAAAATTATGTGATTTGTGTGCTTGTTGTGTTTTTTCCATGGCCGCTACTTTGCTTTTTATTGATTTGGTTGCAATATACCAAAAGACACATGGGTTTGGTAGGATTTTGGTTAATTCCGCATTTGATTTGATTGATTTTGCATCTGATCTTAAAATTAAAGCCCCTTCCCTTAGAAGGTGGTTTGTGGGAAGGAAGAGTGAAATGAGAATGGAGATGAAGGACGAGAATGAAGGGATGGGAGAATCTCTAGAAGAATGAAAATTCATTTGGGAAGGATGACCATTTTTTGTAACATTTAAAAAAAATTATAGTTTTTCAATGTTTTTAGTGGTTTCTGTAATGAATGTTGTGTTATTTTTTAATAATATTTTTTTAAAAGTTATTAATCTCTTTAATTTTTCGGTGTTTGTTACATTTTCCTATTCAATGATCACGTCGATTTGTTGTTAGTTTGATGATTATGATTCAAGTAAAAGATAATAATAAGTCAGTGGTATGATTTTGTTATTTATTTAAATTTAAATTTTATGAATTTTATAGATATTTTTAATTATTATGATGAATTATATTTTTTAATTACTTGATAATTATTAATTAGTTAAAATAAATCTATAAAACATTGACAAATAAATAAAATGATTTAAATTTAAATTATTATTAGTATAAACATTTTTACATTACTACTCATGTGTTACCATTTTACAAATAGTATACAATATTTTACATTATTAATGAATCAAATTTAAATTTTAAATAAAATAGTATACTATTTAAATTACCATTATATTTTTAATGAATAAATAATTATAAATACAAATGTGATGTAATATAAAAAAATAAGGTTTATTATCTTTTAATGATTATTTTAATGATAAATATTAAAATTAATTAAAATAGTGAAATATTTGAAGGGGTTAACTATAGATTCTATAAAGGATAATTTTTACATTAAAATTGTTAGAATATTGATGATATCATCATTTGATAAAAAATTTTAACAGAAATTTAGTAGAAGGAGTTAATTGTTATGTTAAAATTCATATGTGGGGAGAATGTGTAGAATTTTAAAAATTTAGGAAAAAGGTACATTTAGATCAAAATTTAGAGTAGGTAAAAGTATTTTATTCTTTTCTTTAAGCTCATTGTCACTCACGTCAATCCTATTACGTCATCCCTTCCGTTCAAACTCACGTCATTACCCCCCAGTCTTTTCAACTTTTGAAAGACCAATAAGCCTGTGCCACCTTTCCCCAAGCAACCCATTACTTGTCTGTTTGGAGAAATTGTTGGATACATCATACATCACTTATATTGCGTGTTATTAATTATAAAATATAAATAATTATAATTATTAATTTTATAAAATTTATATATATTAAAATTTAATTTTTTAACTATAAAAAAATTTTTAAATTTTAAAAATTTAAGATATTAAAAATTATATAAAATTAATAACCATCCTCTATTTGTCCGTTATAATTAAAGGCGTGCGAAAACGCACATGATTCCTCACTTGTTTGTTCCTTTTAAAGGGGTCCATGTGTATTTCCACCGTTCAATAACCAAAAGTTAACGGTGAGTATTTATGCATTTTGATAATTTAAAATGAAGAGACAAACTTTTAATAAATATATCATTTAAAAGCTAAAGAAAATAGTGAAATTAGCCATTAAATTTTATTTATTTATACAAACTACATTCATACATTTTTTTTATCTCTAGGAATATATATTAATTTTTCTTAAATATACTGTTTTCGATTTTAATGTATTTTTCTTCTATATACTCTTTTCTATTTATTTTAAACATGTACTCATGCGAAAGTGCAAAAATTTCTCTTTTCAGAAACTTCTCCGCCTGCAACGGGTCCTGCTTTTTCCGTATATATTGATAGGATCCAAACCGAGACCATACGAGACTATAACTAGAACTACACGACGCCGTTCGGATGCATAGCGTGGCCGGTAGTAGAAGCCATGGACGCAGAGAAAAGAAAACTTGAAAATGATCACAGCAATGAAATCAGTACAGGTAAGAAGCAGAAAATCACAAAACCGGAAGAGAGACAAAACGACGTCGAAGAGGAGGTCGAGGAGTTCTTTGCGATCCTGAGGAGGATACAGTCGGCTGCCAAGTATTTCCAGAACGTTGACGGCTCTGGCTGTAAGTTGACGACAACGATGAACACTTGGAAGCCTTCGTTCCGCGCAGAAGACTTTGAGGAAGATGACGGCGTTAGAGATGGAGAACTTGATGAGAGCAAAGAGAGAGAGAACACGATGGAGGATCATTCGGGTTTGGATTTAAATTCAGAACCTCCTAGAACCTTCGAGAAGGGTGAGGATGATAGCGTCTTTTAACTTCCTAACAACTAAGTTTTGTTTAAATAAAATTTCTGTGCCCTTTTTCTTCTGGGAGTGCTGATGCCTGATGGCGTGTTTATTAGATGAAGTATGAACTTTGTGATATGCCTCTTTGGATGTCTGATTTTACTTTTCTTTTTAGATTTTTGTTATAAAAACTCTAAAATAATAATGCAATCAATGGACAAAACTTAGGTTTTAATTGTTTTGGTGAAATATATCTTTAATAATAATATAGTTATAAATTAATAAAATATTAGATTAATAATCTGTATAATCACTATCAAATATGAAAAAACTGATGAAAAATAATTTTAATTATTTTTTAATAAAATACGGAGATAAAAAATTATCATTTTATTTATATATATCGAAATAAATAATTTTTAAAAAAAATCCTAAAAAGAATAAAGGGAATCATAAAAGAAAAATATTATGTTGTCATCTGAACAAATGACGAAGAGGAGGAAGAAGAACGAAGTCTGTGGTGATTTTGAAGTCAAGGTATGTCTTTGACTGGTTTAAAGAGTTGATTTAACTGATCTGTTAATTCGGTTTTCAAGTTGGATTTATTTGTAAGACATTCTTGTTGAACTGGGGCGATCATGGTAAATTTTTAAAATGAATAACAAATAAATGTAATTTGCCTTAAATTAGATTAATAATGTAGTTTTAGAACTATAATTGTTGTTCTTGTTAACGGTTGGTCGGAGGTGTTTTCTTACGGTACTTTTAATGTTTCAAAGTCTGAAATGCAGTGATAAATTTATAAATTATTGAATTTAAATTATTTAATTAAAACTATTTTATTAATTAATATAATCAAACAATCTCAATTTTTAAAATTATTAGGTATTTCAAATTTTAAAATATAAAGTATTATAATATTCACCTCAGTATTTTTTTCTCTCTCTAACAATGCTACAATCATTCTTTTTATTTTAATTAATTTATTCGCATTTGTTCGTAAGTTTTTTTTTTTTTTTTTGAAAATTCAGAATGGATATAATCTGAGGATTGTAATATCTGATTACAACAAAAGAATCAAGATGCATATATCAGTTTATTATCAAGTGCAACAAGCCTATTTTAACGTCAGCTCCATCTTCAACCTGAGAATAGCATTCCTCGGAACCACAGATAATATGGAAGCACACCCCCTGGAAAAGCCATCTAAAATATGAATTTTACTTTTTCCTTTTTTTTTTTTTCCCTACGCCCCAAGTTGTGTAACTTTTTTTCTTTATATATAAAATTTATAATTTTTATTATAAAATTTCGCAAATATTTGATATAGAACTACAACCTTTTTCATTACAGCCTGCGGCATGAACCGTCATATTACGCACTCAAAAAGTTGGTAAACGCGAAGAAATACCCCGAAATCAATATTTTTTTAATCCAGTCTAAGTCGGTCAAGATATTATATTATATTAATTTATTTTGATATTTTTATATATACTTTTTTTATTCTTATTATTTAATTAAAATTTTATATATTTAATTTTGTTTTTATTAATTATATAATATAAATATTATTTATAAAATATAACAAAATAAACCAATACATTGTAACATTATAATTTTTATCTAAAATTATATAATTTAATAAAATAATAAATTAAGTTGACTGTAAATATTAATGTTAAATTTGATGTAATGAATAATTTCTCAATTTTCAAAATTAAGAGAAGAAAATTCAACCATTTTGGAGTTGAACAAATATTTTATATTTTTTTATCCTTTAATACCCGCTTTGACAATTGGTTCGGTCTAAACCAATGGAACGTAGGAAATATGTGGAAACTTGGATGATCCAGTCACCGGTTCGATACCACCTTCATCTCCTCTTTTTCTTTAAAAGAAAAGAATGAAAAAGAAACATTGATTTTTTTAGAAGAGTTAAATACAATTTTTTTATTGAAATGATGATTTTGTGTCATTTAATTTATAATTTATTAATTTAGTTAGAAAATTATAAAGTAAATTTTATTTAAAAATGTTTTACAAATTAATTTATTAAAAAATAAATTTTAATTTAATAAATTATCTTAAATAATTTATAATTGATTTTACTAAATATTTGTAATACAATTAGTTAACTTACTTTTTGTTATAATTTTTTAATTATCAATTAATTTATTAGTTATTAATTATTTTATAAATTATTAGTTCTGCATCAAATAAAACCCATTGTTAATAGCTTATTATTAATTTTTTAAATCTATATTTTTTCTTTTAACTAATTAAGAACTCATGCCCTCAATCATGTAAATCTAAATATATTTTTTTCAATCTTGCAATTTTGCCTCCAAATTTAGTATCAATAATTAAATATAAAATTAGTAAGTATATCAATAAATAAATATATTCTTCTCCTAAACTTTAGAAGAATAAAAATAAATAAATAACTAAATAAATATACCATATCATAAAATATAATTAATTTAATTCTAATTAATTATATTTTTAAACTATAAATATATAAAAATATATATAAATAAATATATAATATCATAAAATATAATTAATTATATTTCTATTATAAATAATAATTATATAAAAATTATGTAAATAAATAAATATATAAGATCATAAAATATTATTGATTGAATTTTAGGTTATTATATTTTTACTTTGAATATATTAATTGCATTAATATAATATAATTTTGAAATAAATATGAATTTATTTAATTTATATATCTAATTATATTAACATGTTATTTTATATTATTTTATATTTTAAACTAATTTAATAATTAATTTTATAAAATATTTCTTATACAATTAACTAACATATCAATTATTAATTATTAACTATTAACTAATTTATCAATTATTTGAACGAAATAGAGTTATTATGTCCCAATTAAAAGATAATAGGTTTCATAGTGATAATTATATCTTTGTCTCTTAAAAATAATAATAGAAAAGAGAGAAGAAAAATGAGAGAATTCAAATTCATCACAACTTTATACAGTAAATTAATATTATTATCATTATGCATATATATTATACATAGTATAATTATATTTTAATAAATATATATTGAAGTTAACAAAATTATTATATAATTCATATTTAAAGTAAACCTAAAAATGAGAGTTTGTAGTATGCTAATAACCTATTTAAAGTGAAATATTTGTATAATTGTAATGGAAAATTAATTAAATAATTGAATTTGACTTGTTAATCGTGATTCAGAACTTTCATTTGTCTCAATTTAATATTAGATTTGACGATTGTAATTGAGACAATAGTAATATTTATATTGTTATTTGTTTTTGCCAGTTAAAATCATAAGATAAATAATTATGATCATGTAGAATTGAACAGGAATGATATAAGGTGTATACAACATATAAACATGTAAAGATCACATAAAATTGTATACATAAAAAAGGACAATTCTAGAATGAAACCTACATTATCACCCAACTGAGCTTTCTTAAGAATGCGGATGCTTTAAATTAGATTGGAAATTTTAGGATCTTGTCTTATTCGCAAAAGGTTTTTGATCAAATCTTATCATAAAATTGCTCAAGGATACATCACAAGTAGCTACAAATGATTAAAGCCAGAAAAGTTGCTAGAAAAAAAAAAAAATCAAAGTGCGTATAATTGATTACTCCTGTGGAAAAAAAGTCCTTTCCGTTGTTGCTACTCACATATTTATAGGCCACAAACTTAGAAGGTTGGAACTGATATTGATATTAGTATGTTCCCAGATTTTCAAGAATGGGGTAATTACTGTGTATTAAAGTGAGTTTGTGGGTCGATCTCACAAGTATCCCATCACGTGGGAGCTAATTTGCAAATAGAGAGGCCACTACTTTTCTATTGTCGAGCTTTGGTCGACTCCAGTTCTTTATTGTGGGCCTAGTCTTTGGTCACTTCTTTCATTATACCGAGAAAACGATACGAGATATCCTCACAAGTTTCAATTTTTTCTCCATCTAGTCGGACGAAGGAACTTTATTGAGCTGCCAATATTTTGTAAAAAGTCGAGCGTAACACTATTTTATTTAAAATGTTTTATACCAAATAATAACAATTATAATTATTTTCATTTTAAAACTTATTTTTAATTATATATTTATGGGTTTGGCCGCTTGGATTTTGATGTAATTAGTCATTTTTCCTTTCAATAATTGGACTGATTTTTAAAATATTAAAATATTGACTGAAATATTTAAGCTGTAGATCACTTTGACAAAATGTTTGAACCCCAAGCCTTTGTACGTACAAGTAAAAGTTCTCTTTCACCAGTGAACCACAATATTTGTCTCGTGACTATTTACTAGGTCGTTTGTTATATTGTAAATTATGTTGAACTCTTTTGATCTATGATAAAAATACGTCCGCATCTCTTTTTATTTCTGAAAGCAGTACTAAAATAAATAATTTTCGTACTATATTTTGAAATATATATAAGATATTTTTGTAGATCTAGACGAAATAATCTTGTGAATAAACGTTATATTAAAAATTAAAACTACATTAGTTCTGAACATATAATATAAAAAATAAAGCCAACGATCTGTGTAATTTCATCAAATTTATATTTATAATGATTATAAATGTGATTCACTCTCTATTATGCGACCAAATGGTTTTGGGGCAATTATACAGGGTCAGTGGGAAAACAATGAATACCTTCCCGTGAGCAAACATATAACCTCTTATATGCATATTCTAAACGGAAAGCATAATGATTTACATGAGTTGGGATTGTTTGGGTATGTTTATATTTTTAAAAATTATTTTTAGATTTAAGAAAAATAATGAGTAAAGATTGTTTATTGGAGTAAGTAATAAAATGCTTCATCTAATTACAAAACTAAGTATCAAGAATAATTTTTTTTTTGAAAATATTTAAGCTATTTGTATTTTTAAATTATATATTTGAAGTAATAAATTTTAAAATCAGAGTATGAAAATATTTATTAAACAAAAACTTATGTTTTTGGAGAATATAAAATAAAAAATTAATTTTTAAAATAGTAAATAAATATACCCCACGACTGATCAAGTTGGAAAAAGCATTTTTCTTTAATTTGCACCCTAATATTCGATGATTACATTGAATCTCAACTAATTTAAAATCAAATCAAGTTAAATCTAATATAAGAAAAAGTTTTTATAACATTAATTTTTTTTTTATTCAAAGATTGGAATTTGAGATTTTACTTAAAAGGTACTAGCCATCAGTACCAGGCTCCAACTATTCGGTGTTAATCAGGAAAGGCTAGTCACTTACGTAATTGTTGTGCGCTTGCTTGTCCTGTTTTTAAGCATATACCCCCGTTCGACTATAATGAAAGATAATTATTTACCAAAAAATTAATTAGTTTAGCCAGGTTCCACACACAGAGAAACATATTTATTAATGAGAAATTGTTCTATAAAATTACTTTAAGTTTTATATAATGGCAAGTATATAACATTGATATCATCAAATAAGTCTTTTGATATCATCAAATAATTGTCTTTTCATTTGAAGTGTCCATCCCATGCTTTTAGACAAAGTCCAATAGAAAATTAAATGAGGTAAAAGAAACAATGATTCATTATCGATTGATAATAACATGAAATTTGAGAGTTGCTTGAGAATTTAGACATCAAATTTTAAGACTAGAAAATATCAAGGCTAAAACTAGCTAGTTAGAGCAATTTGGAAATTGGGAGAGGAAATAAACAATAGCAAAGTAGAGATATAAGGGTTCTCTAAAGCTTTAAAACGAATAGATTTAACTAGTCAATTGATACAATAATTATATGTAATTATTACAATTTAAAATATTGATATTAGAATAGAATTTATAATTTGTATTGTTGGTGTGTGTCGATTGGACTTGACTTATTTGTCACTTCATCAGCAATATTGCGCCAAGATGCTTTAACGAATTCATGTGATTTGTTATTGGATCCAGATCCACATTTTTCTTCGTTTTTAGAGGAAATAAAAATAAAAATTTTATTTTGTGATCCATTATTTTTTTTTATTAGAACTCACATCTTTAAATAAAAAATTATATTTATTTTAATTCAAAATTTATCATCTTTTCTTTTAAGGAAAATAAAAGGATATATTTCCTTCATTATTAGAGGAAGGTATTGCATCCTAAAAAGTCATTTTACGTAGTCGAAAGGGCGACTAGGTTGGCTCACGCCCTCCGACATTCTAATTTTCCATACATACTCATGATTTGAATATAATTTTTATTCTTTTAAAATTAAAATTAATTTAATTTATTTTGGCCCTTTAATTTAAAATTTTAATTTTAGTTTCTTTAATATTAAAATTATTCAATATTGACCCATTCGTTTGCCCTCTGTTAGAAACTAAAGTTGATTGTTTATTGGCATAATTTTTGCCAACTTCGCCGCTACATTCAAAAGGTAAATTGCCCCTCATTTCATCAAACAAAAACACAAGAATAAAATGAAAAATCAATTACAATCAAACAAAAAAATAGAATATAATTCTCAATTATATCTAATATTTCCCTTATTATTCAATGCACAAATAACTCCAACTTTGCTAAATTTGCTTAATCCCATCCCAAATGGTATGAAACAAATCTAAAGCCTTCACAATGGATCAATGAAGCTTACAAACCTTCGTAGGCTGTTTTAAAAAAAAAAAAAAACTTTCAAATTATAAAACGCTCTCTTTAAATCACACTACACTTAAAATTTCCAGAACAAATCGCAGTTCTAAAGTAAAGTATAAATTTTTTTAATTTAATTACAAGGTTTCTCTATTTTTAGATCTATGTTATTATCTTCCAATAACTTAAAATCCATAGACTGCATACATAGGCTTCAAAAAGATGAAAATACTAATTCAAAAAGCCACAAAATCAACCAAAGCAGACATTAGCGGAAATAATCAGGGCAAACACAAAAAAAAAAGCCAAAAAGAGAGAGGAGATTTTAGAGTAAGGAATATGAATTTACAATCAAAATAAATATGAAAAAACAATTGAAGAGGAAAAAATAGTAGAATCCGAACCTTTTGGCCAAACAGAAAAATCCCCAAATTTGAAACATTGGCATATTACGAATTTGACCCAACAAAACAAGTCTTCGTCATTATGTATACTCCAACCAGCAGCATAACTACATTACTGTGATGGATGCGAAACAATGCCAATGAGGGAGGAAGGGAAGGCCGGCAAATGAGGCGGCTTATGGCGGTGGTGATGAGTCAGCAGTAAAAGGTGGGATGGCGAGAGATCATGAAGAGAGGAAGCCAAGGAGATTTTAGAGAGTGAAGGAAGAAAAATGGAAAAAAAATGGAAAAGTAATTTTTTTTTTTTTAAAAAAAGGATGATTACCAGTTGGCCTTCGACTTAGGAGCCATAAAAACAAAATAATTATATTCAAACAATCTCCATTAATTTTTAACAGAATGTCAATGCCAGGATCAAAATCAAATAATTATTAATTTATGTAGGTCAAAGTTGAGATTTTCAAATTATGAGGACCAAAATCAATTAATTTTAAATTTAAAGGACCAAAATTATATTAAAACATATATATACAAACTTTTAATTTTATTGTACATACCAACTTCTAAAATTTTAAAAGAGCCATAATAATGATAAGAAAATTATGTACTTATGCTTAAAAATTTTAGCCTCACGTGACATTCAATGTTTCATAAAAGTTTCATACCTTCTGTTATATTCAAGATTTACTCATTAGTCATTATGTGTATTTAATAATTTAATTATTCCTACTATTACTAGAAAGAATTATTACTAGTATAATAAAAATAAATTTTATAAAAATATAAATATAATGTGTAAAATTATAATTATTTTATAATTAAAAAATGTAAATAATTTATACATTGATTTTTTTCTTTCTCTCTTTTTATTAAATTTGAACTTTTTTTTTATCATATTGTAGTTTAAAAATAATTTATAGTAATATATATTTACTTAAAATAAAAAGTTTACATCGCTTATAAAATATTTTTCTGATCAACTTCCATCTAACTCTAATTTTATTTTTAAAGATATATTACATCCATTAAAATTCATATGCATTTGTTTACATTATATACACAATATTAATTGCACAGCAATTATTACTTATTTGCTATCCATTTTAATTTTATCATCCAAAATTTTCACAATAAAACCTTTATGCATGTATAAAAAAAGTGTTTATATGTGTGTGTGCGTATATATATGAATTTTATTAATTAATTTTTTTTTAAATTTTCTAAAAAAAATAAACTTTTTTCATCCAAATTTTTTTTTTTTAAAATTTTAAATTAACTTTTTTTTTATCATCCAAATTTTATTGTAACTTTTTTTGAAAGTAAAAATAACTTCTATGTTACAACTTTTACAACTTTATATTTTTATTTACACTATATATATAACATAAGAATTTAAATTAATTTATTATTAGTGTAAATTAATTTTATACTATCATTTATCTATGTGTTATTAACTTAATAAAAACTTATTAAAATTTATTTACAATTGGTAGAAAATTTTAATTACTATTTTTTTTAATGACGTCTCTTCTTTTCATTCACTAATAGTGTAAAATATTTTATACTAACATTAGATCAACTTTAAACTTATAATATAATTGTATTAGACTTGTTATTTATTTACTATTTGTTTTCACTTTATCATCTAAAATTTTCACAACAAAATATTTATATACATCTAAAAAAAGATACACATGCATATGCACTTCATTATAATAATTATATTTGTACAAATTTTATAAAGTTTTATTGCTTTACAAAAATATAAATAATTTGAGTTATGACTTCTATAAAAAAATCTTCTATAAATTTTCTCACAAAAAGAAATCTTATAATTTTATTTAATATTTTATAATTTTTATATTTAAATTCTGAAAAAATAAAATATCTTGAATTCAAATTATTAAAAAATTATATTAATAAATTGAAATTTTTTCATGCTTCAAAATAAAATTTCACCCCCTTCTAAACCGTCCCGGACCAGAATATTGCTGGCTCCACTACTCCTTTTGGGATCTAATGGAAATGAGAATAGATCTTCACCTTCATCATAATCCTTTATTTTTTCACCCCATATCTTTTCTTATTTTCTATTCTCCTCATAATAAATTTTTTTTGAAAGACTATTGATGTTATAAATGGATGTTCAAATAATGAATTGTCATGAAATATGGAAAGAGAAGTTACTCAAGTGGTGTTTTTAACAAATGAATCATTTTCAAAGAATCAAGTAACCCTCTTTATTGATTTACTAAAATGTGTCTTACACCCAATGTTTTCTTCATCTTTACTTTAATTAGATTTTATTTTTGGTGGGCATAGAGATATTTCATATGCAACAATATTTAAGGTCACACCAAACCTGTATACATAGCGCAACCTAAAAACATAACAAAACTTTTCAATCATTCAATTATCTCTTCACTTTCAGTTTTATTAATCGCTTTCACCTTTTTCTTAATTGCGTATAATCTATTACACCTAACACACTAAAAATAACACCAATTCATAAAAAGGGAAAAATTATTAAAATAAGAAGATGGGAGATCTGAATATCCTGTTGGATTTTCAAACTTCAGTGTTATACAATGCCTTTTAGTCTTGTATTCTGGCTTGTCTCAAAAGCATATAAATAGATGCAAGCATAAATATTTATTAAAAAAATAAAAGGAAACTTTTAAGTTAATTAGGATTAATACAAGTCACAAGTTTATGTATGATGGATTTTATTTTTTTAATTTACAATAATATAATTTGTGCTTAGGAGTTTAACAAGTGGATAATTGATTACTTTATTCTAAAATTTAGTGGTATCAATTACTCTAAAAGCACGTTTTTCATAAAATATACACTAATTTAGTAAAAATATTTTTCCATTTAAATTATTAGGATTATTTTTGTTATATTTTATGTTTTAAGTAATATGATTTTTCTCTTCCGATTTAAACAATTGACGATATGACAGAACTACTTTGTCTTTAGATTTAGAATATTTTCATAAAAAAATTAAGTTTAATGGCACAAGAAGGAGGATTTAATTTTCTTATTTATTAATTAAGTCTGTGGCACTATGAATTTTGTGTGGAAAAGAAAATTGTATTATGTTTGTAATTATAAAATGCAAAATTGTACATGTTTAAAAAAAAAAAAAAAAGCACGAACAGCATTTTTTGCTAAACAGCTGTGGAGCCCCTCCTGCTGTGACTGTATTCTCTTTTTGTGAACTCATATTTGTTGATGGGCTCCGAAGATTTAAGAAACTGGATTTGGCCCAGATTGTTTCCTTTCCAGGCCCCGAAGTAAAGATTGTCATCGCCCAAAAAAAAAAGAAAAGCCGGTTCATGTGACTTTCCGGAGAAACTTTCTTATAAATTGTGTCTACGCTCTGCATAACTTCCATAAACTAAGCCAATCCGAAATTTGCTTATTAATATCTTCATTAAAATGAAAATAATGAATGTATTTTCTATCTCCTAACTGACTTAATGTGCACAAGGTTTTTTTCCCCCCAATCGAGGGCAGCCAAAGAGATTTAATTCTATAACTTTTAATATACCATTCAAATCTCTCCCTACTAGTTTTTCATTTAGTGGCTTTTAATATGCATAAATTGTATAAACAAAAATTTCAGCTTTCTATAATTTGAACTTAAATCAGTGTAAAAAAAATTATAAACACACATTGCACATGATTATAGTGAATTTTGGACCACATGTGGGGAAAAAAAACTATGGGTTTATTTGTTTTTTATTTTTAAAAACATTTCTTTTATTAAAAAAAATAAAAGAATCAATTTGACAACTTATTTTTAGAAATTATTTTTAAAAACTATTTTCTAAATATGTAACTTAAAAATAAAAAATAAAAAAAATTTAATTATTTTTTAAATTTCTTTCTTATTTTGAATATTAATTTTTACAATATTAATCGCCCTTAATTTTGATTTTTTTTCAATTCAAAAAAGAATTTTAAGAATAAAAAAATTATTTTAAAAATAATTTTTGATAATAATTTTTAAAAATATAAAAATAAAAATATATTCAAATTGGAAAGAGACAGTTTATCTTTTTCTTTTTCGCTTGTTTTCCCTCCGATGTACATAAGAAACCGATGACATTAAAATGAGACAGAAAAAACAACCAACTTATATCGGAATGCCCTTCGCCATAAAGAATGAGGGATTGTTATTTTGTGAATCAATAAAAATGAACAATGGTTATTAATCTTAGAATTTCTGAGTTCAGAGCTTAACTGTATTCTTCATAGTAGATGAAAAGCTTAGGTTAGGAGACTGTCAGCCAATTTCGTCACAGATTAACTTGTTGAGTTTTATTGTGTGCCGATTGTTCTCAAAAGTGAAAACACTCATGATTAATTTTATTATTACACTAATATACCGCTTCGCATAATAATTTTTTGGGATTTGAAGGGTGCACATAGTACAAGACAATCTTATTTCATACAATTTAATATTTATTTAACATGGAAATGATAAGAATTGAATCTTTAATCTTTCAATTTATAAAATTTTAATATTATATTATGTGTGTGTCAATTGTACCTAAAAGCTTAAATTATTAGATGAAAAATCAATTTTAATTTTATTATCACTCTAATAGATTAAATTTGTACCTGAATGATGCTCCTAATCTATATCTATGTTTCCTCAAGAAAAATTGAAATTTAATTTTATGGTTCGATGAAAAAATGATACATTAAAGAATAATTTAAAAAAAGTAGGACAAATTATATTTTTTTATGTTTGACCTAATTACAATTGATACTTTTCACATTTTCTTAATATTGTACGTTAATCTCTCTCAAAAATAACCACCGTTATAAAATTATACTTTTAAGTAAGACATGTCTATAATGTAACCACACTTAGAAGACATTGCCCTTAAATACCTATGTACAAATTTATTCTTTTTTTAAAGAATAAAAACACAAATAAAATTAGATGTTTATTGGAAATGAGGCGTTAGGTAATAACAACAAGCAGAAAAGAAGGGAAGAAGAATAACGCTGCAGCCAAAATGTACAAATTGTCTCTGCATTCTATTAACTTCTTTCCATCGGTTCTTAAAAATCTCCATAATATTTCTTGTTTTGTTTCTTTCTAGATATTGTGCATAGTATTTTTTTTCCCTTAAAAATTTACATTTTTTCCTCCTAAATATTCTTTTGCATCTTTGTATTTAAACTGTCTTCTTATTATGTAGAATTTCTTCCCAATAGAATATAGCCCAACATGCCATCATCTAGTAGATAGAGAGGCGAATCAAATCTTATGTTTCAGAATCAGAAAAGTTCAGATAGATGATTGTTCTGAATTTGGATTCGTGAAAGGATAGAGCATAAAATTAAATAATAAAGAAACACGGCTTTCATTTATTATCTTTATGAAAGGTTAGTATATATATTAAAAAAAATTGGAGGTGATAGGTGTAATTAGGTTAAGTTTCAAATAACATTAGTATAATTTGTCAAACAAAATAAAATAAAAAATAAGAAAAAAGCAAGTTACATGAATTTTTTTAAGGTTTAACTTAATTGCACTCAACACTCTTTATTTTGAAAAAGAGATGAATTTATTTTGAAAGAGATATATTCATCTCTTGAAACATTTTTATGATTGTGAAATGCAATACAATGATTTTAAATTTATAAATTATAATAACTTCTTTAATATTGTCCTTGAAAGACCATTTTCATATACTTTTATATACAAATATAATATTTCTTTGAAGGATAAAAACTACTTTCCTTTTATGTATAATAACTGTGTTGTACATAAAAATATAAAAATATAATCTTCTAATCAAGAGAAATGAAATTGAAAGAAAGATTTACATGGTTAAAGATGCAAATCTGGCCACCTCACTTTTACGCTAATTTTATTCTTATTTCTTAAATATTTTTTAACAATTTTATCCCTTAACCCGTACAGAGCATGCAAACTTACTCACAACATTAACTCTATTCATTTTGATAATGGGAATTCCTTACTATCATACACACTGGCATCCTAGGTAGATTCAACTAATAACTTAGGATCAAATCTATATTTTTCCTCCAGAAAATTAAATAATTTTATATTTCTTTTATTTCTTTTAGAAATGGGTTAATGGAAGTATTTTCCTCCTTTAATTTCGTCTATCTTTATTTCAGAAAACCAACACCAACTTAGGTTTTAAAAGAAGAGCGTTGCAATTGATTGAAACTTTTGATATGGTGTGCGATAGCTAATGATAGAAGGCTATTCCTTCTCCGTAGCTACATCAACTCATAAGCCCTGTATTATGCATCAGATGCAAGCTAGCATACTAAAAAGATCCATATGTATCCAATTCTTCTCTGCAATAAAATAACTAACGAGCTTCCATGGAGAAGAATAAATAGAAGTACAGGGAAGGAAAGATTATGTCATATCATTCTCCTTATTTAAGAGTTTTAATAAAGAAAGAAAGGAGATTAAAAAATTATAATTAATTTCTTTAAATTTCTCTAAAACCCTTAATTGTTAACTATTTTGTGGCCATCTGATTTAAAGGATTTTGAATCATTTTCTAGATATCTAAATAAGGAGAAGTTACGCACTTAAATATTCACTCTTTTCCTTTCCTTCCCATAATTCTCTCTCTCTCTCTCTCTCTCTCTCTTTTAGTTTCTTCTTTTCTTGACTCTCAAATCTTTTCTTCCTCAACATTCAAAAGGCTCCAAATTAATTTTGTACCACCTAACTGATGCCAATATGTGAGCCGGCAAGGATTTTTAATTACCAAAATGAACAGGGTTAGTGTTGTGATCAGTAAGTTTCTATGCTAACTAAAAATGTCGAAACAACTCTTGGTGACCGGCATGGAACTAATGCAAAAGTCAGGAAACCAAATTTACTTTTTTAACGAAAAAACTAATTCATTTAAGTATCAAAAAGGTCTACTCCCTCGCATTCATGCCATTATGTATGCTTTACTGTTCTTTTAAAATTCATTATTAACAGTATATTGTTAAAATTTAACTCAAATTCTAATTATAATTACTTTTTGTCATAAGCTTTTTTAATTAAGTTAGATCTTTTGTTAAACAATAATCAAAATAACTTGTTAAACAAATTTTGAAGTCCGATAATATCTTGTATTTGAATGTGATTCTAACAAATTGTTGAGAAGATTTGAACAGAGCTTTTTTTCTTTTTAGGCTGTAACCCCAATGAGATTGCTTAAAATTTTATAATTTGTTCTTACATTTTTTGTAAAATTATTGAAAGTAAAATGTATATACAATGTAAATAAAAAAAATATCTATATACATTTGAAAGTTATTGTATTGATTATATTCTTTTTCTTATGTAAGTAGTTAATTTGTTTCCTTTTTTCTCATAAAATTGGTTAAAATCTAAACTAAATCAAATATTTTAGGGCAAAATTTAAGCCGGTACCATTCGCTGCAATTTATTGCAGCGAGATACTACAATTGAACTTTCTTTCATTTAGGTGTTGCCTTCAACGTCAAATTACCACAACGCTCAGAACACAATACAACGCATCTGTTGTGCAAATTGAGAAGAAGAAAAGACACAAAACTAAAACGATAAAACATAGTGACCAGAAGATGAAACGACACACCCGTAGAGTGTTTCGAGAAGAACAAAAGGCACGAAATAGAAACAAGAAATCACATTCCGTCAAAGCGCAGTACCAGTGAAGAAACTCGAGAGACCAAATGAAGACGCTGTACAAATCACTGAAAAATACCACCAAAGAAACTCAAATGACACTAAACAACCGAAAATCAACACTTTCCGACATTGAAAACTTAAAACCAATTCAAATAGTAACTTTGCACAAATTAGAAGCGTCAAAATGGATCATCAACAGATAAACCCACATCCTCTTAATATTGATTCGAGTATCGGTATTATATTGCAATTAATTTGATGGAAAATATTACTGTTTGCATGGATTTGTATATATATGTACGTTGAATTGAAACCCTAGAACTTAGAACGATCAACATGCCTCACACACTATTTTATTGTATATTACTATCACTAATTCTACATAATAACTGTTTGTATGAGAAATAGAAATATGGCACCATACATATTGTTTTGTTTTTTTTTTACATTATGTTCACATAGAAACAAATAGAAACACCTTACTCCTCTGATGCAAAACAGTAACATGCTTTTCTATCAATTTTACTATTAATCATGGTTGATTCATCAATGTATTCCCACATTATGTTGCATGTTACTGTTTCCACATAAAATAGTAACATTTCATTTGTTGTTACTGTTTCTTAATAGTAATACCTTGTTTTTGTCAAATTTTTATTATTAATCATACTTCATTTTATCTATTTCTTGTGTTTTTTTATTGGTGTTTCTGTTTCAGACCAAACAGAAGCATGTCACCATAATAAAACAACATAAAATAGTAACATCTCATTGTTGGTGCATGTCACTATTTCTTGGGGAAACAATAACACATTATTTTCTCGAAGTTCCATTATTAATCATACTTCATTTGTCTATTTATGATCTTTTTTGCTTTGTATTGTTGTTCCAGACAAAACAAAAATATGTCACTAGAAGAAAATAATATGTTATTGTTTGCTATAAAAATAGTAACATATTTTTATTTATTAATTTTTGTTATTTATAATGCTTGATTTATCAATTTATTTGAACAGAAACGCAACAAAGCATCCAAACAAATAAAAGAATCTGAAGAAGAAACTCAAAAATTCTAACAATACAGGTTCAATTTGCTGGCATGTATAAGGCAGATTGATGACTTTCAATTCAATGAGAGACACAAGATAGTGCTGCAACAAAACCCATTTTGGATTCTAAGTAATGCAAAAATAACAAAAGATCTTGATCGTAGTATATGCCGAAAAAGTAATTAAGAAATACAATCAATAATTGCAACCTTCTCAGATAAGAATAAACATTTCCTAATTAGGAGCGAACATCTGAAAATAACATCAATATCGGTGAAACTAATTTTTGGAATAAGGGATAGTGATTGGCCTATCAAGACAGCATTTGGCAAGAGGCTGCAATCAGACTTCAACACAAGGTGTTTCCATGGCTAAGGACGCATGACAAAACTAACAATATTCAATGCACTAGAAAGAGCAATATGAGGAACATAGAGATTGATATTCAAGATATCTCACACCTTATAACACTGATACTGTTAGTGACTCTATTTGTACCAAATAGGACTCACACACTAGGCTGCCATAAATATATAGAAGAAGTAGATGACATAGCACAATATGGGTGGTCCTAACACATACACGAGCAATTAATGAGTTCAATTATAAGGGACAACACCCCAAATGTCACTGGCTGTGTCATGCTATTACCAATAAGTTAAAGTTGTTAAACTTATTTTTACTTCATATCATTTTTTCTATATTGTCTTTATTCATTTCTATTCATTTAATTAAATGTTCTTGCCACTTTTCTTGTATGTTTTTGGCAGTTTTCATTTATGTTACTGTTTGGACACTAAACATTAATGTCTAATTATTTTATGTGTAAAGTGTTACCCTATATTTTTTGATAGTTTGATTGTTATTGTGATTTTATTTGTCCATTTATTTTAAGTTTTTAGTTCTTGTTACTATCTGCATACTAAATAGCAACATGTTACTATTTATTTCTGTAGACTACTAACATTTTGTTCTTTGCAGCTTTTTTATTAGTGACACTTGATTCTTCTATTTAATTTGAGTTTTTTGTGCATGTTACTGTATCAATACCAACAGCAACATGTTACTATTTATTTTGCAGACAGTAACATGTTCTTTTTTAAGCTGAATTTTTCTTAATGAAATCAAAAGCGCCTTTTTATTACTCCATTCTTAAATGCAGCTTCTATTGAAAATTAATGTGATAAAATGTACAATGTATTATTGACAGTATTGACTGTATGAGATAATAAACATGCTTAACATGTTGGTGTGTGTCCTAGGAACTAATCATATAGATGATTAAAGTAATACATAATGTATTATATTTTATTTTTATAATTTTATTATTATTCTGCATAATTTATAACTTAATATAATAATTATCCTTGAAATAGTTTTTCTATTCCTAAAATACCTCTAATCAAGTATTATTATGAAAAGGATAGTAATAATACATCGAGACTAGCATGTATAATGACTGATGATTACAAATCATGGATATATTGTATCAAGTCAATACATGAGTATATTATTAGTGAACAATGTACTGAACTGACCCACTATGAGAATATTGCATGGATAGACGTATCATAAGTTATTCTTATATGATCACAAATACATATAAACCTTTGACCTAAAGTCACTACGGTTTCCTACATGAGGAATTACTCACTTTAATATTGTCCTATGTCACTTTTGATCAGGATGACGAATAGGGCATTGATTAGGTGTGTCATGAATCATGCAAAGGGAAGTGAGTGATATAGATGAGATTTTGTTACTCTTGTATAAAAGAGAAATATCCTTGGGCCCCTTAATTGAGTGAGACTTAGAAATGCATGACCATGCTCGATTAGATTAATATATGATATTAATCATTTATTTTAAGTCTACTCAGTATCAAGAAATATAAATTGAACATTGACGAGGATAACACATTCCATGCCTCCAGTTCAATTTGGATATTATTACAAAAGGGTTATGATGCAAAAGGTTGATCATGTATTAGGTGGATGTCGAATCACAGACATTCTTACTATTTGAGTGGCAGTGATATATTGCTAGATACCGCTCACTGTTTATGGCTCAAATATGAGTCATTGTCAATATAATAAGAACTTACAGGATCACACAAAAGGAGGATCACACAAAAGGAGTTGAAATAAGACAATAATTAATTGGACTTTAATTATATTAATATCCAATTAATTGAACTTATTTGCGTACATATATATATTATTATTAAGAATAATAATGTGTTATTCACATAATATATATATATATATATATTATGTGATATTATTTGATATTAAAGTAATATCAAATAATTAATTTATCATATATTAGATAAATATATTATAAGATAATATTATTTTGATATTTGATAACTATATGCAATTATCTAATATTAAGATATTTATATTATGAGATAATATTATCTAATATTAAATAATTAATAAATAAGTCCTATCTCTCCTTATTATCTCTAGGATAAGGATAAAATGAGTTGTTAAGTGTGATTAGAATTTTAGAAGCATTATCTTAGTAGGACTAGGATTGTGGCTTACCTAAGTTCTATAAAAAGGGGCTTGAGGACAGCACATTAGATACGCTCATAGGCTTCCTAAAATCCTAAATCACTCAAAAAATATCGAATCCTAATTCTTAAAGAGAGAAACGCATCCTAGCAGATTCGTGGAGGGCGAGAGGTCGTTGTTCACTCCGTGTGGATACCGTAGAGATGTTGTACCTTTCGGCCAACGTTTAATTCATCCACTCTCAAGTTTTGATCAGTAGAAATACGAGTGCCCAATAGGTAAAACCCTAATCATTGATTTATGCTTTTTGCATGGATCCTAGGTAGAATTTGGATCAAAATTTTGAAATTTTGCTGCATGTAATAATTCGAATTCCCAACATAGCAAGCATCATATCCAAAGAGTGCCAAGATGCCTTAAATGGGACCTGAAACTCCTCACACACTAACTAAGGGATCAATTTATCTGTCAGCTTCAAGTAACCTTTCGAAAAAGTCAATTTATTCTAAAAACAAAAACGTGTCAGTACAAGAAAATATATTACTATTTATTTTGAGAATATTAACACATTTTTTTATTTATTTTTTATGTTAATCATGGTTAATTTGTCGTATTATTCAATTTTTGTTCAATGTTACTAGTTGCACATAAAACAATAACACATTATTTTGTCCAGATTTTCATTGTTAGTCATGCATCATCTTATTTATTTATTGTATTTTATGGTTGGTGTTGTTGTTGTTGTTTTAGATTAAACAGAAGCATGTCACTAGCAAAAAAAATACGTTACTATTTGTTCTCAAAATAGTAACATGTTATTATTTATCAGTTTTTATAGTTAATCATACTTGATTTGTCAATTTTTTTCCAGTCTTTACTTCATGTTACTATTTTCACATAAAATAGTAACATCTCATCTAATGTTACTGTTTTGGGTGGAAACAGTAACAATCATTTTTCTCAAAGTTTTTTTATTAATCATACTTCATTTTATCTATTTATTATGTTTCATTGTTAATCCTTTATTCATGTTACTGTTATACTGCCACTTAATCTTTTATCTTTATATTACTATTTTTTACCAAAACAGAAACATATCGACTAATTACACTAATGAGTAACCACTCTTATATTTCCAGTTGTCAATAGAGAATTAGAGCCAACAATTGAAGAAATGCAACTCCTTTACAACCCTGACACAAAACTATAACTAATTGAATACCATGAGAAAACAAAAATACAAATCACACCCTCTCAATCGAAGGAATCAAAAAGTGATAACGACACAGAAATGGCCCAGTATATAATTCAACCATAAATAACAAAATCGAATTAGTTTACAGATATTGCACTCTCCCACAAAGAGCACTTATAACAAGATAAAAATGAAGTACAATAGTTAAGGGACCAGCTTCTCACTGCAAACACCAAAATAAATGAACTAACTAATAAATTGAAGTCTCTCATAGAGAAACTTCAAAGGTTAGAGTAACAATTACAACAAAATAAAGAAACAATCATAAATCTCATACACAAAAACACACGGCTCCAAGAGTAACTGTCCAAAAAAATAAAGCAGACAAAAAACCTTAAAGTGGTCATCAACATATTGAAAAATCAAAATAAATAGTGGAATGTACAGCTAATAGAAATAAATATGCAAGTGGTTGAATAAGAAAAAGTAAAAACCACAAAAGCTAAAGAACAAAATAAGACTAAGAAAAAGCAAAGTTCGATGATCATAAAGATTAAAGCAAAAGCAAAAAACAACAAAATGTGATGAAAACTACATGCACTCGAGCCCATCAAAAAACCCACCAAACAAAAAGAAACATGACAACAAAAAATAACTGCTGAGGAGGACACTAGGAAGAGTAAAGAGGGTCCTATAATAATTTATGATGAAACAATAGCAGAGTTGCCTAAAAAGAAACAAACTCAAAAAGCAACAAAAACTACAAAGTGGCCAGCTGTAAAATATCTGACCTAAGATGTTATGAATAAAATGATCCAAATAAGAAAAGTAGAAGACCTATCGTAAGTCATGTCCTACTTTCTTGCTAATTCCTTTCATTAACTCAACATTACTGTTTGCCACCTTGACTCATTCCTATGCCACATCACCATTTACAAGACTTTTGTTTGGATATCCCTTCAGCAGGATATGTTCATAACATTAGAAGAGTTGAAGGATGTACTCGCAGACAAGGCAATAACAAACAATGTGTATATGCTCTAAACTTCTGCAACATTATTATTTTGTCTTGTTCTTTTTTATAGTTATGTTACTATTTCAAGTCAAAATAATAACATGGCAGCATTGAGTTTATTCAGGCTCAAGAATATAATGTTACTGTTTAGAGTCTAAATAGTAACATGCAACTACTCATACTATTAAAAATTAGGAATATTAATGTTACTATTTGGAGTTTAACTTCTTCTTAATCAAATCATCTGACAAGAATTAATCCTTCAATTTCAGATCATAGATAATCATATTTACACTTTAAGGTTGACTTCCATATATAGGAAAAATAAGATATTTGCATTCGATAGCTTTTGCTGGGTAAGATCTTAAATTCATTTCCTAAATATAAAATATAAAAAATACTTTAGTACTGACTTGTGTTCAAATTATATTGACATTCTTATATTGTGAGCAAGGTCTAGCTATACCAAGAAGCCAGGCAATACAAATTTGATACAAACATGGAGAAAGCAATGGCTACAGAAATTATTCCATTCCCAATAAACTTAACAGGTGTCAATGATTATAGCAATCTTAATCACTACACATTACTCGTCCTCAATAACATGGAGTGCAAGTGGGCACATTTCAACCCATTGAGGCTGAGAAAAGAGAAGGCTCCAAATTCATACTTTCGTGATGTCAAAATAGTGGTGAGTGATATTAATACTATGATAAAATACTAAGTGTTGTTACTATTTGTTATTTTCTTCAAGTTTCATTGCTAACCATTATTAATTTGTCTATCTATATTATTTTCTGATTAATATTACTATTTCAAGACTAAACAGTAACATATCAATCTAACGAAAAATAATATGTTATCTTTCGTATAGAGACAGTAACACGTTTTTCCCTTCGAGAAAAATAATCACTCCATCAACTTCAAATAAATATTATTAACCATATTGTGATCGGCAACTTCCTCGCATCACGAATCAATGAATTGTAAAATTCAGTTGTATTTGATGTCATCTCACCATAACGACAACTATAGCTAAAAACATTCAAGCAACACTCTAGTGCAAGCCCCGTGAGAAAACTCTCAGCATTCCGATCTCCTTCCCGTTTGAAAACTACCATGTTCTCAACAAATGTACCTACTGTTAGGGAATATGCACACATTCCAAATAAGTGAACTATATGCTCCCTAAAGGAATTTGAGAATGCAACACCACTGAATTTATCCCTCAAATTCTGTTTTAAATGATGAAGACAAAAGAAATGAGGTACTCTTGAAAAAACCTTTGGCATTATTTTGAGCAATCCTAAATTACGATCGAAAATAAAAGTCACACTTCGATTTGCATCAAGTACAATGGATAACTGTGAAAGGAATCAAAACCAGTTTTCTTGATTTTCAGAATTAACCACAACAAAAGCTAGAGGAAACGAAAATAACCATACTACTTTCATGTTACTATTTCTTCTTCTAACAGTAACATCAATCCAACGGCCAAATTAGTATATCCAACTATTAATACAACTTACAAAAACCACAAATCCATCAAATTTATCAATGTTACTGTTTGCTTTTCAAATATTAACATCAATAAAACTCGTAATAAAACATCTAAATAAAGGCACATTCTACATGAAAATACCAACAAAAGAAAGAGCAAAAAAAGGCCTTCCATGTTATTGTTTCCAGACTAAATAGTAACAAGGAATGCCATGTTATTATTTGATTTGCAAAACAGTAACAACAACCAAAGGACCCAAATAGTATCGTTTCTGACTCAAAAACCACTTACCTTGATTGTCATTCTTGCCCGTAGCTGATAGGATAACCCCCTTAAACCTGAACTTCAAAAAAGTCCCATTAATAAACAAAAGTGGTCTACAAAACATGAATGCTTCAATGTAAGCACGAAATGCAACAAATATCCTTTTGAATCTCCTATTACTGTCATCCACGTCCACCATAATGATGCTACCGAGATTGACTTCCTTTATAACATATACATACCAATTGATTTGTTTGAACGAGTCATTAAAATCACCAAATACCATACCTCTTGCTTTCTCTATTGTATGCTATGCCTTGCAATAGGGAATTGCCAATCTATAATTGTTTTGAAAATAATTTACAACTTCACTAGCTGTTAATGATGGGAATTCCCTAATTAAATCCACCATTAATTCAAAAATCAATTTGGAACCCATCCTTTTTGAAGTTGAACTATTTAACACAAGACCACAAGTGTAATAATTTACTAATTTCTTAATATAGAAACACCTATTCACCTTGGACAATGAAGCCAAAATAGCCCACTCACAACCTTCCAAATGCTACTTTAAGTATACAATTGCCACCTTCGTTTTTGTATTTCTTACATAATTAAACGAAAAACCTCTTTCAATCAAATACTTGCACAATACATTCCTAAACTCAACAACACCATCAAGAAACCTCTGCCCAATGTGACTCACTCCACCTAACCATGAATCAGACAACAAAACCCTCTTACTATTTGAAGAACACAAACTTGGAACTAAAGCAGCATCACACTCAGTAACATCTGAAATAGTAACTTATCTCTCTGAAATAGAAACATCATCACAAAACGAATGTGATGCAGAACTCGAACGAATATTAACACTTATATTCAAATATTTCAAGTCTAGAACTCTAACCAAGTCAATTATATTATCTAGTTCTGACCTATTCCTCAACAAACAAACAAGATGGCCAGGGAGAAAATATGATAGGGAAAAATCACCAAGAAACAAATCCTTAAAATTCGCATACATCATCCAAACTAAATCATCGTATTCTATTCCAGTATTAATCTTTAATACCACAATTTCAACCCTACACTTATATACGAGCAACGGGCATTATTTCATTGATAAAGAAAATTTACAAATACCCTGTAACAATGCAATCGGAAAAACAAATACAATCAACAGAGGCGATTGCAATCAAAAAACTGAGCAAACTAATCAGAGGTGATTAACAATGACTTCAATTTCAACAATTTGTGATAATAATGCGTGAGGAAAGTATAAATGTCTCGCTTGAAATAGGTCAGAATGGCGTTTGATTAAAAAAAAGATATTTTGAAAATATAAAAGTTATAATTCATAAAATTAACATCTTTTTAGAAGGTAGTACCTCTTTGAAAATAAGTTTATGGAATGCCACCAGAATGCAATTTATTTAATATTTTATGTCTTGTAAATTACATTCTTTTTAATTTTAAATCTAATACTAGCATATCAAAACTTCCCAACACATCTAATGTAGAAGAACGGAAAAAAAGAGGTAAAACACTCATGATATTGAAAATGTGAGAATAGCATCGTTATTCACATTCATCAATGTTGGTTTCATTAGTTAAACCATTATACCAGCAGCATAGAAATTGAGACAACCATTAAGGATGTGCCCATCGTTGGATGCTGTGGCTACTTCGAACAAAACTTTGGTGGCTCTCTCTCGCAATCGAATTATGCTAAGCTACTATTCTTGGGTTAACTTACGATATTGCCATCGCCAGTTTGTACCATTTGCAAAAGCCAAGGTAGATCTTTTCTATTCTAACCATTCCTCCGTAGGTTGTGCGCGTTGAGACTCTGTCATCTTGTCTTTTCTGTGATTTGTCAATAATCTAGCGTGTGCTGGAGAATAGAGGTCTTTTCATCCGATAGTAACCTAAGAAATTTCTTATGCCATTCAAACATGCATTCTTTCTTTGGGAATATTTCTTTCAAAAGAAATAGTCATTTCAATTTCAAAATACGACAAGAAAAGGTTATTGCGTTTGGCCGCTAATCTTTTCTCTATTTAAATTGGGCCAATAGCATATTTATTTAAATGAATTTAAATTTAATTTACAGTGAATCAATTTTATATTATAATCTACTCTTATAGAACCATATCATTAAAAAAAACTATTACTATTCTATTATTACTAATAAAAATTTTTAATTATTATTTTTTTAATGATATATCATTTTTATATTTATTGATAATATAAAATACTTTATAATGATAATACATTAAATTTAAACTCTATTTAGATTAGACTTATTGAATACATAGAACATATAACATTAATTTAAAAAAAAAAACCTTAACCTCCCTTAAGATTTAGTGAACTTATGGTGATATGAATTCTACTTTAAAAAACTTCTCAAATCTCATTTAAAATATGAAAAATACTATACTTAAATTAAATTTGATCTTTTGTGTTGAGTGAAACGATGAGATAAAATAATTATAGAATTCCAATGAAACAACATGATATATGAAAAATCCCATGTAATTAAAGATATGACCTGATTAAGTTTTAATTAGGGGTGAAACTAAGTAAAGTAAATTAAGATTTACTCTAAACAAGTCAAGATAGTTTCAAAATTTTCTAATATACACTTAGTTTATGATCTATTTGTAAGATAAAATTTTGGCATGACATAACTTATTATAAAATTTGAAAAGTTTGTTCTAGCTTATTGGCCTATTTTGATCTAATTATTGAAATTTAAATAAGTTATTAATTGATTTATAAATATAGTTATATACTCCAAAAACTTAGTAAACAAAGATTGAATAAAAATTTTGTTAAGTAAATAAAATATTAAACAATTTTGTTTTTAATTTTACAGAATTCCTAATAATTCAATGTTAAAAACTATAATCAAATTTTTAAAAATAAAAAAGATTAAATGTTACAATAATATTAATTTATCACTCACAAACTTTTAAACTTTAAGAATATTGATAGCTGGGTTGAAAAATGAGGAAAAGGGATAATGATAAAACAATGATAATTATAATGCAACTATATCAACTAATTTAAAAGCATTATATCAGAATAACATATTGGTTAAATAGCTAGTCTAAGAGGCCAAGAAGTGAAGCATAAAATTAAATAAATTAGGCCAATTTAATAATTAAATCAATATATTGCCTTAACCTAATTCATTAATTAAATAAACAAGGAAAATTAAGCTTTTAACAAGGCAAAACCATAAATCACTCACGAACGTCTTAATTTATTTCCTTCCTTGATTCCAACAATAGAAAAACATTATATTTACACCAAAATTTAACTTTTTCTTTTGTTATATTTTAGTTGTTCTAATTTAATTAAAATATATTTTTAATCATAAAATATTTAGTATATTTCATATAATTAATTTAAGGTATCATTTAATTCATATAAAAAGTAAGTTCCTATAAAAAATTAAACTTCCTAGGAATTTGTTTTGTTAATACTAAAGAATTGACACTTTTTAAGAATTAATTTCCTATACTTTATTTAATTTAACTCTAAACTTTTTAAAAAGTATTATAGAAATGACTAATATAACTTTTAAAATTGTAATATAAAAAATTAAAAAATATGAGTAGATTTTAATCATCTCTAATTATTTTTTTTCTTTTGAACCATATTTCTAATCTCTCTTTCCATAATAATTTTTCTAAATTTGTAATTTATTATTTTTTAATTTACTATATTAAATAAAATAGGTTTATTAACAAGAAAAATTAAAATGTCTTTTATATGTGTGTGTGTGTGTGTCTATATATATATATATATATATATATATATATATATATATATATATATATATATATATATATATATATATATATATATATCTTAAATTATCTTAATATAATTAAAATGAAATATAATTTAAATAAAAATATTATTTAAATAATCAATGCAATGAATAATTAGTTCCATTAAATTTATATAAAATAGATAAGAATTACATAATTTTTTATTTTTATAATTGAATATTAAAATAATTAATAAGAAAGATAATAAATACAAAATAATAAACAATATAATATAATAAATATAATTCTATTTAGAATTAAATCTCTATTATAATTATATTTATGATTATATTTACAATTTATATTTATGATTTAATATTTATTTTATATAATTTATATAGTATCATTCTATTTATTAAATAATTAATAAAAGAAATATATTTATATTTATGATTAATAAATTATATTTATTATAATTTTTAAATTGTGAGAATAAAATGTTAAGGCAATTATTAGTTAAATTAAATTGGGATAATTTTGTATTTTTATCAATACAAGACATGGAGGAATTTTTTTATTAAAAGGAGTGTAAATAAATAACTTTTCGTAATGTATTAAAAGTAGAACTTCTTGAGAACTTTTTCTTTCTCCATTTTGACAATTAGTGGATAATTAAATAATTCAAATATTTTTTATTTTTCAAAATATTATACTTATCATACTACTTTTGCAAATTAAGTGATTGTTAAATTCTTCAATTATTTTCTATCATCATTTCACCGTTGAAAACTTAAAAATTAGGATTAAATATAGTAGATTTTGTGTTTTAAGGGGTCTAAATAGGTTTCAGATGAAAAGAGACATGGGCGTAATTTTGTTAATATTCAAGTGGGGCAGGGTGTTTTCCTCAGGTATCTATAGCTTCCTGCCGTGTTTGAAATTAGCAAGGAGAGGAGCAAACTTGTTGGAAAATCTTTTAGTGCTCCTCTACTACTAAAATTTTTAGAATAATTATTATTTTTTGATAAATTAAAAATTTATTCTTTTAATTTTAAGAATCACTTAATATTTTCGTCATAATGATTAATTTGTCAAAATATAATAGAAAGTAACATTATAATCTCAATATTACTATAGGACTAAAAAATTTTCTATCACTGTTTGTACCAACATCTGTAAGCGAATTTACTTCGATTCATTTATGAAAAAATTTTGGAATTTAATTTTTGAAAATGATTTAAAAAATAATTATTTTATTTGATTTATAAATAAAGTGTGTTGATTGGAAAGTTTAGAAAATGCATTTATTTAAATTAAAACGCATATTTTGATTGTATAGTGACAAACAAAATATTAGTGCCAAAAATTAATAAACTAACTTTTGCTATATTGATATGATTACTGCAGAAATATTATTCAAGTATAAGCAAAAATTGTTCGTATAGAATGAAAACATACATATATCAAAAATATAAAATACATGATTTCAAAAAATAGATAACATGCTTATATTGAGTATAATAAAATATGAATTAATTGATCAATAAAAGGTTTGATCTTCTCCACCTTCTTTATGAGTTTGTAACCGATGAGATATCAGAATTCACAAAGTGTTTAGATTATAATTAGAGCGTAAAGTCTTTAGGAAAACTTAACTTAATAGAAAATCTTATCAGACTCATCCATCAAAAATTTAATTGATTAAAAGTATACACTTATTGTCAAACACATCAGTCTATCAAGTATTTTTAATCTATAAAAGTAATCATAAAAATTGAACGTAAAATTATAATTTTAGAGTTAGACTCAACTTATTTAAATAAAATAAAATAAAATAAAAAATTCAATTAATAGTAGTGAATTAAAAAATATTTTTACATCAAGTCCCTCGTGGGATCATCGATGTCCCAATGACTATTGGCTTGAAATTAATAAGCTATTAATACAACATTATTTCTTGTATCAAATGAATGAATTCAGCAGAAATCTCGAAAATTTGGGCTGGTACCGTTCGAGAATACGGAAATTTTCAACAAATTATAATTTTAAAATAAACAATAAATATTGAGTTTCTTTTACTCACACAAGCTTTTAGCAAGATTTTGATAGTAAACAAATTATATTCTAGTTATTTATAATTCAAGACAATAGAATATTTTCTAGGTTTTTTATAAAAACTAATGAAATATATAATAATTGCTAGATCAGAAAAGCATCAAAATCTGGTCATGTTTTGTATACTTGTACAGATATAATTCTTGCAACTGATAAAGTTAGGCTGCTGTTTTTGTTAGGTTCTGCATTTAAATTGTTCTTGTCCACGATGCCGACATCAACCCACCTATATACGTCTCTACGAAAGAAAGAGAAAGTGAGCATATTTAATGGGAATATAGATTTTTTTAAGATAAATTATATTGACCACTCTTAAAATTTTGATTTAATTATATTTAAAGCTCTTTATTTCTCAAGATGATATATATCCATCCATTCTACATTCTTTTATCATTATAAAATATAATGACTTCAACCGTTTAATTATAGTTTCTTTCCTAATATTATTTTTAATGATTAGAAGATAATTTTTTCATATTTTTATATATAAATATACTCTTTTATTGAAGAATAAAAAGACATTAGGCTTATAATTTTTTCGAAAAAGGCAGATATCCTAAAAGAAAGAGGTTCCCAATTTCATCCGGTACATGTTGACATTGATAATAGAAATTTATCTCAAGATTACAATCAAATCCATTAAAAGATATGATTCAATTAACTTTAAATGTTGGAGGGTGATCTTTCAAAGGACTGCTCAGCAAATAAAATCATACACAGTGCATGATGGGAAAAGGATAAGAGACCCTTTTCTGTACATAGCCCCATATATAACAACGAAATAAAGGAGGAACATGAAACATATGTGTACGAAAAGAAGATTACCCACATCATCATTAAGTGTGAATTAAGCTTTCGATAAACTGGCAATCAAATCCATTGTCAAGTTTCGTGTGAACTAGTGGTAAGAAAAGGTTTTCAGATGGAGAGAGAAAATAAGATGTTGTCAATATTAAAATAAAAATATTATATGTTTTGAAAACGATTTTAATACTATATCATTTAAAAATAAGATTTAGAATTGAATTTCAAAAATTTTATATTTATTAGTAAGAAATGGTTTTCATATGGAGAGAGAAAATATAAGATGTTATCTCTATTAAAATGAAATTTGATTCATTGCACTAATTATTTCTCTCACTAATTATTTTTCTCACTTCAAAATTAGTTAAATAAATTGACATTTTTAGTGATAAAAAGATATCTCATAAATATTTTCAAATTTTATTTCTTTAATGATATAACTTTGTTTAAAAATTACGGTTTTAAATGAATTTCTAGAAATACGTATATCAACACAATTTTTTTTTTAATCAAGGTATCAAAACATAGCTTAATGCTTACTCAATTTTCATGTTGAAATCTGATATCTGTATTATTGTATGAACTAGATCCTATTGTTTTCATCATGAGTTAGGTTCTAATATCTACTGTTCCGTATGAGTTAAGTCATGTTCTTTCCAACTTAGCTCATCATGCTCTCTCAACGTTCTTGAATTTTAATCCTACTCTATACATCGTTCGAATGAATAACACCACAACCCTTACCTTAAAACTTATTTTGATCTTTGCGTTTAATTTTTTTTTTTAAAAAAAATGTGAAACATTTCAGTTAATTGATAAAATAATTTGTAAGAACGGAACCTTTGTTTCAAATAACATTTATTAATTTTTTTCATAATTTTATCTTATTCCATATTTCAAATTAGATTCCAATGTTTTATATATATTTTTAATAATTTAATCATTTGTATTATTAAAAAATTTGTATGAAATGAAATAAAAAAAAATAAAGAGTGCTAATTTTCATTTTAAAAATATTTATAGTACATCACTGATATACTAAACTACTGAGACATTATTAAAATGAATGGCATATATTTATTTATTAATTTTAAATTGAAAAGATGATCGCTCATTAATCATAAAATACGGCGATGCACCACATATACCCAAAGAAAGAGAGAAAAAGTTTTTTTTTTTTTTTGGGTAGAAAAGGAAATGCAAAAAGTTGCTTAATATATGAGCAATCCTCAAAAAGAATGGCTCTAAATTTCCATCCGTAATCAAATGGAAGTGCAAGTGATGTATAGCTTTCAAAGAATTTTGTTGGCTATTCTAAAATTATCAAAGGGGGAATGGGGCCATTATCGAGACCAACCCATACATAGAACCTACGACGGGCAATTGCTTTCTCCCTAGTAGTAAGTTATTCAGCTAAATCTCATTCAATCTGCCTTGAAAGCCAAGGAAATCGTGGAGAAATTAAAATGTGAATGCAAAAAGTCCATGAGACGGAAAGTTTTGGTATGGAATGTCAATTCCCTTGTGAATCCAAAGTCATGAGCAGGTTGGAAAGGAGGTAAATTTTACGATAATTCTGAAATTTTAAAATTTAAAATAATATATTAATTTTAAAAATTATTAAATTAAAATTATTTAATTATAATTATTTAAAAATAAATAATTTTAATTTAATAATTTTAAAAATTATCATATTAAATCAAATTTTAATATCCTTAAAATACAAATAACAACAAGTAGTTGAAAAGAAATTTCCCGGGAATCGCCGATGGATCGTGCTCCCCCACTACACTTTGTTCGGTGGAATAAATGATACTCTATGCCTTCCAAAGTCCTATGTACTATTCCCGTGAAAATGACTTTAAAACGCTGCCCCCACTTTTCCTCCACCGCGTGTCCAGCGTGTTTGTCTTGTTACTTCGACAAGCTAGCATCCCCTGATTACAATACCCAATGTCCCCGGTTTCTGTTTATTGAGAGAAATTTTTTGCTGAAAATTTTTATTTATTTAAATATAAAAAAAGAAGTGTTAAATATATATTATAAATAAAAAATAATGCAAAATAGTATAGTGATAGAAGAAAATAAATTCAACTTTAAAATAAAATTTTTTTTATTACATTTCTCACATATAATATTAAATTTATAGATTATTTTCCTCCAATTAATATTTTAATTTTTATATTATACTAATTATTTTTTAAATATAAATGATATTATTTTTATCATGTATATTTTTTGTTAAAATAAATCAATTCATAGTCTGCTCCTAATCTTGTAGTATATTTAGCCTGTTTGTTTTTCAGAAAATACTTTTTGTAAGAAAATTTCACTTTCTTATCTTTAAATGAGACAATATCATATATTTCTATAATTTGTAATTAAAAAATATAATACTTAAAAGTATGATAGCGAAAGAAAATAACTTCTCCTTTAAAACAACAAAAATTATCTTTGGGTAAATTCTATATATTTAACATTGAACATTTATACCGTTTTCTATTATTTTTATATTTTATAATTATATTTTTATAAAAAATATTTATTGCTAAAAAAAAAAGTTTTAACCTTTTTTAACATAGCTAAAAATAAAATTTTATTTCATTTCTAAATTATTTTCTTGTTAAAACGATGTTTGACTTTAAGTAAAAATAAATTTTGTTTATAATTTTTATTTTAATTATATTTATACTATTATAAAATTCATCTATTTTACTAAAATTTATTTTATTTGACTTAAAAAATATATTATATAAAATATTTAACTTTTTTTAATATTGTATTTACTATAATACCATTAAAATTTACTTTTTAATTGAATTACATGTATTTTTAAATATATTTCAAAAAAAATAATTTAGTTGTAAATGAATTAAAATTATCATTTCTAACAAAATTTTCATACAATAAAATTTATTTATAAATAAATTAAAATTATTTTTATTAAAATAAAGATAAAAACTCTATTTTAGTTCCTAAAAGATTTGAATTTTCTCATTTTGGTCCCTAATTGAAATGTTTTCTATATCTGAAAGATTAAAAATTTTTAAATTTCAGTCCTTCTGTACAGTTTCGTACAAATTTTTAGCTAGGGGAAAAATTGTACGGAAAGATTAAAATTTGAAGATTTTTAATCTTTCAGGGACCAAAATGAAAAAATTTGAATCTTTCAGAGACCAAAATAAATTTTTTATATAAAATAAAATAAATTTTAAAAAAATTATATACCAAACGAATCTCAAGAATTCTGAATGAAAAAGAAAATCAGTAAGATAAAACATAATTTATTTTTTATATAAATAATTTTATTTCTAAATAATACAATTGAAGAATAAAATTATATATATTAGTTATTATTTAAAAATAAAATTATAATTTTATATATATTAAGGATTATTTTGTCAAAAATTTATAATTTAAAAAAAAAGTATTTATTTTATCTTTCTTTTTACCCAAAAAGGGCAAAAAGAGCCTCGTAATCACCAAACAGCCATCAGATATTCACTGTTAACGATTCGAGCAATGACTCGTAGAATGATCTAAGTGCTGATAATTATAAAAAAATAAAAAAAATCATTAATTTTGAAGTGATTATATTTTATTCTCACAAATTTTAAAAAATTTTAAATTAAACTCTTAAATTATATAAAACTTGTATTTAATTCTTAATATTCACTTAACTAATTATTTTATTAAATTACATAATATTTTCAATTAGTTTTTAAGCATAAATCATAGTATTATGATATGTTAATTTATTACATCAATTTTTTCACATAATCTTTATATTATATAATTAATAACAGTTAAATTTGAGAAATATAATTTTAATTAAATACTTGAAAATGAATTATAAAATTATATGTAAAAAATGATATAATAAAATAATGTGATTTTTGTTAAAAAAGTTAAAAAATTGTATAATTTAATAAAATGAATAATTAAATAAAATACTGAGTGCTAATTATAAGTTTTGTATAGTTAAAGGATCTAGTTTATAAATTTTTAAAGTTTGTAGGATAAAATATAACTATTTTAGAACTGACAGGGTACTTTATAATTTTTTCAAAATAGAGAAAAATGCAAAATAAGCAATTTTTTTTTATGAAAACATCTTCCTGTGAAATAAATTAAACCTTGTAATTTGCATTGCACTGTGTAATTAAGAATTTGGTTTAAAATACAAAAAATACACTTTTCAACTTTAAAACATTATACTTAATTCTTTAGAATTTTTCAACAAATGAAACTGTTAATTTCTTGACTAGTATAAGCGGCAAAATCTTGCCGGGGTAGCTCGTCCGCCTCCATTTTGCATTTCCTTCTTAATTGGCAGTCACGTGAACAAGCCTACACAACTTCAACAAACACAGAGTGAGTTTCTAGAAAAATTGGAAGAAATTTAAAGCAAGCATCACATTATGAAAGTTGAAGCAGTCAATGGCATTAAAAAAAATTAGGAATCATTTATGATACATTATGCGCTACTAATACAGTAATATAAACTTACACCAATAAATTAACGGCTTAAATTTATTCAATCCAAAAATTTTGAAATAATAATTTTTTAAAATAATTTTTAAATTATATTTCATCCATAAATTAAATAGTATAAATTTATATCATTGTAAAAATGGTGTATAATAATCTCAAAATATTATTACGGAGGCTATTTGAATTTGTAATGCTAGACTGGAGTTTGCGTGTCGTTTATGCCTTGCGTCGGGGGCGAAAATTCGAAAATTAAACTCTAGGAAAAGAATCCGGTGCAGGAAATGCGTGTGATGGATTTTTAAAAAGGGTAAATATAAATTTTTTATTTAAAATTATAAATTTTAATAAAAAATAAGACTCAAAGTAAAGATTATATTTTTATTTATTTAAAATTGATAAAAAAAATAATAGATAAAAAAAGGGGGATCCAGATTCTAAACTCCATTGCTGATCTTACGTCAGATTTTTTGTTCAACCATGTTGTCCTCGTCAACACCAGAACACCACAAGCCAAGTCTTTGCCTTGCTTACAGCAGCAAAATTACATTTATATTGTTGTATGAATGTGTATTTTTACTTTTTTTAATATTTTACATATTATTTAAAATATTTCACTAATTTTTAAATTTTACTTTCATTAAAATATTAAAATATATTTATTATTACTAACCCTCAAATCTCTAGAAACCCTTCTAAATTGTGATAACCTATGTATACATACATTTCTCTTTTTGGAAAATTATAGCCATCAATTAATTGACTTAACGGGAGAAGGTTAAATCTTAAGATATTTTAGAATGGACTAAGAATTTTAAGCTTAATTTTGGAAAGACATCTTAATTGAAAAAGGTTTATCATTGACAATTTCTATCATGAATGAAGATTAATCCCATATTTAATAAAAAAATATAGGATATCCTGAATAAAATCTTCAAAAAAAAAAAGTGGATCAATGAATATTGTCGAAGTAAAACACTAATAGTAGGTTTAAGAGTTAATGAAGAAAAAAGTAGGGAGAAAAATGAGTAAATCTTTTTCTACACGATATTAATAAAATATTTTTATTAATTTTATTTTTTAAAATATTAATTTATTTAATTTTTTAGGAATAAAATTGAACAAAATAATCTTTATACAAACATTAACCGAACAACAAAATCAAATAAATTAACATTTTATAAAAATAAATTTAATAAAAAATATTTCATAAATGTGTAAATAAAAATTTTACAAAAAAACAAAAATGAGAGTATACTCATAAGAGATTAGGCAAGACTTCTGCCTTCGGACATTTTTATTAGAAAAAGAAAACTCGGAACAAATAGTGAAATTTCATTATGGCACGTAATTTTAGTATTTAAAATTAATTAAAGGCTTGAAAGCTCTTTTGAGCATACTTTGGGAAGCCCCCTCACGCCTCTTATGCTATTTGTAGGTTAATAGGTGATCAATTTATTTAAGGTAACACGTGTCACAATAATGTATTACCACGTGTCCCGAATGTTTTAAGTCGAAAGAAATTTTCCAGGCACGAAAAGTCTTACCCATAAAATGGGTAGAAGAGGATAATGAATAGCATGAAGTTCCTTTTTGCAAAATACATTGTTTTAGACGCCATATTTATATGATTTTGTTCATCATAAAATAAATTAACAGTATAAAACTTATTTACTTATATACGAATAAACAAGATGATTCTTTTGGAAAATATTTCCATTAAAAAAGCATAGTATGAGAGATAATTTTTCCTCTTTCATTTAAATATTTAAATAAATTTTAAAATTTTGCAAAGTGAAAGAATAAAATGTAAAATGTGTTGAAAAGTTTTAAAAACTTAATGATAAACTTTAATTTACTTCGTCCACCTAATCGAAATTATAAGCTAAAAAATATTAAAAACTATTTTTATTTTTAAGTTGCAAATTTGGAATTACAATTTTTAAACAGAAATTAGGAAAACAATTACCAAACAATAAGCTCTATTTTTAGCAACATAAAAACAAAATTTTTTTTTTAAAAATAACAAACAAATGTTGAAATGGTATTTAATTTACGAAATCATACTTTTCATAGAAATGTAATTTTTAAAAATTTAATTTTTCAAAATGTAACATTATTATTTTTTATTCATTTAAAAATATGCCAAAAAATAATGTAATATTACATTTTAATTGATTTATATATATTTAAAATATTATTAAAAATATCCTCATAAAAGATTAATTAATCAAACAACAATGGATAATAACTAATAAAAATTATTAATAATAAATAATAATAATAAAATCACCCATGATAGATAACAGTTAATAATAATCGTTGATAATATATAATAATTGATAGTAATCATCATTGATAGGTAGGGGCAATAATAGTATCAATTATGAGTAGTAATAATTAATATTTAATGATTGTGGATCATGGTTGAGAGTAGTCAACTACAACAAATAATAATGAAATGAGATATTAATAATAATAATAATGTTTCAAGAAAGTAAATAAAATAATATATTTATATTATTAAAATATTCTTATATTATATAAATATAAGATACTCACCTCCTTTGTAAGAAATATTTTGAAGGAGAATTACACTAAAAATATTTTTGAGAATGCAAATATTTTTTTAAGTTTGAATCAAATATGAAAATTCTATATTATCTTAAAATATTTTTAAGAATGAGCAAAAGATTTTACAAATTAAATGCAATATTAAAAGTTGAGAACTTTTTTGGTACACTTTCAAAATATAAGATGTATCGGTACAATTATTGATAATTTTATATGATTTTATTATAAAATCAGCAACACTTTATATGAAGTTTGTAATTTTATTTATAATATCTCACAATAATTTTTTAAGTTTTTGTATTATAGAATCACTGTTTCATATTATGAAATTTACGAATAAAACTGTAAGATCTTATAAAAAAAATTATAAATTTTTTATGAATAATTACATTTTATATAACTTATATTATATAAAAATTATAAAATTTTATAACATTGCCTTATAAAATTTATAAAAAAATATATATATCGATAATTTTTTGTGGGGGAAATCGTAGCGAGCGCCCTTGTGTATAGCGTATTAAAGCTGTTGTACTAATTCTCCCAGACAAACTTGGATGGGCAGTACGTTTCACCCAATAATGTAGAAAGAATAATGGTGGAGGAAAAAAGTCGTACTGCTGAGATCTAGAAGAGGACCGCAAGTGTTAAAAAAGCAAACAGAAGAAGACGACTTTGAAGGTAATTATTTAAATGGAGATTTGATTCTTGGATTGCAACGTGTCTTTTTGCAAAGAGAATCTCATCAATTAAGCAATGCCGGCATCTGCTTTTTGGTTTCTCTTTTCTTTTTCCATCCCGCTGAGCAAATCATCCCATTATATTCCCCCGTCCAGACTCATGGAATATATGTATTTTAATATTCTAATAAAATAATTTTCAAAAATTAATATAATATTTTAAATAATACAGATAATTATATATAATTTTTTTAAAAAATTATGTATATTTAGATTAAAATGAATAAATATGATTTTTAATCCTTTATTATATTTTTAAATTTTATAATTAACTTTATTATTCTCTCATTTTTAATTGTCATTCCATTCTTTTACTTGCAATATTAAAATAAATAAAAAAATTTATATTAAATTGTTAAACATCATTTTAATAATATTAAATATATATTTATTTTTAATTATATTCTTACATTTTATTATTTATTTTAATATTATGAATAAAGGAATAGATGAATAATAAATTTAAAAATATTAAATTCAAAGAATATATTAGATACTTAAAAAAAAAAAAACGATTACTTGGTTTAAGATACTTGTAATTCGGCCGTTGATATTATCATCTCCTTTCTTATTAACTTTATTCTCTATTTTGGACCTTTTGTTTTAGGTCTATTTCATTGGCTCTGTGCTAACAACCGCTAATTCCGGCGGGACAGACGGGAATGTGTTGGTAGTGCTTTCTTGAGTAATTAGCTAAGTTCAATCCGCAAGTTTTGGATAAATTGTTCTAGTTCGTTAGAACTATCACTAAATACACGGGTGCAAGTGCACTCATCCAATAGAGTATTTTTATGTAAAAAATGAGAAAAGTAAATTATCATTATCAAATTTTATATTAATAGTTAGAATTAAAATATTAATAAAAATTATATAATCATTTAAAAAGATTATATAATTATTTAAAAAAATTGTAAATTTTATATTTTAATTGTAATCCTTCAATATTAAATTTGATGGTCATGATTCACTATTCTCAATCTTATATAAAAATACTCTTCTTATTTGATATATTATATATTAGCAAGAATAATTTGTTCATCTTTAATTAATATTGATAATGTTCATAATTTACATAGAAAATTTTATTTATTATTTTTATGTTCGTTATAAGATTTTATTCTCTTTTGCCATCTATTGTATATTAAATTTTGCACTTTTAGGCTATTATTATAAAAATGTAAATGTTTTGGTTGAACAATATGAGAATTAATTCAACACTTTTTTTGGAAGCAATGGTTCTTTTTTGGTAAACTGATAAAGTTTTAAATTGAATTAATATAATGCAAATAGAAGTAGTAAGTAAAAGGAACCAAAGGGTGCACAAATATACAAATAAATATAAAAATACATAAGAATGCATAGAAATATAGCAATTTCAAAGTAACTCATAATTTAATCTCCATAAAGTCCTTATAGGATGAATACATCAAATGGTTGCAGTAAACAAGTGTGTTTTAGAAACTAAATCATTTCTCACATTTAAAGATTAATGTGTAGATTACAAAGAATTGTAAAGAAAAGGAATACAATGGCAGTAGCGTGTCGCAGAAATGTGGACATATAGTATGTATGTATGCTTTCAATGGCAATTTTGGCAAAAATATCATTTTGACTTCACTTTTGCCTTATTTATTTTGTAAAGGTCGAGTGGTTACTTGTCTAAGTAGCAATTACATGTTTTTTTGGGATAGTTAGTAGTCACCCATGTGGCATGCCCACATGTTATCTTATCATAACCATTTGGTAAATTCTTGACAACTTTATCAACCTTCTCTCATGCCTTCAACCTTCTTCAGGTGGACATATTTGACCTTGGGTTTCTTTACATTCGATTATTCTTCTATGTAGGATGCTACCAATCATTTTGGCTAAAGAAAAGATTCGATTGAACCTACCTAATTTAGCTTCAACTGTCCTGTTGCCTTTTAGCTAAAAATTCTCTAATCAAAGGCTAATAAAGGCCCTTAGTTTAGATATTATGAACATTAAGTTAAAGAGGAACTAAACTATTTTTCCCTATTTTTATTGATTCCTTGGAAAGTTAAAGGGATAAATGAAAGTGCTTGCTTTTCTTGAGTTAAAGAACAATGAATTCAACTCGCAAGTTTCAACTGACATGTTTTCCTAAATCATTGGATGTAGTTAAAGATTTGCCTATAGGAACAATATCGTTCTATGGGTTTGATCTCTTTATTTCTCTTAAAGGCTTATATCTATCTAAATTTGTTGTCATCACATGTGGCATTGTAAAAATGACATGCACAATCATCAATTGTCATATCTTTTGGCAAGTGCCATTATGTGATGTACATGAAGATTTAAATTTTATGATTTTCCAATGCTAATCAATTGCATTGAGCCACCATTATCATGCACTCTTTTCAATAACATTGATGATGGAAGGATCCAAGGATTACTTTCTTTAAAAATCCCCAAATCCACTCCCATTTCTTATCTTTGAACTTTCATCACATTCACCTTCTTGTATCTAAGCTCTTTATCTACCTTTCATCTTCTTTTCACTAAGCTTGTCTGCATCTTCTCTTTTTGTGATTCTTTGCTATGGCTACTTAATTTAGCTCCTTTAATTAGCCTAATTCTACTTCAAACTTCATCAAAGTTATTAATCCAAACTTGTAAAACTCTAAGATATTGAAATTTCAAGTATTCTTCTGATCTCTTGATTTCATTGTTAAGGATGGTGAACCACCATATTTTTACATTGGACCCCCCATCTATTCCCCAAAAGACTTTTCACTTTTACTTGGCCCTAGCCTTTTGTTTACTAAAACTTCCATCCCTATTTTTCCTTGTATGAACAAAGATAATAGACTCTTTCGTAGCTTTCCTCTCCCGACATCTAATTCCTCATTCAATTATATTTCTTAGCTTGATTGTGTTTAGAAGTCGAAAAAAGACTTTTGGAAATCAATAGGCATTTTTAAGCCATTCAATTGTCTGAACTCCCTATTAGAGCCAATGCTCAAATATTAGGTACACCATCACATTTTGGTCATCTTAAACCAATTCCTTCCATATTCTTTATGGCCTAATAAACCTAACTATCTTTAATATTTCGATTATCACTAGTTTGAACCCAATAAGAGAAGTTATAGGTCTATTTATTTAATATTTTTAAAAATAGTTTTTTATTTTTTTATTTTTAGAAAATAGTATATCTCTTTATTTGTTACCTTCTTCTAAAGGATATAAGACCTTAGTCCTAGTCATATCAAAGAGTTTAGCTCACATTACTTTTTCCAATATTTATAAAGAAAAGGACAATTTGATTATAAGTAATACCGGACATATTGCCTTTTTGACCTATTGGCTATGTAAGCATTTATATTATACTCTTTCATTAAAAGTCTCATCTTTGTTTATCCTTTTAGCTATAATTCTTCATGAAGGTCGACAAGTAACTTTAACATTTTCTATCTTAGCTTATATATTTGACAACGTCAACCTAGTTGCTAAATATCTCAAATAGAACTAATCTTTCTTGAATTTAAGGGGTCTATTCTAGGTTTTTCAATTACAACTGATAAATATCTTTTAGGACAATTTTGAGTCAAGCGAAAAGACACTGGTCGAAGCCTATGTAAAAGGATTTGCCTAGCTCGAATAGAGTTAGTATGAAAACTTAAGTCAAAATCTTCTAAAGAACTATTCAAACATTTCTTTTCATTCCTCTATAAATTTTTTGCCATTCATCCTATAAGGAAAATTAATCCTTTATGTTCTCGCTTTAGAGTTATTGAGTGTTTTACCTTACCATATAACTCCCTCAACATTTGAAGTGTTCAAATCTAGTTAAAATACCTTTATCCCTAATTAGCCTTAAGTGATTTACCTAGTGATTACACCCCTTCAACATATAAAGTTTCACCTAACATCTTCGCTCATGATTTTGGCCTTATCCAAGGTTATCCTTTACGTCTTATTAACAAAGGCTTTCAAGGGTAGACCTTGAAAATTTTAAAGGTTCTTTATATCAAAGATATTAATAAATTCTTAGTTAAAAACTTCTATATGCACTATTACTCACCCTATCATGTGTACACTTATCCTTTTGAAGACTGATGGTTCAACCATATTAATAAATTGTTTTACATGACTATTGATGATATATTAAGCCATATTGCTTCAAGAAGACCATGAAAGTTTCAATGAAAAAAGCAAGTATAAATTATAATGAGATTGTAGCATTTGAAAAGTATTACAAAGTCAAATATGATTTTAGATGTATAAATTTCACCCTTCAAAAAGTTAAGGAAACCTTAAAAAAGAAAAGGCAAGCTCATAATAATGTCTTTTAAAAGAAATTTTTTAATGCCTTTATAAAAGACTAGCTTTGAATTAACCTAAATCAAACCTCTATTTTGGCAAAAAATTGCACCTTTACCTATTGTCCCTTTTCACTTAGCTAAATACATAAAATTAGATAAGTTGAATAAACACACTCTTAGAGTAACTATTACACACTATTTCCCTTATATCTCTAATTATATAGCTAGGTTAATCGAAAGCATACCTCAAGCTATAATTATTCGACTATTACGTAATTTTTTGAACTTTTTCCTTATAAATTTATTAAAATTATTAACTAATTTTAAATATTGACTTCTTCTCTCAATTAAATGTTTAGCTATACCTTTAAGCCATATTCTGAGGACCACGACTAATGCTAAATATGCAATTTAACAGGTTGAATAATTGAAAAAATGAAAAGGTTAATCCATTGTTTTTAGAAGAGTGTGTAATTAAGCTTTAGACTCAAAAAGGAAAACATTCTTCGTCCAAGAAAAGGAAATCAACCACAGCTAACAGTCAATTAATCAAGAATGAAGTAGTTATTCCTAAAATGAAAAAGCTCAAATTGAACACTCTAGTTGTTTGTCATGTCTCTATTATTACAGCTTTAATTAATACCTAGAATCATTTTTTTGTGCCTTAAGTCCAATCATTCACTTAATTGAAAAGTCTTCTCATAATTGAACCTATTAAGGTAAATTCCTTATAAAAGCATGTGTATTATATCATGATTACTCTTATCCATTTGATATCTTATTATAGCCACATTTTGAAAAGTAAGGCCACTACTTCTACTATTTTCAACCAATTTTGCATCTTGTGCATTAACTCTTTTGGCTTAAAGATTTCAATCATTATCAACAATCATCCTATTATTTTCATCAATCTAATGCATATCATAGGGCATCCCTATGGGCAATCTATTAAGCCTCCTAACATTATTTCCTTGTCCATTATTTGTCTTATTATTATTATTTCCTAAGGCTCTATGATTTTTTTTATATGTGAATTTTTTATTATTTTATTAGCCATCTTTTTTATTTTGAGTTTAATTTGGTAGATTTTGGTTTTACTAACTTTAGCCATTGTTTAGCCCAATATGGTTTTATTTAGATACACTTTGTGCCACATTTAGCATATTATTGTTTTGATTATTTGTATTTTGTGTCATCTTCAAAGGATCTAAAATTTTAATTTCTACTTCTAATTGAGGTTTTTTTAACATTTTCATTAACCACTTCTTGAAACAAAGGATTTTCATGAATACTCCTAGAAAAAGAAACCATATTAGTATTCATAATAAAATGTGGTAAGATTATATTACTTCTTAATTGCATAAATAAAGTGTTAGAATCATGTATCTTAACTATATCCTACTAGGTGTACTAATTTTTTTATTAAAAAATGTGAGGATTAATTTGACTATTTTTCTAGAAGTAATAGATTCTTCTCTAGTAAATTAGAAAAATGCCCAAAAATATAGTAATTCAAAAGTAACCTATAATTTAATATTTGCAAAGTCCTTATAGATAAGTACATTAAATAGATGCAATAAATAAGCATGATTTGGAAATTAAATCCCTTTTTATATCAAAGATTAATATTTATATTACAAAGAGTTGCAAGAAAAAGGAATATAATGGCAATAACATCCTAGAGAAATGTAAACTAGAGTACGTATGTATGCTCTTAGTAACAATTTTGACAAAAATATCTTTCTGACTTCATTTCTACATTATTTATGCTACAAAGGTCAAGAAGTTAGTTGCATGTTTTTTAAGATAGCTAATAGTCACCCACATGGCACACTAATATATTATCCTATCATAACCACTTAGGAGCCATTTGGTTAAGAATTTTTAATTGGCTAGAAATGGAATTAAATATTTGATTTCTTTACATAATGTTTAGTTTACATGGGTTGGAACTCATAACCCTTACCTAGCCTTAAGTAATTCTCTTTAAATAAACACCTACCTCTCTTAAGGTTTTAGAATCCCTTACCTACCCTAAATAAAAAAAACATGCTCTTTGATTCCTTTGTTTCGTTCTCATATTATTGACTGTTCATTGCCCATTTGAATTATGCCATCAACTTATTCTTAAAATTTATGTTTTCAAGAACTATAATGGTTTTATACGGATGTTAATGTATAAGGGTCAAATTTTTCAATTTCAAATGAGTTTGTTACTATTGTATATGGGTTTGTATAATAAAAACAAAAAACTTCTATTTACTTATTTTCTTACACCATTAAGAAATGAGTTTCTCTTTATGTAATGGATTATATGTTCTGTTGGAAAAATATAAAGATAACTCTACACCCAGTTTCTACATATTAACAAAAAGTGCATTATCCATTTTTACATCTAGTTTATGCATAAGGTAAAACTCTTCACCTTTGCTAATATTATTATAATTTTAAAGATTTTATTATGAATTTATAAGTTAAACAATTATTTCTATAAAATCTATTATATTTTTTAAATTTTTATTAATATTTCATTCTGTAACTAGTGAACCAAACAATAGGAAAAGGAATCACACTCTTCTATGTCTTATTTGAACCAAACACTCTAAAAAATATTAATAATAACAAATTCTTTTTCTCTTGCTTCCCCTTATTTGATTCTATTCCCTTTCTATTCTCCTAAGTTGAACCAAACACTTTCAGTGAATTATTAATAACTTTATTGACTTTTTCTCATGCATTTGGTCTTCTTCAAGTGGAAATATTTAATCTTAGGTGTTTTTAATTATCAACTATCCTTGGAATGCTACTGATTATTTCAAGTCAGAGAGAGGTTTGGTGGAATTTACCTAATTTAGGTTCAATCATCCTTTTGACTTTTAGCTAAGAATTCTCTAATCAAAGGCTAACAGTAACATATAATCTATTTATCCAATAAAAAAAGGGATGCTAAAAGCATTTAATATACAATTGAATCAAATTCATCTTACTTGACAATTCTCTTTTATCTCTTGACTATTGAATGGTTCTTGCTTATTTTTATAATATTATTTTTTTTAAATAAATTTTATTGAGGTTTTAAATTAAAAATATTATGCATGTATTAAATAAAAATATTTTAATTATATTATAACATTGAAATTACAATAATATTTTTATTATATTTTAGCAAATCAAATATTTTAATATTATGATTGCATGAATTATTTTTTAATTTGTTAAAAATAGTAAATATTATTACTAAAATTTTGAATAATATCATGCTAGGGTTTAAAATATTTTCATGTCTAATACAACTCCTTCTATCAAAAAGGGACAATGAAAAAATATGGATTGTATTATGTATAATATATAGAGGAAAAAGTAAAGGAAAATTATGTGATGACTAAAATAAAATTTATTTGAATTTATAAGAAATTTAAATTTTAAGAAATTTTTTAAATTTTAAATAAGTTGAAAATGAATTCCTTTTTTTTTAAAAAAAAGATAACATTGAGTAAATTTTTAACTAAACACTAATATAGCTTTATTCCTTATGTTGTAATAGTTATTGTTATACCTTTCTTGTTACACTTTCAACCTATGAATTTAGCAATGTGGACAACTATAATAATCATGTGACATATGCTTTTTTTTTTTAACTTGAAAATTAACCAGCTCTTTAATTGATTAGTTTTCAAGCATTTTTTATAAACCAATCTTAAATTTAGAAGAATCATTCTTACTCTTTACTTTTTACTTGTTTCTATAAAAAGGATAGAAAGAAAACTAAAAAAATAGAGTAGAAAATATTTTTTTTACTTGGTTATTGGATAGAAAAAAGAAGGATAGAAATAAGATAGGAAGGAAAAGGACAAAAAAATTGGAATTCACTAAAAAGTTTTATTAGCATATATGTATAGAAAAGGAGAAAAACTAACTTATTATAATTTTATCCTTAATTTTATTTAACTTAATAACTAACTTATTAATTTGAAGGGTAAAATTATCATTCAACTTAATTTAGTTTTCTTTTATCTTACTTCTCAATCTAAACAAGTAAAGAAAAATCATGTTCTTTTTTTTTTCTTTACATCTACTTGTTATTTTTTTCTTCATATTTTCTTTCATTTCTTTTTATCTTTACAACTAAACAAGGGATATGAGCCCTTCTATCAAAATACTTACTATCGCTAGTTGTAGTGAGGTTAAGTAGGATGACAGAATTGAACCTCTTCCCTTAATATTACTAATTAATAATCTTAACAATAGGATGCACCTTATTGGCCGTGGTTTTTCTTAATAGTAGGTGTAAAGAAACATATTTTTTATAGGTTTATATTTTGAGAGCAAACAAAACGAATCGTGCTTATTAAATCTTGTATGAATGGTCAAGATCATGATCAATTAAAAAAATTATATATTTTTATGTTTTAATCTTTTCAACTAATACAAGATTTAATAATCATGGTTTGTTTCTTTTAGTCTTGTATAAGAACAATATTAATATTAATGCTATGCATATACATATGACTTTATGTTCTAATCTTAACCATCAATAAATAATCTAATGTTTATGATTTAATTCTCTCACTCTAATATAACAGCTACATTAGTACTCTCACTTTATGTGTGTGTCCATATATATCAGAATAGAAAAGGCCTCCAAAGATTGAGGAGGAGAAAGGAAAAAGAACTAAGAAGCACAAATAAACTACTAATTGTATGTTGTATAATGAAAAATAAAAATATGAAATTTAAAATTTATCAAACAAAGAAGAAAAGCTTACAAAGAAAATTTCAAATGGAGAAGGAACACTAGCCTATATGTGTAAATGAAGTTTAGGGATATGCCATACTTATAGAAATTTTTCGCTACATTATTAACTACTATAGTGATCTTTACCACAAAAATTTGTTATAGTAACAAAAATAATTTTGGCAAATTTACATGAAGAATAATGACTTTTGCAGATGGCTTTGGATCACCTTTAGTCACTTTTGTTTTTGAATCATTTTGCTTTTAAAGCTTTACCACCAAAAGGACTTTTGTCTTCTTTTGGTAAATGCATTTGAATTTGAATTTGAATTTGAAATTTTATCAAAATTTGGACTTCATTTAGATTTGAAGCAGATGCTACTTAAATATCTTCCAAGCTAATTCCATAGCAATTATCTTTATTTGATTATGTATAATCACAATTTTAAAACCATTACTAAAGGAATTAGAAGTTAGTTGCTAAGTTATTTGTTTTGCATTTTATAAATGCTACAAGATCATTTGTAATTTTATCACTAAATCCCCATCAATTGAAGTTGAAAATTTAAAACCATTTAAAATTTATTTTAAAGGAATTAACCTCTTCCAATTTTAGCATTTTTATGGAAATGTGGACAATCTTGGAACTTTTTTATTATTTCTGCCTTATGGGCTCAATGAGCTTGGTTATAGGTAGCCTACCATTAAATAGATACTTTTATTTGTAAAACTAGATATTTAGATGTAGAGTTTTCCTTAGAATATTTGAACTTCCAAAAATAACACCATGGCAAATCAATTTTTAAGTAAAATTAAAGAAATATTGAAATTTTCTAAAATTTAAGTTATCAAAACAAGATCAAAAACCATCTCATCTTCCTTTTACTTGTCAAAGAAAATTTTCAAGAATTGGATTTATACCTTTCCCACTAATTGAAAAACTATTAAGGAAATTTGTACTTAGTAGTCAATCTGATTAAAGAAGAATAACCAAGTATGTTTATAAAGTTTATTTTTAGAAAAAAAATTATATTGTACTAGGCATCTTAATTGTCCCATTATGAAAAACCAATTGGATTATATTCAAATGAAAACTTTTTGTGCTTAGGATAGGTGTAATTTTCAATTATGAAAGTTGAATGAGTTATAATGGTAGGATCTACTTTACCTGGATAGTGCTTGATCTTTGCAAATTATGTATCATCTAGTATTAACTCAGAGAACTTCTTGTCATAAAATAAGTATATTAGCCGATAATGCCAAGCTTTGAGAAAGATTATTTGGCATGGGAATTTATGATTTTTCATGCCAAACTTTTAGCTCTATTTGCACAATATTTTAAATATAGGATAAAGGAATATATTGGGTAACATTTTTTTTTAGGTTTGGGGTCAAGATTAGCTAAGCCTTTTAAAGAAGATCTTACTTTTATCATTTTGTTAAGATTGTTAGAAAATTAAGTGAGGATGGACTGAGGATTAAAAGCTTATCCTCTTTTTCCTTAGCCATATAAGCTCCAAGACTTTTTTGGCAAGTTTATAGCCATTTAGGAATTTTAGGCTACAAGAGCTTGCAAGATTTTAATTGGATGTAAATAATCATTTGATGTTTAAGGTTTAGTTATGAATTTAAAGAGGCAATAACAACTTGTTTGCCTTTATTTTTGGAATTTGATTGAAGAATTAGAGTCTAGAGGTAGACTTTGATCATTTTTTTTTAATTCACATTATCTTCCTTGAAAAAATTCTTAGGTAAGAAAATTAAGAAGAGAATTTGAAGAACCTTTAATATGTTTTATTTCAAAATCAAGGATCCTTAAAATTGCTTGCTATTTTGGCAAAAGTTTATTTTGATGCAATATTTTCAACATGCTTTTACAAAACATTTTGTGTAAATTTGCAATCAACGTAAATAGTAAATTTTTTATTTAATAAATCATTTTAAAATTTTTGAACTATCATGACCCATTCCTAAGCAAGTGACTAGCATAGTAAGTCATTAAGTATAATTGCCTACCAGGCTTTTTATGCATGCATCTAATACTATATGATATATGCAATCATGTTTCTCAAAAAATAAAAAATAAAAACATGCAAATTTTCTTTTCTAAAAATCCATTAAGATGTGGAAAAATACAATATTGTGTATAACTATTCTAACTATCCCTGAGGCTTATCTTAATATAAAAAATCTTAAGCAAACTCACTTCTATCCCACCAACAGTAGCCAAATACCTGAAAGGAAAAGTCTGCAGGGAAAAGAACAAAAAAGAGAAGGAATAAGTAAACAATAATCAAATAAAAATTCATTATAATATAGCTAACCATGACGAAAGGTATTATAATTAAACTTTTTAGTAGGGAATCTCTAAATTTCTTACTTAAACAAGATAACGACACTATCATACCTTCATCAAAAAGAAGGATAGGCTTTGGATTAGTAACCTATCTATCAAAAGTTAGCTACAAATGTACACAATAACAAATTTCATTTAAGGTCATACCACTCGTTACATCTCATTGTAGTTAGAAGAATAATTTAATTTTTTATGAGATATATCAAATGACATGGGTGTTTTTATGTCCATTTTTATTTTTTATAGCTCATATTCTAATGCCACAAAATAATTTAGATATAATGCGAAATATTTTAAATAAAATAAGTTGTAAACACTTTTAATTATTTAGTTTCTAGTTACTCTCTATTATATTTATTTTTATGTTGAAGATTTTCTTTTGATTATCGATTCAATTTCTAGAAAAACTTATACTTGGCAACAAAAATCAATTAATTTGCATACTTTTATTTTGTAAAATGTAATATATATGTTGAAAATTTGTAACTCATAAACTTAAATATATGATTATAAAATAAATACAATAAATGTGAGAAAAAGAGAGAGAGCATTAATATTGCTTTTATGTCAAATTCAAAAGAGCAAAATCATTAGACATTGTATATTGAAATGTATAAGTGAGACCATTGCTCTCATATAAAAGAGTAAGAAGAGTAAATAGTGACCTTAATTGAAAGCCACACATATCATTTAAAAAAGTTAGATAATTTTATATTTTAAATTCGACCCTTAATATGAAATTTGATTGTTTGAATTCATTCTATTCATTCATTTAAACAGTTCTTAGCTAACTATCCATACACATGGAATATAATAGAATAGAAGTTCTTTTAGCATAATTTTTATGCTAGAGTAAAGGTTAAACAAGTTTTATAGAAAATCCAACTTTACAAGTTAGTGATAAGAAATTAGATTAAACAAGTTTTATAGAAAATCCAACTTTACAAGTTAGTGATAAGAAATTAGAGAATGTCATATTTTATTTTGAGTTAAATTTATTTTGTTACCTACATTATAGTTATTTATATTTGTTTTTCATTATTTTTATAAAATTCCATGTTAGGTATAATAGAAGTTTTCAATTTAAGAATATCATATTTTATTTTGAGTTAAATTTATTTTGTTACTTACATTATAGTTATTTATATTTGTTTTTCATTATTTTTATAAAATTCCATGTTAGGTATAATAGAAGTTTTCAATTTAAGGGATTATTATAAATAGTTAAGTTTCATCTTTTTCTATATTATTTTTCCAAGATTATATAAGTCCATCAAAAAGCTTTGTACAATCCAACAATCAATCTAGTATTTTGATACCAATTTCCTTTTTATTTCTAGCATACTAAAAATTTATTCTCTAACTTTCACTCTTTGTCCATATCAAGTGGCATTAGGGTTCGATTAACAATTTGAAATTCAAGATAACAACTAATAGTAATGGAAGAGATGGCCCCAATCTTTTCATTAATAGTGATAAGGGAATTCAAGTTTTTTAGGCACAATAGAGAATTAAGATGGTATTATGAGCTTAAAAGGAGTGAATGACCCATAAATTCTATGTATTTATAACATGCTCATCAAATTAGAAGCCAACATGAGCAGGTCTCATGAATATGATAGAGATAATTGTATTAGAAATGATGCATATGATTGATTTCTCAATCATCGTAATCTTGCAATTCAACAAAGAAAATCCATGCATAAAATCTTCAAAAATAAACTTGAAAAAAATAAAAAATTATAAAATTATAAAATTATTACCACAAATAAAACAAAGCAAGTTAAAAAATAATTAAATTTTTTTAATTTTTTTATTTTTAAGTTACATTTTAGAGTTATAGTTATTAAAAATATTTACTAATTAGGAACTTCTATTTTTAAAAAAATAAAAATAAAAATTATTTTTAAAAATAATAAACAAAATCCTTATTTTTTTTCTTACTTACGTTTTCTTTCCTACTTAATTTTATATTATTTTCTCTTTTTGTTCTCACTTATTTTCAAAGAGTTAAGCAATTTATTTGTTGTTTTGTACAAGTTAAACCATACCTCTTTCGATCCAATTGATTTTGCTCTATATTTCACTCCTATGAAATAGGTCATGCTGTCTACGGATGTGCTTCAGCCGTCTCTACCTTTCTGAGCTAAGTAACTATCTCTCTCACGAAAAATTCTAATATATTTCAAGAATAAGGTAAGAATGCCTTACTCTAGAAAGAGAATCAGAGAGAATACAGTGGGGTGGAACCCATCCCATTTCCTTTTCTCTATTTCTCTCTCTTAGAGTAAGATATTATTAACTTACTCTTGAAATATAATAATATTTCTCCTCACTCATATGTAACCAGCTTTCTTGCCATTGCTAATATCATTTTTTGCATTAAAGTTGTTATTTTGGCCTTATATAAGATCAAGTTCATATTAATGACTTATAAAATAAGCCTAATTTATTTTTAATTCAGTCAAATCTATTTACTATCTTATCTTACATGTGATGATATTCAGAAAGTCAGTAATAATATGAATCTTTTGTAATCGGCACGGTCGGATGGGGTTTTGGGTTTTTAAATATTGTTGGGAGGATGATGTGATTGCTGTTATTCAAAGCTTTTAACGTCCATAATTTCTTTTTGTGGAGCTCAATTTTATTCAGTTTTATGTTAACTTGATTAAAGTTAAATTATAGATAATTTATGTAATAATTTTAGTCAATTTAATTAATAATATAAGGTTATATTTAACTAAAATTATTATCGTCAGTAATAACTATATTAACAATTTTTAAAAATCAAGTTACATTCAACTTTCTATTTAATCACATAAATCAATTTATAGAAAACTTGAGTTTCACCCAAGTTATCCGAAGATCGGTCCTCAATTACTCTCATATCGTTTTAGTTCTAACCCCGCACTTGGACAAGGTGAAAGGAGAGAAGAAGATGAAATTTTTCAAATTTTTCCATGGTTAAAATGAAAGAGGAATGAAAAGGAAATAAAATATTAGAATTTGTAATTAATATTATTTTTACTTATAAAATTTTAAAATTTTCTTTTTTTCTTGGAGATTTTATGTTTTAACCGAACTTTAAACTTTTTTAAGCATGTAAATTAGATCAAACGTACACATTTACATTTGCAAAGTACTACTCTGTCATTTTGTGCAATTTTTAATTGCTATAATTCGGTCTTCTCATATTTAAATTTTTATTTTTGATTTATTTTAAATACCATATATTATTTTATTTCTTGCAATATGCAAATTGGAATAAATCCAGTTACCAACTACTGTGAAAATTTCAGCAAAACTTCAAATTAATAATCACCGCGGTAAAAATTAATAACACTTACCTTATCGGATACATAGGAAAGGGTGCACATTGCATTCATAGAAAATGCAATATATATATATATATATATATATTTGATTTTGCCATTAATAGCACATGATTCATTACATTGTAACTTAGAATTCCATTAAGAATTTATCTGCCAGGTAGAATTTTTAATTTTTTTAATTTGATTAAAATTATTGATATAAATCCAATTTGATCCAATTTTATACATTAGACATATAAAAATAAAATGTTACATCTTAGAGGATGGATTGTGAACAATTTATATCCTAAAGAAATAAAATTATTATTAAATGTAAAATATTTTATAAAACTAGTTTTTATGTCTACTTTTTTTCTCGTGAGATAACTTCTTGATGATGCAAGAATCTAAACTCCCGTTTGGAACAGAAGAAGGTTGGGGTGAAAGAAATGGGAAGAAAGAAGTGAAGGGGGAAGTACAAAATTTCACCCGTTTGGAACGAGAGACAAAAGTAGCAAAAGAAAGAAATTTTAGGCAAAAAGAAGAGTGAGCCCCACAACTATGTTGCAGTAGACTTCTCTTCATTTTTGGAGAGAAGCAAGGAGAAATTCAGAAAAAATTGCCAGTTTTCCATGCATTGCCCTTGGGGATACCATTTCAGATTGAGTCCTCCCTCCTGCCTCCCGCCCACCTCCTGCCGCTCATACCTCAACTATCGTGCACTCTTCCTTCTCAAAGAAGATCATCCGCGACATTATGTAGTGGTTCTGTTGCATTCGAGGGTCGCGATCAGCTAAGTTATTAGCCTAGCTTCACAGCACGAGGAAAGTTGTTCCGGCTTCTTCCTCCACAGGTGTCTCCACCTGTCGCCGCTCCAGACTTAAAGGTCGGATTCTGAGGATGCAAATCGGAGCAGGTAAAGCATAGGACTCGGATATGCTGTTTATCTAGTATTTTTGTGTGCAATTGCTCAGAATAGGAAGCTTGTTGGAGAAGATTGCCGCCGGTGAGCTGCGGTTGGAAGTCTACAGATAGGGGCCGATCTACTGCCGATTGTGGCCACTGCTAAAATTAGGTTGCCCTTGCCGGGTCTAGGGTCTTGACCACTGGGTTGTTGTGGATCGACTCGGTTCAATTTCGACCCGGTTGTGACCTGACCCAAAGCTAAAAAAAATTTTGAATTTTTTTCTATTACTATTTTTTTATTTTATTCTAGTAATTTTTTACTTATTATTAAGAAATTCTTCATCTCTACCACCCTTTAATTTTGAAATGTACATATTTTTGTTGATTTATTATCTTATATAGTGGCCATTTATTTAATTAACAATATTCATTAATTTTAGAAATGAATTACTTTTTTAAATTTTATCAGCACTTTAATCGGTGTCAATGTTCCAAAATTTAAGTTAATTAATATATTTATACATGCAATGCAAAACTTTATGTGCTGTGTACTTAATAATTTGCATAGTTCATTTTCTGTTAATTTTTTTTCCAATTACAACTAATGAAAACAACAAGAATGTAATTAATTTTGAATTTAAAAGATTTATGACCAATAGTGTATTCTTCTAAAATTACTTGAATATTTTTCTTTTACTATTTTATTGGAATATAATTTTAAAAAAATACAAAGAAAGTGAAGGAAATAATTGAGGTATGTCACATGGTATTATAAATGTATGTCATTCTCTAATTTGATGTAGGTAAAAAATAAAAATCTAATGCAAATGTATTTGAGAAACCAAATTTAATGATATTAGTCATTTGGTAGGTATTACTTAAATACTAAGTTTAATGACAATATGTGTGTCACCAGTAAACTAATTAGATCACGAGGTTACTTTCAATGTTAAGAAATATTACTGATGTTGGTGTTTTACATCCAATTTAGATATTTAGCGACATTTACATTTCCTCCTTCTATATATATACATATAATTTAACATTTCTCTATTAGTATAATCCCTTATTAATCTAATGAAGCAACAATTTAAGCTAATTGCATAAGTATTAGAATGAAGGAATGTAGTATTGCACTAAAAACTTGTCATTGTTGTTGTTTTTCACATATTGCTCATGTTAATATGTATTGTGTTCAAGGCACCTATCTAAATATACACTTTCAGAAGGCCCGCACGTTCACTACTAGAAATTCAACTTCATAGTCCCTTCCTAAGCTTATAGGTGAGTTTTTAGCAACTTCATGATTCCCTCTGCATTTGCTTGTGAGTGTGCATTTCTCTCCTGTGTGTTTTCTATTCCTTTTCTGTTAATAATATTTAGTTAATTCATATACAAAGCATGTTGTATATTATGTCTACATTTGTTTAAAACCTGTTGTTTGTAATATTTAATAGTTACAATTTAGAGGTATTTCACAAGTGAGTATGGAAGATAATATGGATTATTTATATGAAAAGCAGTTGGAATTAGTGTTAGTGTATGTCCTAGAACCAATCATATAGATGATTGAAGTTATACATAATTTATTATATTTTATTTTAGGTAATTTAATTATTATATTATATTTTTATAATTTTATTATTATTATGCATAATTTATAAATTAATATAATAATTATCCTTGGAATAGTTTCGCTATTCCTAAAATGCCCCTAGTCAAGTATTATTACGAAAATGATAGTAATAATACATTGAGACTAACATGTATAGTGACTGATGATTATGAATCATGGATATGTGATATGAAGTCAATACATGAATACATTGCTAGTGAACAATGTACTGGACTGACCTACTATGAGAATATTGCATGGATAGACGTATCATAAGTTATTCTCATATGATCACAAATACACATAAATCTTTAACCTGAAGTCACTACGATTCCCTACATGAGAAATTACTCACTTTAATATTGTCCTATGTCATCTTTAATCAAGATGACAAGTAGGGCATTGATTGGGTGTGTCATAAGTCATGCAAAGGGAAGTGAGTGATGTAGATGGAATTTTGTTACTCTTGTATAAAAGAAAAATATCCTTGGGCCCCTTAATTGAGTGAGACTTAGAAATGCATGGTCATGCTCAATTGAATTAATATGTGATATTAATCATTTATTTTAAGTCTACTCAGTATCAAGAAATATAAATTGAACATTGACGAGGATGACACATTCCATGCCTCCAATTCAATTTGGATATCATTACAAAAGGATTATGATGCAAAACGTTGATCATGTATTAGGTGAATGTCGAATCACAGATATTCTTATTACTTGAGTGGCAATGATGTATTGCTAGATACTACTTACTGTTTATGACTCAATAATGAGTCATTATTAATGTAAAAAGAACTTACAGGGTCACACAAAAGAAGTAGGAATAAGACAATAATTAATTAGACTTTAATTATATTAATATCCAATTAATTGGACTTATTTTGTGTATATATATATTATTAAGAATAATAAATTCACGTAATATATATATATATATTATGTGATATTATTTGATATTAAAGTAATATCAAATAATTACGTTATCATATATTAGATAAATATATTATGAGATAATATTATTTTAATATTTGATAACTATATGCAATTATCTAATATTAAGATATTTATATTATGAGATAATATTATCTAATGTTAGATAATTAATAAATAAGTCATATCTCTCCTCATTATCTTTAGGATAAGGATAAAATGAGTTGTTAAGTGTGATTAGAATTTTGGAAGTATTATCCTAATAGGACTAGGATTGTGGCTTGCCTAAGTTCTATAAAAGGGAGCTTGAGGGCAGCATATTAGAGACAGGCTCATAGACTTCCTAAAACCCAAAATCACTCAGAAAACATCAAAATCCTAGTTCCTAGATAGAGAAATGTATCCTAGCAGATTCGTAGAGGGCGAGAGGTCGTCGTTCACTCCGTGTGGATACCGTAGAGATGCTATACCTTCCGGCCGACGTTTGATTCATCCGCTCTCAAGTTTTGATCAGTAGAAACACGAGTGCCCAATAGGTAAAACCCTAATCATTGATTTATACTTTTTGCATGGATCCTAGGTAGAATTCGGATCAAAATTTTGAAATTTCGCTGCATGTAATAATCTGAATTCCTAACAGTGGTATCAGAGCTTCTTGCAAAAATATAGTTCTGATTATGTGTTTTAGCGTCTTTGATGAATATTTATATGATAAATACACGTTAAATCTGTTTCGGTTTAAATCAGAAGTTACACGTTTTGATGAATGTTTATGTGATAAATTAATATCAAATCAGTTTCTGTTTAAACTAGATATATATGAGATATATGCAAACTTGTGTATGATTTTGATTTCATAGATATATATATGATATATATGATCTGAATTTCGAATCCGATTATCAATTGATGAGATTAATTGTTTGAATATGATTATGCATTTTTTTTGCTTCATATTCAAATCTATTTTTGCGTAATTCTGAGTTTTCAAATGATAAACCCTTGAAATTGTTCTGAACGTGTGATGTTCTCTACGTTTAAAGCATATAACCTAATCAGCACAGAATTAATGTGATTAATTCTGAATCTGTAAAGACTTGTTTAAATTCATTTAATATGATTAAGTTGAATCTGGTCTATGAGGTATATGTATGCTTTAATTTATTTAAACATGGCTGGATCTGTTTTGATATGATTAAAAATTATTCAAAGTGTTCAAACGTAAATCCTATTTTGAAACTATGATTTGAATGTCAATCATATAGTCGAATTATTCAGCTTAGGGTGTGTCAACTGTTAGTAAAATAAATTGAAATCTGAATGTCAGATGAATTCAATTTTTGGCCCGGGGGGCTCCACCCCCCACACCCCTCAACAAAGGGCTTTGCCCCTTGACCCCCGCCTGTTAACCAGCTAGTAAGACCACCGTGCTAACTTTGCGTAGCGTTCAGAAATCATTTTTGTTCTTAAGGCACTGTTTTAAAACATGATTTTATGATGATAATGTTATCAAATATATATGTCAATCATCCTGCTTATCTTGGTTACATATATTTCTTAGCAATTATTATATATGATGCATGAATATGTTGCATAGTATGGCCCTTGGAGTTTTTATGGATGGATTTTAAAATACAACTTACGTGTCGTGTCTTCCTCTATTTTTCTAATGTATATTCTCTTCTCATCTCAATTCCCCTCGAATGTAACTTGGGGTTTCTGTTGTAAATTTGTAATTGTAATGGAGTATTCTTTGCTTAGAACAAGGAGAAGTTAAAGAGTTATGGGATAAGAAGAAGCTAAGGAGTTAGTTAGGAATGTCATTAGAAAATAGAATTTTGGGCCATACTATGTGACATTTTGATTTCTTTATTATGTGATGATATTGATGAGCATGCATTGATTATGTGATAGAATGTGTTCCTACTATGTGATAGTTCTATTCATTGCATGATATATGATATACAGTAGTCTATTTTATTCATTTACTTTATATGATATATGAGATATGCTAGATATATTGCATGAATAAATAGGCTAATTATGGTGAGATCTGATAATAATTAAGTTAAAATCTCACATCTAAAATATTAAGTCAGTAATAATTAATAATGCCTTCCAATGTTTGGCACTCATCAGGGCCTCGATTAACATAAGGTAGGTTTACCAGAGTAAGGTACCTTGTTTATTTTAGTGAGATGCGACTGGATAATAGTGATATCCGAATGTCAAATATTGGGTCCGACTTAACTAGGATATCTCAATAGGATTGAGACCAAGAGGCATAGAGTTAGGCTTTAGTTCATAAGATGGACTAGAACAAGTGTTGTTCACCTAACTATCCAAGAGTTGTATATGATACAATTGGCAAGTGTTGCTTACCTGAATAATTAAGTTTTAAGTGATTAGCCAAAGCTAACTTAAGGCTTGGTGAAATATGGATCTTGGCCCACTAGAAAGCTTAAACAATATGACTTTCTGAATTAATAGTGAGGGCTATTAATTTGAATGAAATAGTGGGAGGTACATTTAATAAAAGACCTTATTAAATGTTTTAAATTTAATACTTACTTTGCATATTTCTGTCGTAGATAACTAATGGCTAATACATCAAATAACTTATTACTGCAATCGGTCCTTGAGAAGGACAAACTGAATGGGACAAACTTCCTGGACTGGTATAGGAATTTGAGGATAGTCCTCAAACATGAGCGCAAAATGTATATCCTAGAGGAACCTGTTCCTCAAGAACCTGAAGCTACTGCCCCTCGAGCTCAAAAGGATGCTTATAAGAAGCATCATGATGACGCATTAGATGTCGATTGTCTCATGTTGGCTACTATGGACTCTGAGCTTCAGAAGCAACATGAAAACATGGAAGCTTATGACATGCTTGAGCATCTTAAGAAGCTTTATGAAGGCCAAGCTTAGCATGAGAGGTTTGAGGTGACAAAAGCCTTGTTTCAATGCAAACTGGCAGAAGAAAGCCCTGTTGGGCCTCATGTACTCAAAATGATTAGGTATGTTGAGAACCTTGAGAGATTGGGTGCTCCACTAGGTCAAGAGCTGGCCACTGACTTAATTCTGCAATCATTGCCACAGAGTTATGATCAATTTATCATGAATTACAACATGAATAAAATTGACAAACCACTGCCAGAATTATTAAGCATGTTAAGAACTATTGAACAAAATTTGCAAAAGACTAAGTCTAATACCATAATGATGGTTCAAAAAGGCAAAGGCAAAGGTAAAAATAAGAAGGATTCCAAATCCAAAAGCAAGCCCAAGTCTAAATCCTCTACACTGAAACCAAAAGGGGGTATGGCTAAGGAAGGGACATGCTTCCATTGCGGTCAGACCGAACATTGGAAAAGAAACTGTAAAGTCTATCTGGAAGATCTAAAAAAGAAGAAGGGAAGTGAGACTTCCGCTTCAGGTATCTATATTATAGAAATTAATGTTTCAACTTCTACATCTTAGGTATTAGATACCGGATGTGGTTCTCACATTTGTACAAATGTGTAGGAACTACAAAGTAGTGGAACTCTAACTAAAGGTGAAGTGGACCTACAAATTGGCAATGGAGCAAGAGTTGCTGCACTAGCTGTAGGGACATATTATCTATCTTTACCTTCTGATTTAGTAATAGAATTAGAAGATTGTTATTTTGTGCTTGCTATCAACAGGAATATTATTTATGTTTCTTGTTTGGACAAGAAAGGTTTTTTATTTATAATAAAGGACAAAAGTTGTCCAGTTTATTTAAATGAAATGTTTTACTGTAGTGCACAAATGTTCAATGGGCTCTATATTATTGATCTTGAAATGTCTGTCTATAACATAAACACTAAGCAATTTAAATCAAATGATTTAAATCTAACCTATCTCTGGCATTGTTGTTTGGGCCATATAAATGAGAAGCGCATATCCAAGCTCCATAAAGATGGATTCTTGGATTCATTTGATTTTGAATCATATGAAATATGCGAATCTTGTTTGCTAGAAAAAATGACTAAAACACCATTCACTGGATACAGTGAAAGGGCTAATGATCTATTAAGTCTCATACATACTGATGTATGTAGGCCTATTAGTTCACTTGCTACAGGAGGTTTCCAGTACTTCATTACATTTACTTATGATTTCAATAGATATAGATATGTGTATCTTATGAAACACAAATCAGAATCCTTTGAAAAGTTCAAGGAATTCAAGAATGAAGTGCAAAACTAACTTGGTAAAAGTATTAAAACACTTCGATTAGATCGAGGTGGAGAATACTTAAGCCAAGAATTTGATGACTATTTAAAGGAGTGTGGTATAGTATCATAACTCACTCCACCTGGAACATCACAATGGAATGGTGTTTCAGAAAGGAGGAATCATACTTTGTTAGACATGGTACGATCTATGATGAGTCATATAGATCTTCCAATTTCCTTTTGGGAGCATTCTCTAAAGACAGCTACTTTTACGCTCAACCGTGTTCCCTCTAAAACGATTCAAAAGACTCCATATGAGATATGGACTGGGAAACGTCCCAGCTTATCTTTTATGAATATTTGGGGTTGCGAGGCCTATGTAAAATGTCAAGTTTCTAATAAGCTTGGACCCAAATCGGACAAGTGCTACTTTGTAGGGTATTCTAAGGAAATTAAGGGATACTATTTCTATAATCCTAGTGAAGGCAAAGTGTTTGTCACACGAACTGGTATTTTTCTGGAAAGAGAATTTATCTTTAAGAAAAACTGTAGGAGGAAAGTAGAAATCGAAGAAGTGTGAGACTCACAAAGTAACACTGAACCTATAATAGAGCCTGAAAAAGACCACAAGATGTTGTGGGTCAGGAACTAACTCAAGTAACACAAAGCCCACGTAAGTCTAGTAGGATACACCATGAGCCCGAGAGATATGGATTTCTTGTAACTCAAAATAGCGATGTTTTATTCATGGATCAAGATGAGCTTACAACTTACCAAGAAGCTATAAAAGGGCTAGACTCTGAGAAGTGGCTTGAGGCCATGAAATTTGAGATGGATTCCATGTATACTAACCAAGTATAGACTTTGGTTGATCCACCTGAAAGGGTAAAACCCATTGGGTGCAAATGGATTTTCAAGAAGAAAATCGACATGGATGGTAATGTGCAAACCTTTAAGGAATGATTAGTCACAAAAGGTTATAGGCAAGTTCATGGTATAGACTATGATGAGACCTATTCCCCAGTTGCCATGCTTAAATCCATCTGAATTTTGCTTGCTATTGCAGCTTTTTATGATTATGAAATTTGGCAGATGGATGTCAAAACTGCTTTTCTTAATGGAAAGCTCCTCGAGGATGTGTACATGACACAGCCTGAGGGTTTTGTCATTCCTGAAACTGCTGGAAAGGTATGTAAGTTACAACGATCCATTTATGAATTAAAGCAAGCTTCACGGAGTTAGAATCTTTGTTTTGATGAGGCAATCAAAGAATTTAGTTTCATAAAAAATAAAGATGAATCTTTTGTTTACAAAAAGGTTAGTGGGAGCATAATTGTTTTCCTTGTATTGTATGTGGATGACATACTACTCATCAGAAATGATATCCTTACACTGCAAACAGTAAAGACTTGGTTAAGGAATTATTTCTCGATGAAAGACTTAGGTGAAGCTGCCTATATACTAGATCTATAGAGATAGATTAAGAAAATTGCTTGGCCTAAGTCAGAGTATATACATAGATAAAGTGTTAAAACGGTTTAACATGCAAGAATCTAAAAGAGGACTTTTGCCTATGTCGCATGGCATAAATTTGTCCAAAGCTCAATGTCCTTTGACACAAGATGAGAAGGACCGCATGAATAAGATACCATATGCATCAGCAATTGGATCTATCATGTATACCATAATATGTACTCGTCCTGATGTCTCGTATGCTTTAAGCATGACGAGCAGGTACCAGTCAAATCCAGGTGAACCTCATTGGACTGTTGTTAAGAATATCCTTAAGTACTTAAGAAGGACTAAGGATTCATTCTTAATACATGGAGGAGAGGAAGAATTTGTTGTAAAAGGTTACACTGATGCCAGTTTTCAATCCGACAAGGATGACTTTAGATCGCAATCAGGTTATGTATTTAGCCTAAATGGTGGTACTGTGTGCTGGAAGAGTTCAAAGCAGGAAACAGTGGCCGACTCTACTACAAAGGATGAGTATATTGCTACATCTGATGTGTCAAAAGAGGCTATTTGGATCAAAAAGTTCATTACTGAACTTGGCGTTGTTCCTAGCATTGCAAACCCAATGGATCTCTATTGTGACAACAATGGAGCCCTTGCACAAGCCAAGGAACCCAGATCTCACTAGCAATCCAAACATATACTTAGGTGCTTTCATCTCGTTCGAGAAATCATCGATAGAGGAGATGTGAAGATATGCAAAGTACCAACTAATGATAATATCGTCAACCCACTGACAAAGCCTTTAACGCAGAAAAAGCATAATGGTCATACTATGTCACTTGGTATTAGATACATGAGTGATTGGCTCTAGTCCAAGTGGGAGATTATTGATATGTGTCCTAGAACCAATCATATAGATGATTGAAGTTATACACAATGTATTATGTTTTATTTTAAGTAATTTAATTATTATATTTTATTTTTATAATTTTATTATTATGCGCAATTTATAACTTAATATAATAATTATCCTTGAAATAGCTTCGTTATTTCTAAAATACCCTTAGTCAAGTATTATTACGAAAAGAATAGTAATAATACATTGAGACTAACATGTATAGTGACTGATGATTACGAATCATGGATATGTGATATCAAGTCAATACATGAGTACATTGCTAGTGAACAATGTACTGGACTGACCCACTATGAGAATATTGCATAGATAGACGTGTCATAAGTTATTCTCATATGATCACAAATACACATAAACCTTTAACCTGAAGTCACTACGGTTCCTTATATGAGAAATTACTCATTTTAATATTATCCTATGTCATCTTTAATCAAGATGACAAGTAGGGCATTGATTGGGTGTGTCATAAATCGTGCAGAGGAAAGTGAGTGATGTAAATGAAATTTTATTACTCTTGTATAAAAGAGAAATATCCTTAAGCCCCTTGATTGAGTGAGACTTAGAAATGCATAGCCATGCTCAATTGAATTAATATATGATATTAATCATTTATTTTAAGTCTACTCAGTATCAAGAAATATAAATTGAACATTGACGAGGATGACACATTCCATGCCTCCAGTTCAATTTGGATATCATTACAAAAGGGTTATGATGCAAAACGTTGATCATGTATTAGGTGAATATCGAATCACAGACATTCTTACTACTTGAGTGGCAGTGATGTATTGCTAGATACCGCTTACTATCTATGGCTCAATAATGAGTCATTGTCAACGTAATAAGAACCTACAGGGTCATACAAAAGGAGTAGGAATAAGACAATAATTAATTAAATTTTAATTATATTAATATCCAATTAATTGGACTTATTTTCGTGCATATATATATTATTAAGAATAATAAATTCACGTAATATATATATTATATGATATTATTTGATATTAAAGTAATATCAAATAATTACGTTATCATATATTAGATAAATATATTATGAGATAATATTATTTTAATATTTGATAACTATATGCAATTATCTAATATTAAGATATTTATATTATGAGATAATATTATCTAATATTAGATAATTAATAGATAAGTCATATCTCTCCTCATTATCTTTAGGATAAGGATAAAATGAGTTGTTAAGTGTGATTAGAATTTTAGAAGCATTATCCTAGTAGGACTAGGATTGTGGCTTGCCTAAGTTCTATAAAAGGGGGCTTAAGGGCAGCATATTAGAGACAGGCTCATAGACTTCCTAAAACCCAAAATCACTCATAAAACATCAAAATCCTAATTCCTAGAGAGAGAAACGCATCCTAGCAGATTCGTGGAAGGCGAGAGGTCGTTGTTCACTCCGTGTGGATACCGTAGAGACATTGTACCTTCCGGTCGGCGTTTGATTCATCCGCTCGTAAATTTTGATCAGTAGAAACACGAGTGCCCAATAGGTAAAACTCTAATTATTGATTTATGCTTTTTGCATGGATCCTAGGTAGAATTCGGATCAAAATTTTGAAATTCCGCTGCATGTAATAATCCGAATTCCTAACAATTAGACCAGTCGCCTATTATTGAAATGATAAAGGAATGGGATAAATGTTAAATTTTAGATCAACATACACAATGAAATTTTTTAAAATTTGATCCAAATCCTACTTAAGATCCATGCAAAAGGGGCATAAATTAGTCTTAGGGTTTTATCTTATTTATACTTGTGTTCTTTCTGAATAAATCCTTAAGAGAATGGATGAATCAAATGCCAGTTAAAAGTACAGCATCTCTACAATATCCACACGAAGTGAACAACGACTTCCCTTTCCATGAAACTGCTAGGATTCGTTTCTTTCACTAGGATTAGAATTGGGTGTTTTGAGTGATTTAAAATTTGATGGAAGCATATGTGCATTTTAGCAAGTGCTGCCTTCAAGTCCTTTTTATAGAATTAAGGCATATTACAATCCTAATCCTACTAGGATAATACTTTAAAAGAATCCTAATCAAACTTAACAACTATCATCTTATCCTTATTATAGATATAGTAAGAAGAGATAGGACTTATCTATTAATTATTTAATATTAGATAATAATATTATCTCATAATATAATTATCTAATATTAAATTAGCATATAATTATCTTATATTAGATAATAATAATATTATCTTATAATATAATTATCTAATATCGAATAACATAATTATTTGATATTACTTTAATATCACGTAATATATTACATATATATTACATGAATAAATATATTATTATCTTAATAATATATATATGCATGAAAATAAGTTCAATTAATTGAATTTTAGTCCAACTAAAATCCAATTAATTATTATATCATTCCTACTCCTTTTGTATAATCCTACAGGTTCTTACTACATTGATAATGACTCATTTTAAGCTATAGACAGTGAGCGATATCTAGCAATACATCACTGCCACTTAAGTAGTAAGAATGTTTGTGATTTGATATCTACCTAATATATGATCAACGCTTTGTATCATAATCCCTTTTGTAATAATATGCAAATTAAACTAAAGGCATGGAGCGTGTCATCCTCATCAATGTTCAATTTATATTTCTTGATACTGAGTAGACTTAAGATAAATGATCAATATCACATATTAATCTATTTGAGCATGGTCATGCATTTTTAAGTCTCACTCAATCAAAAAGTCCAAGAATATTTCTCTTTTATACAAGAGTAACAAAATCATATCTGCATCACTCACTTCCCTCTGCATGATTCGTGACACACCTAATTAAAGCCTTACTCGTCATCTCGATTAAAGGTGACATAGGACGATATCAAAATGAGTAACTTCTCATGTAGGGAACTGTAATGACTTTAGGTCAAATGATTATGTGCATTTGTTATCATATGAGAATAACTAATGACACGTCTATTCATACAATATTTTAATAATGGGTTAGTCCAGTACATTATTTACTAATAATGTACTCATGTATTATCTTGATATCACATATCCATGATTCGTGATCATTAGTTACTATACATGCTAGTCTCGATATATTATTACTATCTTTTTCATAATAATACTTGACTAGGGGCATTTTAGGAATAGCAAAACTATTCCAAGGATAATTATTATATTTAAGTTATAATTTGTGTAAAGTAAAATAAAATAAAATATAATAATTGTATTGCTAAAATGAAGCTTAATACATTGTGTAATATTACAATCATCTCTATGATTGGCTCCTAGGACATACACTAATAATAGATTATGACAAATATGTGTGGTTCAACTTGTATGCTTTATTAGTTATTTTATGTACCTGCTGAAATTGCAAACCAATATTGTGTCTAAAGCCATTGATGGAGTAAGAGAAGCAAGGGATCAAATGCGATATCAACTTTTGCAAAACCTTTTACATTCAAAAAAATGTCATGACATATTGCCCATGAATCCTCATGCTTTCCTGCATTTGTGTGAGAAGATAAAAGCAACAGGTAGAGTGAGAGATTCTACTTATTCCACTATAGAGGAACAAGTAGCTAAGTTCTTGCATATCTTAGCATATTATGTAAAAAATAGAATTATGTCCTTCTTCTTTCATCGGTCGGAAAAGACAGTTAGTCATTATTTTCATAATATTTTATGAGCTATTATATCTCGCAAGAATGAGTATCTTGTGCAACCTTTTGGATCATAGGTTCCTACGTAAATCCTCAATAACAGCAAATTTTATCCTTATTTCAAGGTAATGTACACAATAGTGAAGGATGCAATTCTTATTTGGGTTGAAGTTGTTTTATTAGCATGTTGTGTAATTATACTAACAAATGAATGATTTACAGGATTGTGTTAGAGCTCTTGATGGAATACATATATGAGTCAAAGTTCTAAGGAAAGATGCTCTTTACTTTCGAGGAAAGAAGGATTATCCAACACAAAATGTGCTAACAGTGTGTTCTTTTGATTTGGAGTTCGCATATGTGTCATCTGGTTGGGACGGAACCGTGTCTGACTCTAGGGTTTTAAAGCATGCTTTAACTAAAAAAGAGGATAGATTGAGAATTCCAAGAGGTAAGAATCAATTTTGTAAAGGAATGCACAGTGATAGGTTAGAGGCATGAAAATAACGTGTTTATCTTTATAGTTATGTATTCTGACATGTATTTGTATTATTGTTTTAAATCCTAGGTAAATTCTACCTAGAAGATGCAGGTTGTCCTTTAAAAAAGGGTGTACTTACACCTTACAGAGGTGTGCAATATCATTTGAAGGAGTACACTATCCATGGACCTCAAAATGCAAAGGAACTTTATAACCATTGGCATGTATCGCTGAGAAATGTAATAGAAAGGGCATTTGGCATTTTGAAGAAGAGATTTCCAATAATTATTAGTGGCACTGAACCACATTACTCTTTTAGGACAATGACAGACATTACAATTGCATGTTGTATATTTGCATAACTTTCTAATGGACGTTGATCCCGATCCACGATTGATGGATGAGGTTAACCGTAAGCTGCTAGAAAGGAATATAGAAGATATAAGAGATCATGAATCACGGACCACAGAGGAAGACTATAAGCACAGGTTCATTATCAAAGAAAACCTAGCAGCACATATGTGGAGTGATTATCAGCAAAGCTTGTCATAATTTACGATATTTATACAACCTCTCTTTGTATATTATACTTTGATGCTTATGACATGTTCGTTATTGATATGCTTTTGAATTGTATTTAATGTTTGTTCTCTATGAGTTGTATTTTGCGGATTGTTGCATATCCATTTTCTAGCATGAATTGAATTTCCACTGTTGAAAGCATTACAAATGCACAGAACCTCAATGTAGCAATGCACACAGATTAATTGAAGATGTGTGTGACTTGTTTATGACCAAGTAAATTATATGTCATGCATGCTATAATCCCTTGCGTGATTCTTGTACTATTAAATATTACTTGATTGTATATTTCATTGCAGATTTTGCCATGTTGAAGAACAAAAAGTATGATAACAAGGGAGATGATTCTTCTAGAAATTTATTATGTTGGACACCCGACATAGATGCTATGTTATTGGACTTATTACTCAAGGAGGTGCAAAAAGGGAACCGACTAAATGGAACATTCACTTCCATAGCTTATGCTAGTGTGGTAGCGCAGCTTAAGCAGATAATAGGTCCATTCTTTCAGAAGCAGCATATCAAGAATCGATTGAAGACATTAAAGGAAAACTGCAATGGATGCTATAATCTATTCCATAGGTGGAGTAGGATTAGTTGGAACCCAACCATACATATGTTTAAGGCCGAACCAGAAGTGTGAAGTGAGATCTGTCAAGTAAACATAACATAACTCATGTACTAGACATAAATGTAACACTTCGTTGCATTCTTAGTATGGATTACACCAATATCTAGTATATAATGATGTGTTTGTGTGTGTTTGCAAGATAAACCTGAGGCCCACAAATGGAAGCGTACACCAATACACAACTACGATAAGTTATTGGAGCTATTTGGAAGAGACAAGGCCATAAGAGCATATGCTAAGAGTGCAACAAACAATTTAAGGAGATGGGATAAAGAAAGGTTGGACCTGAATAATGGCTTTGAACATATGTCATATTCTGATATTAATTGGGGGAATGATACCATCAACTATGCTAGCTATTTTGACACATTTAGTTCTGAATGTGCTCCCTCCAACCATTCCCAGGAGTATCCTAACTCAAATCAATCTCAAGGTACATCATCATTAAGAGGTTCAAAGCGGAAAGCGCCCATAGTTGATTTAATTGAGAAGGATTATAAGAAGTTGAACATGGGGATCAATAATTTAACTGATGTTATGAGAGATGTAGTAGAAAAGCATGTCCAAATAGCAGAAAAGCATGCTTGGATATCAGAAAGATAACTCTCCATCATGGAAAGCAGTAGACCTCGCCATTATAGTGAGGCAGAAATTTGGACAAAGCTGGAGAAAATAAGAGTACTTGAGGAATATTAGTTGAAGTGTTACAGCTTCCTTTGTGAAAATGAGAAAGCCAAGAAGCAGTTTTTTGGGGTTCCACCTCACTTAAAATTATAAGTGTTGTATCAATTTATGGCTAGTGCAGGACTTATAAGCCACCATTTTAGGTACACACTAATGCCTTCTTTCAATTAAACATTTAATGTTATCAAATGGTAACTTAATCTGAAGCATGACATTAACCTTATTGTATTCTTTGTTCTTATATTAGCAGAAAGTCAAAATATATCTTATGACAATATGTACTGAGTATTTTGTTGTATCTATATCTTTACACACACATTTAGTCTTGTGAAAGACATGTTTCATTGTAATACGACATTTATAATCGTTTGATTTGATGCACAAGTATTGAGGAGAGCAGCCATACATGTTGCCACAACTATGGCATAGTGTCAGGTTGCTCGGGAAAGTTACTTGGAAGTGAGAAGTTGTTTTGATATTCATTGCTTTGTATGATAGTAGATCTTGTATTAACCGACTAAAGTGAACCTATTTTATTTATGTTTTGTATGTGATAATGAGATCCCGAATCATGATTTAGACATTTATGCCATCCATTAAAGCTCTTTTGTATAATATAAAGCACTTCTGAATAGTTTTAATAGTCAGATAGTATATATCAATGATAAAATTAAGTGCACCTAAGAATGAAGAAGCTTTATTTTGAACTTTAAAAAAGTTAAATTTTTTATCCAATATCTATCAACAATATTTATTGTTAACACTAAAATATAATGAAAAATTATATAATTATAAAAAAATAAATATTACTACATCTTATTTTTAATTTATTTCAATTGAAAATATTTTTATATGGGTATTAGATAGGTAAATAGTAATTATATAATTTGCTATTAAAAGAATAAGATTAAAATATAAAATTATATAATTTCTTTAAATGATTATATTATTTTTATATAATTATATAATTTTTAATAATATTTTAATTTTAATTATTAAATCAAAATATTTAATTAATGAATTTATTTTTAATTTGATCTTTATTTTAGAAATTAAAATTATATTTTTTAAGAATACAATTTTTTAAAATACACACTTGCATTCGTAATTTACACACAATGGCACAATAGTCATTTCAAAAAAATACAACTTTTTTTTTCTAATTTCTCCTTTTCTAAAAAAAAGAAATCACTTCTCTCCTAATTCCTTTCTCTCCAAACAATACGAAAGAAATTCTTCTTTCCTCTCACTTCTCTCTTTCCTAAGGTTATGTTTGGTTAGAGAAGAAAATAAGGGAGAAAGAAAATAGAGAAGAAAAAAATAGAAAAGAAGTTATTTTCTTTAAGTTGTTTGGTTGTAAGAGAAAATAGGGAAGAAAAGAAAATAGAGGAAAAACTAAGTGTGTTTGGATAAAATAGAAAAATGGGAGAGAAAGAAAATGGATAAAATGATTTAATTTTATTTGAATGGATATGAAATTGATAGGAAAAAATTTATTACACTAAAATGACCTTCAAACTTTAAATATTAATTTAATTATAATTAAAATAATTATTTAATTATAATTCCAAGCCTTCAACTTTTGGTTAATATTTACAAATTTAATTACTAAAGATTATTAAATTGTGCACAATGTTAATTTAATAAACTCACTGTCATATGAAATAGAAAGATATGAACTTTCTCCTCCTTTTCTCGAATATTATTAATTTAATATTAACCTGGATTAATATATTTGTGTAAATATAATAATCATCATTCACTGTATTAAAATCCTATATTATCAGCGTTGATAACCTAGATTAATATATTTTTTTCGAATTTATTGTAATACATTTTCTTTTTTTCCAAACCTACTGATATTTTAAAATTATAAATTTTTATTATATTTGTCCAAAATTAAGTAACTCAATGATAGTTAAATAATTAATGTAAAATATATATAATTTTTTTCAAAAATGTATTTATAAATATATTTTAAAAAAAAGCCTTGGAATCGGGTCTGTGTGACCTAATCAACTCGAGTCGGGCTAGAACCTGGTTCAGTTCCATGCTCGAACCGCTGTAGTGGGTCACGTAAACCTGAAAACGAGGGGAAGCAGCAGCAAACTCCGGTCCACCAGATCGGTCTGGCAACAACTTAGGGACGGCAAATGCAGCTGCTACCGGCACTGACGCCGACTTTCGACCACCACAGAAGGCGCACATTGAAGTATTCTTCGTGCAGCGTGCATGGATCTTCCTTTAAACCTTCAATGACAATAGACAGCAGCGGCAAACAAAATAAGAGGAAAACGGCGAAGAGAACTCACTGAAATGCAAGCTCGCCGGCTGCTTGATGTCAGAAAGTGGAGACGCACAGTGAACTTCTGTGTGCAGCAATTGTCCCGACCAAGTCCTGCGGATTTTTTCCTCTTTTCTTCTCAGTTGAGAGGAGTAAAAATTTTGATGGGTCCCATGTTACTGTTTGAAATTTTTTTCTCTTCTCTCTTTATTTCTGCAGTATCTAAATAGGGGAAAACTATCAAATCTCCCTTGATTTGTACCCTAATTTTCTCTTCTCCCCTCTTTTTACCCTAATCAAACAGAATGTAACTTCTTTCTCTCCTAACTTTGAGATGGGAGAAACATTTCATAGCGCTCAAAGAGACAGGCTTTAAGACGGTCGAGGAAGTAACTCAGCTAAGTAGGCTGAAGATCGGAGCCGTGTCAGATTGAGGCGTCAATGAGAGCATTGACATTTGAAGTGGGGAAGAATGTCACAAGCTAATAGTTGTGACAATTTGATAGGCAAACATGCTTGAATTAAGACAAGACTTGGTGGAAAAATCCAACATGTTATGAGAGTCCTGTGACTGAAATTTGATATCAATTCGACTTGCGTACTAATTTTTACGATTTTTCCAAGTTTGAGGGTATTTTTGGTTATTTCGAAAGGTTCGTAAATCCGGTAGGGTTCAACGAGACCATATTTGGAATACTCGCATTTTTATCTTTGTGTCGGCTGATTTTCGTGATGAACGGACACCCGGACCATGACAAAAAGGGCTTATAACAATTCGGAAAAAGTATGTCTTCATCCTACGGAAGGACTTTTACTCAAAATGCTTTTTAAGGGAGTGGAGTGCTCCAAGGGCCTGCAGAGCGCCTGGACACTGAGTTAGGGACGGAGTGTGTTGGCTTGTGGCTATCCCCTTGCACACTCAAAGCTATGGAATGAGGCATAAATCAAGCAAACGGAATGTCCCTCTCCCTATTCATTTGTACCTTACGATCCGTAGTGCACGGAGGCTTCCTGTGTGGAAGATCATGCGGTCCGGTATGTGGGGGTGCTTCGGTGACATACGATATTAACGTACGAACATATTATATTTACTCAAACGTGTCAAATGGGGATTTAATGTTGGAAGGCTTACCCATTTAAACAAAGGCTAACCTATCGACCCAACTGGACGGATAAGCTTATTTTTATCGCCACAACAACCTCGTGCGGCAGCCGGGTATGGGGCAAGGCTGCCAAACAAGCGGCTACGTAGGGGTCCACTGGACGCAGCATAGGGTGGGACCAAGGGAGCAGAGGTGAAAGGGTGAAAGATACGACGATGGGAAAGAAGAAGGGTAGATCATTGGAATTGGATTTTCCGACAACGCTGACAGTACGGTGGATGGGATGGTGGTAAATTGCAACTCAAGCTCCCCAAATAGTACTACCTATCAAGATGGGGTTCATGATGTTGATTTGAGGTTGAGGTTGTCGTGTCGCCCCACTCAGCACTCAGGGCCCACACTTGGTGGGATATTTTTTGGGAGCGCATGACTTGAGTGGTTCACACGTTACCCCTCATTCCAGAAAATGTAAGGTATATTTGGGTGCGTTTTTATTTTTATATTTTTAAAAATTATTTGAAAAATTATTTTTTAAAAATAATATAAAAATAAATTGATAAAATAAAAGCTATTTTTACTTTTATTTTTAAAGATCTATTTATTATCTACTTTTAAATACTTTTCTGTTTTTATTTATAAAAATAAAAAAATCGATTTAAAAATTTATTTTCAAATGATAATTTTAAATGTTTAAATTAAAAATAAAAATAAAAAATTCTATTATTTTCTTAATTTATCTTATATTAAATTTTTAATTAAATAAAATATTTTTATTTATAATACAGATTATCTATTATTTTTTCTTCTTCAATATGAAAATAAATTTTAAAAATAAAAAAATAATTTTTAAAAATATAAAAAAATAAAAATATATTCAAATATATCTAAAATTACACATTGAAATTTAAAATTATAAAAATATATTCTAAAAATATATTCTTTTAATTTTAAAAATAAAAATAATTATTTTTAAAATCAATAAACAAATACATCCTTATAATTCTAGTTTGACCTACGGTTGGATGAACGGGGAATGGAAAGAAAGAAAGAAAATGTTACAATTTTAACTATGAAAATGTATTAAAAAATTTAAAATTTTCGGATTTTAATTTTTAATATATTAAAGTAATGCTAATCATAAATTGTATCATTTTTTTCTCCTATTCAAGCAAGTGAAAAATTTTAATTTTGAGCTTCCCTACATTTCTTTTTTTTTTTCCTTTTTCATTCAACTAACAAAGAGTAAAATTAAAAAAGATTACTTTTTATTGTATTTTAATAAATTATAAATTATTTTTAATTCTAAAAATCATTCAACCGTAATGTTATGATTACTAATTTATTAGAATATAAAAAAAATAAGTCTGAAATTTTAATATTATGGAACGACTAAATTTTTTCCCCTCCCTCGACTAAACCTGATCTTTTTCTCTTTGGAATTCATTCTACCCAAACCTCCCGTTGACTCATGAAGTGGCCTTGCATTAATGTGTATTAAAATTTTTCGTTTAATATGATTATTTAAATACTATTGTTGTGGGAATAAGAATAATAAAATATTTCAAATTTACAATATTACCTGGGGAATCCTCGATAGAATTTAAGGAAAGTATCAGTGAAAAATCCAAAAAAATTATTTGTGGCAACAAAGAAAATACATATGTATAAAAAAAATTATTCATTCCTAACAATGAAAAATAATATAATCATAGTAATTATTTAACAACTCCAAAAATATTTAAAAATAATATTTATTTCATAAAAGATTACTATAAATAATCAATTCTTTAAATATGTGTAAATTGCTTATATACATATTATCATACATGTTAAATATTATATTTTAAATGAACGAGAATAATGTAAGAATAATATATTATTTTAGAGAACTATTCTTAAATTCAATCATTGAAATTCAATCTCAAAGTTTTGAAATAGATTATATCTTGCATTTTATACTTTTTCTTCTCTTCCAAACAAAGCATAAAATGTTTTATTGTCTCACTTTATCCTATAAATTATATCTTGCATTTTAAAAAAATTGATTATTAATTGTCACAAAAAATGACAAATTATTAGTAAAATTAATTTCATATAATTAAATTTCATTAATATAATTAAAAACTTCTTCAACAAAAATAATAGGAACAAATTAAAATAATTAACGGGGCTTTAAAATTAACACTCATATAATCCTAAAAGAAATAAAAAAAATTGGTGGGGCAATTGTTGCCATGGACTAAAATGTAGGTGCATCATCGGATGGTATTGGTTTTTTGCCCCAATAAGACGATGTATAGGATAAGTTTTTATCCCAAATAAAATGATATCAATAAGATAATATTATCATGCCTAGATCCCTTCTATTATAAAAATATTATATTTTTATTTTATACACTAATATATATACACATATATGTATAATTTTTTAGTAATTTTAATAATTTAATTATTTAAAAAATATATATACATATTAAAAATTTATTTGAGAAAATGAAGATAGAAAATAATAATATTTTGTTAACTATATACCAACTTATTTTTTTAAGTTTTAAATTATTTAAATGAATTATATATGATTTTAGATATATATTATAATATTTTATTAAAGGAAAAATATAGATAATCCTTTAAAGTATGATCTTCTATCAAATAATTTCATAAACTTTTAAATTTTACAAATAACTTGTACCTTTTCCAAAATATAAAAAAGTAATTAGTTAGAGCAATCATTACTATCATATTTCACTTACCAGTTATTAAAAAATATCATTATATTTTTATTTGTTGATGATTTTAAATCACTGCTAAGTAAATAAAAAACGATAATGATAGTTTATAATCATTGCTAAGTGATATAGAAGTGTCGCTAAATTATTTTTTCCATTTCTCTAGCACCTTCATATTTTGAAAAAGTTCAAAGAACTTATTTATAAAATTTAAAAATTTAGGGTTATATATAAAGTCATACTTAATGAGAGTTATATATATATATATATATATATATATATATATATATATATATATATATATATATATTGTTAATTATATATGATTTGTAATATTTAAATTAAAAATTATCCTTCTTTATTCACTAGTGTTTTAAATTCATTTAATTATTACGTATAAATTTATAATTCTTAATTTTAAAACTTATATTTTTTAATTTTTATCATTTTTTGTAAATTCTTATAAAACTTTATTGCTCTATGGTGCATGAAGGTAGGATAAATTTTGTCCCAATCATTGGACAAGGAATAAGATAGTATTTTATTCACGATAATGAAATATGTGGTAAGAGAAGATAGATATGCTCATCTTATCCTACGCTATCACTATCCTTGCGTCAGACATGAGACATCAAGTGAAGAACTATCATGGGGTGAAGGCATGTACTAAATTGTGGGAATAATTGCCCCCACAAACAAAAGTTTTTTATACATATATGCACTAATTATATATATTACACTTATAATCATAATTTATATAGGATTGCACTCATATTTATTTTTTTATATCAATTAGAACAAAAAAAATTACTTTAAACAAATATAAAGATCATGTAAAATTTCGATGACTGTACAAATCGACACACATAAAAAGATATTAAAATAAATAATATTTTTATTTTTATTTGAAAATTAAAATTTTGTAATAATTTAAATATTTTTAAAATATATAATTTTCACCCCAAGTTAAAATTTTTAGATCCATCACTAAAAATTATTTTAGAAATTAAAGTATTAATGATCTCAATAAAAATTATTTCTAAACTCCCAACCATCAATAATTAAAATCCACTTAAATCAATATATTTTTCACTAAACCACGTTGTTGGTATGAGTATTTAATCCTTCAACTATATTTAATGAAATGTATGTATTAATACATTATTGTAGGATGATTGATACAATAATTAATTTCTAGGTTAAGAAAATAAATAAATTTCCATATTCACATAGGTATATGTCAAATAGTTGTGATATCCCTTATTACTTTGATATTTTAAATAATAAATTAACGAATTCACTTAAATAAGTATAATCTGAGTAAGTTATTGAGTGGAGAATTGAATTAATTCTAATACTTCAAAGATTAAAGTGATACAAATTAAATAGGAAAACGCTAGGTGGGCTGAAAAATGTAAGTTGAAAGTGCACTAAAATCATGCTGATGATATCTTACCATTGAAATATTCATATGATCCATTTTATTTTTCAAATCCAAGGGATGTTATTGATTCAGCATCATTGATCAGTACCAACAGCATTGCTCAATTAAATAAGTGATGAATGAAAATACATTTTTACTTTTAGAAAACATAAATTGACAGTTTTGATGGCGGATACAATAAGATCTTTTTATTTTATGTTTTTTTCCTAAAAGGAAAATATTTGAAAAACATCTATTTTTATAAAATTAAACAGTAGAATCTTCTTGTTTTAGATGACAATTGACAAATCAATTCTTCAAAAATTAAAATATTAATAGATTTTTTTCTACAAATTATCTTTAAAGTTGAAATTCTTGTTTATTAATAGGCAGAGTAGTAACTTTTGACATGTTTTTATATGTAAATTTAGTAATTTAGCATGACCTTAAATATATATGGAAAAATTATAAAATTATGAAAAAAAAGCATAATTGGATACGACGAAATTTCTTCTCGGAGTATAACTATAGTCCTCCTTAGGCGATAGGGGAAAAAATAAAAATAAAAATAAAATGCACGCACAATCTATATTGGGGAAAGATTTCTACAAAAATTATAGAGAAGGCCGCAACATTTGTTGTATATTTTTCTTCGGATGTTTGTCTCTTTTTTATTTAAAAATGTTAGTTTCATTTTCTTACTTTTCACTTTTTTACCAACACATTCTTTAAAAAAAAAAACATACGTTTCTTTCTAAACCTCACACTTGTTATTAGAAATTGTATGAAATTCAAGTTCTATGAAAATGTAGATCAAGCATTTTTGTTTGTTGGACTATATCCACACATAAGCAATATTTTAAAAATTGAATCAGCCAAACATTTTGATCACTAATCATTTTATTATTCAAATTTAATTGATTCAAAAAATTATTTTAATAGTTGAATCATAAAAAATTAGAAAATTAATCCAACTTTAATAGAATGGCCAGTTAATTTTTAATTTTATTTTTATACTTTTTTTACGTTAAGTTAAGTTAATTCAATAAATCTATATGTAATTAAAATAATAAAAGAATAAACTTGACACATAATTATATAAAAATTCACTAAGTGATCTTATATTTTTTAATTTTTAATTTTTATATAAATTATGAGTTCATGTATATGGTATAAATTAATTATATTTAATTTTTTAATAAATTTATATAAATTTTATTTATGATATCATTTCGATTTGAGTGTCAATCCAATTGTTTGGACCAATCAAATTATAATTGAATGACTTTTACAATTGAAAAAGGCGATGAGAGAAGTTAAAGTTCTGACGCCGTTTAGTTCCGTCTAATATTTTGCCAACTGCACACCCACACATGCATCAGCGTAGCACGTCTTTAATATGTTGTTAAAATTTGATATTTAATTTGCAATAAACTTAAAATATTATAAATATATATATAAGAAAAGGTTATGTTTATGAAAATAAAAGGTAAAAAAAATGTGAATGTAATTAAGTTAATGTATTTATATTTTTTCTTCGAAACATTTATTTTTTCTTTCATTGATTTAACTTGTATTAACTTACTTTTTAAAAAATTTTAATATCTTTTGAACTATTTAATTATTTACAATTAAATACTTTATAATTATACTTCTACAAAATATATATTTGTCAAAATAAATAAACCCTTAATCATATTCCTGGTTTCTTTTTTTTTTGTGTTTTAACATTTGATATAAAATTATTATTAATTTAATTACAATTAAATCATATAATATTGTGTATCTCATATACAATCACCCTAATTTTTAAGTACACTTGCAATTATTTACATAAATTGTATAACTTGTCATTATCATAAAAATCCTACATCATTTTATGCAAAAGTTGCAACATTTTTATCAAAAAGTTGTGATAAATTCAATGGAATTAGTATCGCAAATTTATCATGTTTCCAAACATCGGTAACTAGTTAGGTTGACTATGTAAATACTACTAGAGATTGGCCGAAGAATGACAAGAGATTGATAACTTAAAATGCCTATAACTCCTTATATAAATTTTATTACTATAATTTCATAAAAAATTGCAAGAGGTTAATTTATGTAAGTTTATTATAAAACTGTGCAACAAAATTATATTATAATGCAATAATTTCATATACTTATACATATGTAGATCTTATGATAATACTTGCAAATATAGTGGCATCCATTACAATTATGATGCATATGATCCATAACTTTATATAAGTTTACCTTAATATTATGCATGCAACTAACTCATATTTTAATACAATACTTCCACACATTTCAAGCACATGCAAAATTTATATCACCACCTATAAACATAATAGCATTTAAGACAATAATCATGCAAGTCTTACTTGATACTTGTAAAGCATACATATAACCCATAACCTTATGCAAATCTCCAATAAAATCATGTAATACAGTCATACTATAACATAATCTTCACTTGCTCTATGCAACTTTAGAACTTATGTCTCCATTTGTAAACATAATGACGTTCATAACATTCGTCATGAAAGTCATACCATAATACCCACAAAGCTTGCATATGATTTATAACCTTATGCAAGCCTTTCATAAAATCATGTAACAAAGTCATACTTTGTCATGACCTTAACTCAATCATAACTAGTGTGAAACATACTTTCTAATTTCCACCAACCTATTCCAATTTAATAGTTGTATTCCTAATTAATTAATGAATATCCATATGGCAAGGAAATGATGAAAATTGAGAAAGAAAGCATTTCATTCAAATTTAACAAAAGGGTTTATAAAAGATAAAAAAGTTAGATTTACTTATAATCCTTTCATAATGAGGATAAATTAGTTTAACTAATAAATTAGTTTAACTAACTCATGAAGAATCTAATTTGTATATACTAATAGAATAAAACCTGAAGTATATTCTTACTATAAACATTCTATACTACATGGAACCAAAAGATGAGCTTTCATGAAATTTAGCTCCGAGAAAATAATGGTGGTAGCTCAACTTGAGGGTTTACAAAATAAATTACAAAAAAGTGAGTTTGAGGTTCAATGAAAGAATACTTCAATAAAATAGACAATATAAAATAATAACTTACCTACAAGATCATTCTTCTGTAAAACTTATTATATAAATAATCACAATAACAACTAAATTTCAAGTAGCCTTAAGGGTTTTAACATATTTATCCCATAACAAATATATCACACATAATAATTTAAGAACAATTATATCATAAGGTCAAGTCATATTTCAAGCAGTAAGCAATAAGTAAATACATACATCCATTATGTGACTTTCAAACCAATCTTATATCCTACCCATCCTTTTTTTATCCTTATTCCTTCTAAGCTAACCTTATAACACTTTCTTATGACATCATGTGCCCAAGGAAATTGACATTGGTAATCTAGATTTTACACTTGAAAAAATTTGCATACAATTGATATTTCTTATAAGGCTTGTAAAACTGCTCAGAGATGCCAAATATGCTTATCCTTGCTTTTCAAGTATATGGGATATGATCTATGAAAACAATAATGAACTTAACTAAATATGGCTTGAACACATGATTTATTAAGTCCATGAAAATGGTTGGGCTTGGTCAATGATAAATTTTAAATTTCTATTGCTTTCCTAATTAAAAATAAACTTTAAACAATAGAAGAAAAATAAAAATAAAAAACTTAAACAATTCATATGAATGAACAAAATAATTAAAATTAATCAATAAATTAGCACATTATCTATCAATGGCTATTAATTTTACTTTTATATCATTATATCCTAATTTTAATCAACAAAAAAAAATTGAAAATAAATACCGTAATCAATTCATATAAATTAATAAAATAATTGAAATTAATTAACAAATTATCAAATATCTACCAATGGCTTTCTATTCACTTTTAAATCATTATATCCTAATTTTAACTAACAAAAAATAAATAAAATTAAAATAAAATTAATATAAATTAAACAATAATTTAATTTGATCAATAAATTAGCATATTATTCATAAATGACATTCTATTTTACTTTCAAATCATCATATCCTAATTTTAATGAGTATAAACATAACTAAAAATCAAAATGCCTTAAACAATTCATGTACATTAACAAAACAATTGAAATTAATCAAACAAATTGGTACATTATGCATAAATAACTTCCTATTTCACTTTCAAATCATCAAATCCTAATTTTAGTCAACAAAAAATTATTAAAAATTAAAATACCTTAAACATGAAATCTAGAAACAAAATCATGCATATAAACAAATCAAACCTTTAAATCAATTAACTAAAATGTAATAACTAAGCCTAAATCACATAAATTTAGGGCATGATCAATAACAAATCAACAAATTAAACCCTAAAATTAGTAAAAAAAAATGGAAGAAAAACTAAAAAAGAATAGATTCAAGAAAGCTCCTTGATTAAAATAGAGAGCAGTTAGTAGCGAAGTGAACAATAATAAACAAGTTAGACAAGTTCATGGGAGGCAAAGCGTAGTAGTAATAAAAGGAGAAGGAAAGAAGGAGAAGAGGAAAAGGAAAGGGGAATTGTAGGGGTTCTAATGTTAGGGTTTGATATAAGATCTAATTTAGCAATAGATTAGTTCATCACTAACTTATTTTAATGAAATGGTGCATTTCAATTAGTGACAGATTTGAACGAGTTTATCACTAATTTTTAGAAATTTTCATTACATTGCTAAAGAAAATTTTAAGTTTTTGTGCATGAGTTCATCACTAAATCTATTTGTAATTTAAAAACAAAATTTTTTTATTGCATTGTTAATTTTATCATTAGAGACAAATTTATTTTTCAATTGAAAATTTTAAGAAATTAAAAAAAATTAGTGATGGATATTTGAATACCTATCACTAATTCTGTCATTAAAATCATAACATATATTTAGGGCTTGTAGACTCATTTAACAATAATAGATCCATTGCTAATATTCTACCATTAATTTTCATCCCTAAATACATATTTTCTTATAGTGATCACTTGAAATCTTAGGTTAACAAATTTGAAAATTAGGATCAAAGAGATTCCATCTATAAAAGTTCTTTAGGAATAGCATGTTAAGGAAAAGATCACGTGAAAATTTGAGTATGATATATAATAGAAGTATCCCCACCTATTTGGTGAGTGCTAGAGTATATTATTTACCTATTTTCGTATACTTATTAGATCAACGAGTTTCTAGGAATTTGACAATGAATTCTTTTTTAAAGAAAGCATTGTTATGCTCATTAGAATTTGACATGCTTATATGAAAATAAATAAATATAATAGGCTTGTAAATAAATTCTCTTTCCAAGCAAATTGACTAATAAATAAATAATTAAGGTTGATTTAAAGTCAAATATGACTAAAAGTGAGTATATAAGTGTGGAGGGTACTTTAGATCTTATTCTCCCATTTTGCCCTTTAGCTTAGTTCCTTTATTTCCTTATAAAATTTAGCCATTCTTCATTATTTCCAAAGACAACACATTACCTCCATCTTTTCTTAAGTACAACTTTAAACTTTCTTCCTTAACCTCTTAACTTCTATTTGATTCAAACAAGGTGATGAATTTTACTTTTTAATTCTTCTAAGGCTTTTCTTTTATTTCTTTTATTTGAATTTTTGGGTTTATTGAGGATTTGGTCTCAATAGGAATTTTGAAGCCTTAACTCTAGACTTTTAATTTTTGGATATTTAGAAGCCAATAAACTTCCAATCTCACTACCTATTAACTCCTCTATAAATTATGAGTGAACATTGCAATTAATCTTGAATGGATTTATAAGATATTATTAGTTTGAGTTAGGTTTCTATTATATTTGAAGGAAATTTAAGGATTTGATGACATAGATGATTTTAATGTGTAATTTTTATTGAATCTTAGACATAGAATAGGGCTTTTATGTTTTATGATAAAGTGGTTGAATAATTAATTTTCAAAAATGAGATTTAAGCAAGAATTTCTCAAATGAATAATGTTTTTCATAAGGAAATATACATAAAACTATGAAATAATCAATTATATAATTGATTACATCCCAAAACTTTACTCTTTGGTTGCTCATAATCAATTATATAATTGATTATATCTAAAGCTCTACTCTTTAGAATTATATAATCATTTATATAATTGACTATATCCCAAAATCCTACCTTTTGAATCTTTATAATCAATTATGCTCATATAGAGTTACTCTTTAGGTCTACATAATTGATTATATAATTAATTATACCCAATTTAACTTTAAATATAGCTTATCCTAAAAGTTCCAAAGTACATAATCCATTTTGTGATGGAAACATGAGTTTGTATACATTAGTAAACATGGAATTAGTATAAAAAAGCCATGCAAATAGACATGATGATGTTATGACCTATGGAAATTATGTTATAAATGTTGAAATAAATAATTTGAATGTTATGGATAATCATGCAAATTAAGATAGGGGCAAATTAATACCATTGCAACTTGTACACTGGATTTGATGCTTACTTGTAAGAGATAAGGATGAATTTGAGGGACAAAAATAAGCTTGTGAAAGATAATGTTGGATAAGAGTTACAAGAAAATTTACTTGCTTTCTTTTTATTTTAATTCATTAAGTGATATAAAATTGTTATAGTTGAGCTTGTTAACTTGTAGAAGTGGTTGCATTGTACTTATATGAATGTCATAGTGACACTATGGCTTTATGTTGAATCACATACATATTAGAAATAAGAGCTAGGAATTTACAGAGAGAATTCTAGTTGGTAAAATATTAATTGTTTTAATTTGTTCCTTTTAGAGTGTTTAGTCACTGAGTTCAAATTTATCTTACAAATCCATTGGCTAATGTATTGCATGCCACCACTATAAGACAAATGCATTAAGAGCCTTATAGGCTTTGCAAGGGAACAACAATTGATTATATTGTTGTAATTAGATAAATATTTTTAAACCTATCCATGGTGGGCCTTAATAGGTAATAAGTAACATACAAGATTAGATTTTACTTTAGAGTATTAGTTATACTAACTTATTAATGCAATTGTTCGGAATTATAAGCAAGTCTATATCATTTTTATTTTTTAATAAATTCAAATATTAAGTTATATTTAATTAGGATAGACTAGTAGAAATCTATGTATCAAACTTCACATCATGATAGATAATTTATTGGTCAATCATAATTACAGAAATTCAAATCTATGTTAACTAATGGGATTTACTTAAATTGAAAAATATATACACTATATTTCAAGCAACAACTTTAATTCATTTAATTAATAATAAGTGATTGAGTTACTATTTTAAGTAGTAATTATATTAATTGTAATGTTTTTTTAATAAGTTGCATTTAATAATATATAATTATTACTTAAAGTAATAACTCAACCAATAGTGAATCAAAGTTTTTTTTTTTAGGTTTGATGTGTAAGTTTTTCAATTTTTGTATTATACATTGTTTGTCCATAATTCAATAAGAAATGGTCCGACCAATGTGAGATATACATTAAGCCCCTGTTTGAAACAGGCGTAAGCTGAGGAGGGAGAAAAGGGTCAGGTGAAATGTAAGGTAAAATTTTGATTTCCCCTTGTTTGGTTACTTAGTGAAATTGGAGGAGGTGTAATTGTAACTGAAAAAGTCAGTGGGGCTCAGTAATAATTCCTACCCCTCTGAAACGAGGGGTAAATAGGAGTGAAATGAGTGGCTTTTTTTTTTTGTTCTGCCTGGTACCCTTCTGTCTAGACCGAAAACAACCTCCCACAAGGGTTGTGTTAGCCTTGACCTTTTTTTCTTTTTTTCATAAAGCATGTTGCCCCCTGTTTTGAATTCTTGTCTTTATTGTATGTAAAAAAATAATAATAAGCAATAAAATAGCCACAAGTTTAACAATTATTTTTTCTAGGCTCTAGGACGTTGCTCTTTTTTAATTAATGATTATATAATGAGGAAAATATGTAATAAAAATTTAGTATTATTAATTCAAATTATTCAATAAAAATCTACCTTTGGTTAATTGCATAGCTTTTTATTAGTATATTACTAATTTTTAATTGAGTTTGGCAAAATTGTAAAAATTAATTATTCTGCTACTTTATCTTATTATTGATTATGAGAAAGGTAAGACCGTATATTCTTTTGCAAACAAATTTTTACAGGCATTGAAAAGATTTAATGTTGTGGCTTAGTTTAAATACAAGGAAAATTTTTACTTAAATAAAAATAATAAATATTTAATTTATGGTGATATTAACATCCTAAAAAATAAAAATTAGAATTTTTAATATTTAAAATATTTTAAAGATCAATAACAATTTTTTATGTTTACCAGACTTTGCAACTTGGAATATAATAAGTAAAATTATGTCATAAAATGTCAATATATGAAAATATTTGAATATAATAATATGTAATATTAATATTAGAGATAGATATGTAAAATAAATTTAGTATATTATTTAAAATTATTTAAAAAAATTACTTATTAAATGTATAACATTTTATCAATATATTAAAAATTTTCAATTGAATTTGATAAATTAATATTATAACTATCTCTACATAATATATTATAAGGGTATTATAGTAATTTAATTTAATTTAATTTCCTTTCCCCTCAATTTTCACCCATTCAAAGTAAAAGAAATTAATTTTACTCCTATTTTCTTTTCCTTCTATTTTCACTCATTCCAAATAATTTAGGTGTAAAGTCTTTTACCTCCAATTACTCCTCCCTTCATTTTCTTTTACTTTACCTCTAGCCAAACAAACCCTAACCCTCTACTTGGTTCAGGTTATTTTGGAGGAGAAAGGAAAGAATGAGTTGAAAAGTACAAAAAATTTGACAATTTCTTCCGCTTGGCATTAGAGAGAAAATAGAGGAGAATAAAAATTGTAGGTGATTTTGTACGGTGGGACCCACCATTTTTTTTTCTCCTCCAAATTGGGTAGAAAACTCGTAGAAGTTTTGCACAGTAGCCATTTCCCAAACCCATTTCTTAGCCAACAGATACCAAATCTATTTTTGCACATTCCTCCGCCCACGGCTGCTATTGTTTCCTCCGCCTGTGGGAAGCTATTTGGCTGAAGTGATTGGTGCTATCTTCCGGTGGGTTTGTTTCAGTGTTTGGTTTTGTTATTGGCGGTGGATCTGTTTCTGTGTTTGGTTTTGCTGTTTGCTATATTTTTGTGGTTTTGCTATTTTGTTGGTGGGTCTATTTCGATGTGCAATGATATTAATATTATATTATTTTCTTCAAAAATGGATTGATATTAATTTTATATAAGTTTAAAGTATTGATAATGCGGAAAAAAATTTACATTTTCTTGTTTAATGAGTTTATAATAAATTTATATTATTTACTTAAATTTACATTTTAATAATAAGGGAAGAAATTTGAATACAACAATTTGTATTAAAAAATATAAATATAAATTTTACTTATAAAATAGGATTGAAATTATTTTATTCCCTTTTTTTAAATTTACATTTAAAAGAAAAAAATTAATTCTCCTATATCTTCTTAATTCATTTTCCCTCACAATTAAATACAATATTTACTCCTCTTATTTTCTCCTACAACCAATCAAGAAAATAACTTCTCTCAATTTTTTTTTCTCTTCTAATTTTTTTTCCTATTTTCTATTATAATCAAGCAAAGCTTAAGGGCAATCGGATAATATAGTGTAAAAGCTTAAGCATACATCAAGGACGGTGCATCATTAATTTGTATTAGACTTTTATTACTTTTATCAATAAATTATTATTATATTATTATTTTTATCATAAATCAAGATATTATTTTTGCCATCTAACACTAATTAATTATTGGATAGGTGTCAGTGAACGGGTCCATCGCAAATCAATCTATCGCACATCAAGTTGGATAAATGTCTCGCATCCACCGAATTGGCCCTGAAACACACCATATATACTAGCAGAGTGATTTCTGCTTGGAAGACCTCGGGTCGCACGATTTGATTCATCATCAAATATTACAAATAATATGATTCGATCGCGTTGGCACCCTAGCGATGGAACAGCATTTAATATTATTTTATGAATTTTATTTTTATTTTATTTAAAATTAAAATTATATATGTATATATATTAATTATGTGGTTTACTAGTTCTCTCATTTAATAAAATTTTTGTGAATCCTACGCGGCTAAGACTATTGTCAATTATACTGTAGTAATACTCTATTGCTTTTTTAAAATTTTTTGGTAGAAGTAGTGATACTCTATTACTGCTAAGGCATTACAACATCTTGGGCGATGGCTCTGTGTGTGTGTGTGTAACTCAATCTGGGTAATTTAAAGTAAATTTATTTTGTAAAATTTATTTAAAATATTAATTTATTCAATTTTATCCTTTTACTTGAATTGTAAAAAATATTCTTTCTTTAGTTATGAAATTAAATTACTTAAAATATCACAATACATCATATTGAAAATTTAACATGAAAAATTTTAAATTCTAAAAAAATCATAGATGAAAAAATTCGTACTTACAGAATATTTTTTTATATCTCAAATTTTTGGTTAGTAAAAATATTTATACTTACAAATATTTATGTAGTAAAACATTACACTCTAACATAAAAATTTAACTTAAATAGAAAAATAATTTATAATAAAAATTAATAATTAATAACAAATTAAATTTGAATTAAATCCAAAAACTAGTGCCTCTTTAAAGATTAATTTGCTCAATTTTATAGAGTTGATCAAATTAATATTTCATAAGAATAAAATTGAAATAAAATGTTTTATAAAAATAAAAAATTAAAAAAAATAAATATTACATAAATTAAAAAGAGGATTTTTTCCGTGTAATTTATATTTTCAAGTTCTATCCCGAATGGTTTGATCCCTTCGTGGCCGCAAAATATGTAATTTTCCATTTTTTCATGCCTGACTTGAACTTTTCCAAATCTTAATTGGTTCATATCATTATTGCTAAGAGCTTCGTAGCAGGGGCGAAGCTACGCCTCAAAAATCTTATTCGGTACAGGTCATTACCGTAAAGACATTCATAGCAGGGGCGAAGCTACGTTTAGATTTGGAACGTGGCCAAAACTTGGAACAACAAAAAATTTCTCTACGTCTTTTTTAAGAATTTAAATCGTGGTTTGCAATAACACTTTGTGTGGTTAAGATCAATTTATTTATTAAATATATTAAAATATTTTATTTTTCAATAATTTTAATTAATAAAATTTATGTTATAAAAATATTTTTAATTATTTATAAAATATTATTTTAAATTATTATTATTTTTTAAAATAAAAATTTAAAAATTTTTATTATATATTTATTTATAATTAAATTATTAATTATCTTTAAATAAAATTTTTAAAAATTTAAAATAAATTAATGTGTTAACTTGAATTTAAATAAATGCATCATACTCGTATTGAATTACCGTGTCGTGTTAAAAGTTATTATCTTTATTTGTGATAGTTGTGAACTACAACATATTCATAATTTTATATCATAATAATAATTTTTTATATTTATTTATAATTTTATTAATTATAATAAAATTACAATTATAATTTAAATTTTTAATTTTTCTTAAATTCATACTTAAATCCCCTGAAAATTTTAAATATTTTTGTTTAAATTTCTAATAAATTCTTTTTTAATCCCTCTCAATCATTTTGCTCCATTTTCGCCTTTGTTATCTTGAATCGTTTCAAAATTTTCCTTCTCCTCGTCGGACCAGCATTTCATCCGGTTTTGTCAAGGAATATGTAGTTACCTATTACATAGAACGAAACATATTATACTAATACAATCATCCTTGAATTTCTCAATTTCTCATTTTTTGAAGTGAATGTACAAGAATTTCCCCTTTCTTGTGTTCCATCCTCAGGGATGGCAGAAAAATCGAATGCGGATTTTTTCCCTGACATGGATTTAGTATCAATTTTTGCTATGCGAGGCAAGACTTAGAATAATTACGTGAATAATTACGTGAAGTAAGATAATATTATTTTATTTTTTTTCGTGGTACTTTAAAATAATTAATTATTTTTATATTATATTTAAAAATATATATTATTATAAATTTATTATAATAATTTTATAATTAAAAAAATTATTTTAATTATTTTTTAATTAATATTTATTTTAATTTTTTTAAAATTAAATTTAATTAAATAATTTATATATTATTTTAAATCAATATTATTAAATTATGTTAATTATTAAATATTAATTATACATATTTAAAATTTATAAATTTTAATCTTTTTTAATTTTTTTAAATTTTTTTTAAAAATTTTCACAAATTATCAGGACAGGATACTAACTTGTCCCGCATTTGGAAACGGGGTGGAGACAGAGTAAAGTTTTGCAACTGCGAGGAGGACAATTTACCACCAATTTATTATTATCCTATCTCGTTGCAGTTCCTATCCATCCCTTATCAAACAAAATCCCAAATATATATATGGTAGTTAGGGGCTCAATTACGACATGCGATTAACATATTAATGCATTTTGGTATAGATTAAGATATATCATTCTATCACATATCAGTAACTTAAATTTATTTGATATTATTTAATTTGTATAATATTATATAAATCAATAAATTCAAACTTTTAAAATTTATAGTATATGAAAAAAGTAATGTATCTTAATTGCTTCTATTTATCTTTCGGTTAAAGAAATATGCGACATTATCCTTAAGAAATGTTACATTCTTTTTATTTACTATTTTTTATTTAAATATTTTAACTACCAAAAATAATTATTAGGCAAGTTGAAAATGTTCAAAGTTCTCCTTTTTGTTTCGTAAAATTAGGACCGGATTGCATTCCTCGTTAATTTGTCCTTAATTAGGGGTGTGGAGGAAGCATGACCGGAGGAAGTAGGAGATGTATATGATCATTAATTTTAAATGACTAAATCAATTTAATATATTTTCATATATGAAAATCATGAAATCCTAATATTTATTCAAAATAAGAAGAAATTCTTATTCGAATATCCCCCCCCCCAAAAAAAATAAGGCTACGCAATCCACATTATTGCAAATTCTCTTTCTAACTCTCTCTCTCAAAAAATATTTTAATCTCTTAATTTTTACTAAAATTTCAATCTTATCATTTAAGTTTTATTTAAATTAAATTTATTTTTTATTTTTTTAAAAATGTGTAATATTACTTAGTTGACTAACATTGTTAAGTTGTTAATGGAAGCAGTTACATGACAACCAACTTACCATTCAATATGGCATATATAAATTATATTTTAATACTTTTCAATAAAAAATCATTTCTAAACCTCTAACTTTTCTTAGAATTTTAAAATTGTACCCTAAATTTAATTTAACTAAATTTATCCTTTAACTTTTCAAAAATATAATTACTACTTTGTAAGGACAAAAAATGTGATTGTAATATGATAACTTTCATTGTAATTAACTAATGTAAATAATAAATAAATTTAAATAATAATTTAAAAATTTTTAAAGATAAATTACTTTTATATTTACAAATTATTGTGTTCATTGACATAATTGATAAGATTTCATAACAAGTGCATGATAAGTATGATGTAGAAGCAATGCATATGAATAAATATAATTTTAAAATTTTAAAATGTATTTTTATAGCATCAGATGCTTGTCCAAAATTCTTAGCAATTATTTTGATTAGCACAATAATTTGTAAGTAAAAAAGTAATTTATCTTTAAAATTCTTCAAATTATTATTTGAATTTGTATAGTATTTGAATCGGTTAATTACAATACAAATCATCATATTATAATCACATTTTATCTATACATAAAAGTAATTGTGTTTTTGGAAAGTTGAAGTATAAATTTTGTTTAAATAAGATTCAGGGGATAAAATTGAAATTTTAGTAAAAATTAAAAGATTAAAAGTGATTTTTCCATCATAAAAATATTGAAATATCATTTATACATATATCATGTAGGATGCCAAATTAGATACTATATAATTAAATGTCTTTATTAAAATTTTTTTTAGCACATTAGTTAATTGAGCAATATTGTATATTTTTTTTAAATTAGAGGATAATTTTATTTCAAATAAAATTTTAAGGGATATGATTAAAACTTTAATGAAAATTAAGGGATCAAATATTTTTTTATCAAATACATGTATGTGTGTGTGGAGTATACCAACTGAGAGGAGTAAATTACGTGTGTGGTGTGTGTGTGTATATATGTGTGTGTGCACGTGCGCGCGCACATATGTGGTATATCAAGCGAGAAGAGTAAATTATGTATGTGTGTGTGTAAGGCATATCGAATAAGAGAAGTAAATTATATTTATAATTAGGTGTTTCTATTAAAAAAAACTAGTAACATTAGCCAACTAAGTGATTTTGCACACTTTTAAGAATTTAGAAAATAAATTTGCTTCAAATAAAATTTAAAGTATAACATTAAAATTCTAGTGAAAGGTAAGATATTAAATATGCCTTTTTGCCACACACCCATGCATATGTATGGCGTGCACGCACACAAACGTTTATATACGAGATATATTAAGTGAGAGAAGTACTTTTATATGATAATAAAACAAATAAATCATGATTGTTAAATTTGTTATTAAATGACTACGAGTAAAATGTGAAGTTATATAATTTTTTAAAAAATGTTAGACATGATTAATTCTTCTTATTTATTACATAAAAATACTCGTATCATTTAATATGTTATCTCTCTCTCTCTTGCTCTCTCCCTATACATACATACATACATACATATATATATAAACATATTAAATAAGAAAATTTTCTTTGAGTGAGAGATAGAGAATTGTAATTATCATATCTAATATTGAAGAGTTATAATTAAAATAAAAAATCACGTAATTTTTTAAGTAATCATGTTATCTTTCAATTGTACTTTAATCATAATTAGTAATGTAAAATTTAACGATTATGTTTTACTTATTTCATCTTTCACATGAAGATACTCCTCATTTATCCTCTCTCTCTCTCTCTCTCTATATATATATAACATCCAAAATATCCCTATATTTTTTTTACTAAATGCGGAACTTATTCTTATTTGAAATAAAAATAATAAATAATAAATTTGTCGCAACCACGATGGCTCTGCTCAAAATGCTTTTAAACTTAGCTTGCTTTATTATTCGCTAAATTCTATATTATTGTGTCTCTCTTGTAACAAGACTTTTCTTTTCCCTGAAAAGAAAAAAACTTTCTTTTACATTTTATGTATTTTAAAATTTCCTGTCTTGAATCTTGTTACTTGGTAAAAATTTTATGCATTTTTTTATGCATTTGAGAGTTGTAATTTGTCATAAAAATTTGAAAATCCAAAAAAATTATATTAAATTTTTAATTGACCAAGGTGTAATTTATTCATATATTTTACATATAAAATATGTAGAAAATTATAATATTTTATAAAATAATAAAAAATTATGAATTTTTAAGAAAGAATGCGTGGGTTGATATTATTTTGCCAAAAAAAAAATGAAAAGCGTGCCGTGGAAGCATAATCCAAAATTCAATGGATTAATCGTGTGAGTTATATATATATATATATAATTTTGGTAAATTGAATTATATGTCCTTTGTTTAATCAAGAAAAAGTCCACACCGAAGGCTTCCTTCCTTGACAAAAACTAATTAAATTTCGGTTACTTAATTAGTGGGTCAGTCATGGTGGGCATCGTTATCGTTAAGGTTTTAAACCATTATCATTGACGTTTTCAATAATCAATCAATTAAATATTCTTTTCCAGAAGGTCTTTTCCAAGTCTAATCCTTCTATTCTAACCTCCATCCTCACTCAAAACGACTCAATTTTTTTCCCGAAATACCCTCCAACTTGCCTCCATATTTCACGTTCCTACCATATCCAACTATCCAAACAGGCGACAAACACAACACCATCCACCCTTCCGGGCTTCCCGCCAAGTAACCCGAGCCAAGCTGAGTAACTCATGGGCTCGCGAAAACATAAAGGCTGTGATTGAATTGACCAGTCAAGTGGGCCCCACCCAACTGACCGCGGACTCCAACTCCAAATTCAACCAGATTTAATAAAACATTTCTACGTACAAGTTAATTCATTCAATGGGACGAAAAGATTCAAACGTAATTTTAAAAAATATGATAATTAAGAGTACCTAAATAATTATAACAAAAATGTAAATTTAAAATATTTAAATTATTTTCACAGTAAATATATTTATTAATTTAAATTTCTTTGATGCAAATGAATTAATTTTAATATATTTATTATTTTGTTATTATTAAATTAATAATTTAATTTTTACTCAATTAAAAATAAAAGTTATTAACTCGCGTATGAATACAAATTTAGCAATATATCCAAATTCGAGACATTTAAGAAAAAAATGTTTAAACTTGATTTATTTATGGTATAAAATATTTTATATTATTAATAAATAAGATGAAGATATTTTTAAAAAATAAAAATGATTAAAAATTTTGATTATAATAAGAGGTTTTAATATATTTTATTAATATAATAATTTTTAAAAAGATAATAATATAAAAATAATTTATATGAATAATAAATTAAATTTAAAATTTTAAAATATTGAACTCTTTTTAAAAATTAAATAATTAATTTTTAAATTATAAATAATTAATATTTTCATTTTCAATTATTATATTTTACTTTACTTTTTAAAATGGGATTTCGCCTTTTCAAAGGAATCCAATCCAATAAAACGTACGGCGCTTGCAGCGGAAACGCCTATTTTAATTTCTGTTTTAAATTTCTTTTTCCTTGTTGACAAAGAAAAAGAAAAGCCTGATGAGAAACATCGAAAAAGCCAAATCCGTCCGTGATGGCCTAAGTATTCGACCTCACGCGCCTGATTCGTCAGCATTATTTCACTCTCTTTATCTGTTCCTTTCTCTCTCTACTTTCTCTCTCCACACTGTCCCCCTTATATATAAACCCTCCAGATCTCATCGCCACCCCACAGCCCTTGCCTTTCCAGTTCCCACTTCCGTTGGATCTAATATACCACGCCGTTCCGTTTGTATCTTTTTCATTCCATGGAGGACCCGAGATGCAATAAGCGGGTCCGAGATGACTCGGACGAGTCCGAGTTTGACTCGCTGGAAGCGAAGCGACTCAGGGACGATTTCCTTGAGTTCCTCGACGACACCGAGCCTGCACCGTCAAGTCATGACCTTGACTCAGTTATTAAAAGTTTGCAGGAAGAGATTTCTGGTTCCTCCTCGCCGTACCCTCAGAGATCGGATTCCGGCGACCATCAGCCGCAGATAGGGTACCTTCTAGAAGCTTCCGATGACGAACTCGGTCTTCCGCCGCCGGCAACCTCCTCGGTCCCTGAGACGAAAAACGATGAGTTTGTGAATGAATTAACCCGTGTCTCCTCTGACTCGTCGGGAATCGGTGAGTTTTGGGGGTTTGAGGATCCGATTCTGAGTTACGACTCGTTCGAGCTCGGAAATGAAGTTGGCTATAATGTAAATACTGAGTACATGGCCTTCGACGGGCTTTTTGATCACTCGGATGTGTATTATGATTCCGGGGAGTTTTCCGATTCGCGGCGGCCTGAGAGCTGGCCGGCACTGTAGGACGGCAGAAAAACATTTCCGGGTCAAATGAAATTGAAAGAATATCTCGACTTTTGTGGAACTGTTGGAAATTGCCATTATGGACTTTAAGATTCTTTAATTAACCTATTAAATTGTAGAAAAATTTTAATGTAGTTCCTGTTCTATTTAGAGTTTGGAACTAACAGTATTTGCTTATTATGTGGCCAACACATAATTGTCAATTCATGTGTTATATTTTATGATAACATTATTGGTATTATTTTTATATTGTTCAAATCAAATTTAAAAATTATGTAAAGAAAGGAATAGTGATACATGGAGAATATTGAAGACTCTGTATATATATATATATATATATATATATATATAAAGTGTTCCAAAAATTTTGTTACAAAATCCTTTTCAATTTGAAAATAATTGGGTATTCCGAAGAATAAAAAGGGAAATATTTCATTATAAAATTGATATAAAAATAAAAGATCAAGATACAAATATCTTACTTTTTTAATTTTTGAGTTAAAAATTAAAAAATATATTTATTATTTTTAAAAATAAAAAATTAGGAAATAAAATGAGTAAATTATTTTTTATATTTTAACGTGATTGTATTTTATCTTGTTAATTTCAAAAATTTATAAATTAGACCTTTAAAAGATTGTAATTATTATCCATCATTCGTTTAATTAATTGTTTACTAGATTATACAATGCTTTAATTTATTTATTAAATAAGAATAATAATATTATAAAGAAATATTTTATTATATTTATATATATAATTTTATAATTTAATTTTTATTAATTATATATAAAAATATGTAATAATAATGTGATTTTTATTTAAGTTTTTTTTAAAAATTAAGTAATTTACTAAAATATTTAATTAAATAAATAATAAATATTAATTATAATTTTTTTATGCTTTGAAGATTTAATTTATAAATTTTTGAAATTTATAAGGATAAATTGTAACTACGCGGACGACGGGGAAGGTTGCATGTTTCCCACAAAATTATTTTTTAAGCCAACAAACAATCCTACCTTAGTTGCTTCTTTACGCAAGTTATAAAAACCCCCGTTTATTTTCGGTGAATTTAAGATAGATTGTCACGAGGCCGTTGGAATAATCCTTCTCGTAATTCCGCTTATTGTTTCGAAAAATATTTTTTGAAGAAAATATTATTTATTTATATATATTTTTGATAAAAGAATAATATACTATTGATATTTATAATTATAATCAAAGGAATGATATTAAGAATTATTGTAATAGGAAATAATAAATTTTTTTAAAGAAAGGAAAATTTACTTTTTTATACATTTTATATTTAAAATTAACGAAATAAAATAATTTTTTATAATTATACTTTATAAAAAACATTTTCGACCAATGCCTTGATGAAAGACCTTATTGCTTTCCACACCTTTTTTCCACATTATTTTTATAAAGAAAGAAATTTCGGTATACTATTATTATAATGTAGTATTAAATTTAAAAATTTAATAGTATTAATTAATGTTTTAGGCTTGGTTTATTTTATTAATTTTTTATAAAATATTAAAATGAATAAAAAATATTTTACTTGTTTAATATTAAATATAAAAAATTTAAAGAAAATATTTTCTCCTATTTCAAAAAAAAAATTTCTTTCCTTAATTCTCAAACTTCTAGATATTATTTTTTTAATCATCTATGTAAATAGAATATCACCTTCATTAATATATATGTAAATGATATTTTTTTATAGAAAATACTTTATGATAAAACAAATGAAACCTTTTCATTAGAAAGTATTTTTACAAAATATAATTATAAAATATTAAAATAGATGGAAAGTATTTTTTTTTAATATTAAATATAAAAAATTTGGAGAAAGTAATTTTCCTTATTTTTAAGAAGAATTTACTTTTCTTTATATCTAAATTTTTAGATATCATTTTTTTTAATCATCAATATAAATGACATATTACTTCTTCATTAATATATATATATATGTAAATGATATTTTTTATAAGAAAATAATTTTTTACAAAATAAATAGAACCTAAAATTATTGATCAATATAATACAATATAAATTAAATAAAATCAAATGATTTAAAGTTGATGAACGATATATTTTAGTCATCACGGACTTTAACAAGAGGTTTAATACTAAATCCAGCTAAATCTAAATACTGAAATTGTTTGAAAAAATTGAAATCTTAATTTTGATATTACTCTATAATTTTTAAAGTATCAAATTTATTTGATTTTATGGTCAAATTTGAATAAAGAAATCATTTAGCAAAATTGAAATCATAATTTCAAAATTATTCCATAATTTTTAAAGAATCAAATTTGTCCAATTTCATAATCAAATTTAAATAAAGAATTGTTAAAGAAAATTGAAATCATATTTATTGTACTTACAATTAATTTCAAAATTATTCTATTATCACAAAAATATAAAATATTTTCTTAAATAAAAATATAAATTATAAGTATTCATGATGAGTATAAGATAATTTTTTATATGCATAAATATTAAATTTTTTTAATTTAATTGGCTCACTTGATTTAATTTCAAAAATGTCTTTCACCTCAAAAATATTTAAATAGATTGAACTTTTAAATTATTTTAATTTATTTCATTATAAGAATGATACAAAAATAATATTTTAACATTATATATCACACAAACAAAATATTAAATTCTTTTTAAAAGGAAATAAAATAAAATAATAAAATAAAAAAAGAAAATGGGATAGTCAGTGTTGTCCCATCCATCATCCTTTGTTATGAATAGATAACATCTCTTTCTCTTTTTTTGATTTCTTAATTTTTTTTATTTTTATAATACTATATTTGAAGGAAAAAGACATTATACACATATGAGTATACATGTAAACTCAATAGCACAACATCATATAAAAAAAGATAAATATGAAATAATTTTTATGTACATTAATATTAATTTTTTTTGTTTAATCGGTTCATCCAATTTAATTTTTAAAATATCTCTCATCTCAAAAATATTAAAATAATTTGAACCTCTAAATTACTTTAATTTATTCTATCATAGGAATTACATAAAAATAACATATCAACATCATATATCAGATAAACAAAATATTAAATACTTTTTTTTCTTTTTTTAAAATAAAAAATAAATAAAAAATATATAAAACAAAATAAATCTAAGTAGAGATGGGATGGACATAGTGTTGTCCTATCCCTTTAAAATAAAAAAAAATGTGAAAAAGGAAAATGACAAATGGTTATGTAAACACTTCTTATTTCAAATTATCCTTATCATGTTCAACTTCTTTTCACATGATTTCTTCTTTTGTGTCTTCCTTTTTTTTAAAAAAAAAAACAAGCAAGCAAGCAAACAAACAAAGCAAGAAAAACAAAATATATATACACACACACTAATAATAAAACTAATAAGGGAAGGGAGAAAAAAGAGAACAGAGATAGGAAGAGGAAAGAAAGAGAAAGACGGTGAGGAAAGAAGAAGAAGAAAAAGAAAAAGAAGAAGAAAAGAGATAGAAGAGAGAGGGATCTCGGGAATGAGAGGGAATTTTTTTTAGTTTGATTTCTAATGTTACTAGTTGTTGTTATGGAGGTTTTAGAAAGAAATATAAGAAGAAGAGTTTTTAAAGAGAGCTCATTTCTTGCATTTTTCTACTCCTAGGTTACCTGATCTAAAACTGATTCCCCCTTCCCTAATAGGTGATTCAAGATGTTAGATATAAAATAGATGAGAACTAGAGAAAAAGAGAGGAGAGGCCACTCTATCAATAACATACTTTTTGCATTTTACATGTCTGTGGTGGAATTAATGGAGAAACAGACGCCATGTGCGATGTTAGGTGAAATTCAGTTGATGATTAGTGATAAGGAAACAAGCCCACTTATGAAAGGTAGAGATAAGGTAGGGTGAGATGCAGTAGGTTGGTATAAAGGAAGTGTAGTGTAGAAAAGAGGGAAGTATTGTAGCTTTTCATCCATTATTCATTAAAAAAAATTATTTGTCCTACAAAATTTTTCTTATTTTTATTATATATTTTTAATTTTTAATTTAATTTTATTATTATATAAACAAAATTAAGTGTTAATAATTGCTCTTTTAGTTATTCTTCTAGGATTAAAAGATAAGTAAAGACGTTGACACATAATCCATGAGAATAAAAATAACTTAATGGTGAAATATTAATGATTTAGAGTGCAAACTTAATCTTCGTTGAAGGATCTTAAAATAACAAGAAGATTAATGACTTGGATTGACGTATGCTTGATCTAGTTTGATTAGATTTAATTTAACAGCAAGAAAAAAATAATTTGGATGACATGAAAGCATGTCGTTGGCACAGTATTGGTGAGGAAGATTATTGTAGAGTATCTTTATATAAATTTATTAAAGAAATTGTACATAACATATAAGTTAAAATAAATAATAATTACAAGAAATTATTTATAGAGCATTTTTTGAAGGAAACAACATATAATCCCCTATTGATTTAATCCTAACCAAGAGTAACCATTATGTTATCATGGATTACAAATCACTGCATATGCTAGAGCTATAACATGGAGTATAATAGCTAAAATATACCATTTCCACATTGTAGCATCTTTTCTTCAAATTTTTACAAGATTAATGAGCCTTTAAATTGTTGTAGTGTCTTTATGCCAATATGAAGTAATGCAATGGTGATTCAAAGTAAGAGTAGAAGAAAATAAGGATAGTTAGCAAGAAATCGAAGAAAAGTAGAGAAACTGGGTGATAGAGGTTGATCGAAGGTAAAGGAATGGTGATAAAGAGACCGATAAGAAATTAAAAAGAAAGAAACAAAGAAATTGAGTGATGGAGATTGAGAGAAGATAAGAGAATAATGGTGATGAAGGCTAAATTGAAGGAATAAAAATAAAGAAGCATTGAGAGAGATAATGTTGATAAAAGAAAAGGATTTTTTTTATATATATAGGACTATTATGTTGTAAAGAAGATAAAAAAAAAGGATAAGTATGGTACGATCTACCAACACTGGGTTAGAAAGGATAAATAACCTGTTTTTCACAAATTTAACTTGATTTAATCAAGTTTAAAAATAAATAAATCAAATTAATATAGTTTAAACCTAACTTTATTAATTTTGACTTAATAATTGAATTGAAACAAGTTTGACCTAAATTGATTAGGTTCAAAAATAAATGACCTAAATTGACACAGGTTTAACTTAGCTTAACTGCATTGAATTTAACAATAAAAATGAAATAAACCGATTTGACATAAACTTGATCTAGCTCGAGTGGATTTGGTGTGAATGGCTTGAATTAACATGGGCTTCACTTAATATGAATTGTTTGATTTAATAATGGAAAGGCAATAAGAAAAATAACTTAAATTGATACAAGCTTGACTTAACTTGATTGAGTTAAATTTAATAAAAAAGTAAATGAAATGGATTGGGCTTGACCTAACTTAATTAAATTTGATTTAATAATGTGAAAAGTAAGTGACTTGGATTGACACAAGCTTAACTTAGTTTGATCAGCTTCGATTTAATAATAAAGAGGACATAACATGGATTGACATAGGCTTGACTTAACTTGATTGAGTTTAACTTAACAAAGTAAATGACTTGAATTGACATAGACTTGACTCAACTTGATTGAATTTGATTTAACGATAAATAGAAAAATAACTTGGATTGACACAGACTCGATTTAACTTAATTGAGTTTGATTTAATGATAAAGAAGTAAATGGCCTGGATTGACACAGGCTCAACTTAATTAGATTGAGTTTGATTTATTGATCAATAAGAAAATGATTTGGATTGACATAGACTAAACTCAATTTGATCTAGTTCAATTTAATGATGAAAAGAAAAATGACTTGGATTAAGTTCGATTTAACGATAAGAAGGAAAATTGACATAAGCTTAATTTAATTTAATTGAGTTTAATTTAACGATAAGAAGATAAGTGACCTGGATTGATACAAATTTGACTTGACTTGATTGAGTTGGATTTAACGATGAATATGGAAATGATTTATATTGATATAGACTCAATTCAACTTGATTGAATTCAATTTAATGATGAAGAAATAAATTACCTGAATTAATGAAGACTTGACTCAACTTAATCGAGTTCAATTTAACAAGGTAAATAACCCAAATTAATGTAAACTTGACCTAACTTGATTAAGTTTGAATTAATAAGCTAAATGGCCTAAATTGACATAAGTTTGACTCGATTTAATCAAGTTTGATTTAACAAGGTAAATAACTTAGATTAATATAAGCTCAACTTGATTTGATTGGGTTCAATTTAATGAGGTAAATGATTAGTATTGATATAGGCTCAACTCAACTTGATTGAGTTTGAATTAACGAAAAAAGCAAATGACTTGGGTTGATATAAGCTTAGTTTAACTTGATTGAGTTTGATTTAATAAGGTAAATGACTTAGATTGATACAATTTTAACTCGATTTGATCAAGTTTAACTTAATGAGGTAAATGATTTGAATTGACATAGGCTCAACCCAATATGATTGAGTTTCAATATAATGAGGTAAATAACCTGGATTAACACAAGCTCGACTTAAATTGATGAAGTTTGATTAATGAAGTAAATGACCTAAATTGACATAGGCTTAATCTAACTTGATTAAGTTCGATTTAGTGAGGTAAATGATCTAGATTAATACAAGCTTGACTTAACTTTATTGAGTTTGATTTAATGAACAAAAGGAAAATGAGCTGGATTGTCACATACTCGACTCAACTTAATTAAGTTTGATTTAATAAAAAAGGCAAATGACCTGAATAAACACAAACTTAATCTAACTTGATTGAGTTTGATTTAATAAAGAAAAGGAAAATAACCTAGATTGATATAGGCTTAACTCAACTTGATTAAGTTTTATTTAAAAAAATGGCAAATGACCTAGGTTAATATAAGCTTGACTCGACTTGATCGAATTCGATTTAACAATGTAAATAACTTGCATTGAAACAAGCTTGACCCAATTTAATTGAGTTTCATTTAACGAGGTAAATAATTTGAATTAACATAGGTTTGACCTAACATAATTAAATTCGATTTAATGAGGTAAATAATTTAGATTGATGTAAGCTCAACTCAATTTGATTGAGTTCGATTTAACAAGGACTTGGATTGACATAGGCTTAACTTAATTTAATTAACTTCAATTTAATGAAGAAAAGGAAAATGACCTAGATTGACACAGGCTTAACTCAACTTTATTAAGTTTAACTTAATAAAGAAAAGAAAAATTGACCTAAATTGATATAGGTTTAACTTAACCTGATCAAGTTCAATTTAACAAGGTAAATGACCTAAATTGATAAAGGCTCAACCTCATTTGATTGAGTTCAATTTAATGAGGTAAATGACTTGAATTGACACATGCTCAATCTGACTTGATTGAGTTTGATTTAATGAAAAAGGAAATTATGCAAACATGACTTAGTGTAAGAATGTGATGCATGTAATAATGAGTTGCTTATCTCTTAAAAGAGTTCCTTACTTCATCATTTTAGGGACTTTTTCCTAAAAAGGTTTGTCATTTCCTATTATACACATTTCCTTTTTGTTTGGCTTAAATCTTTTTACTAACATTGCCCTTATTTTTTATCTAGTAGAATTGAGATAATTCTAATGCTTAGTTTGACCAAATATACATTATTGATTGCATTCAAGTAATCCAGGAACATTCGGATAGATAAAAAGTCTTATAGTGTCACAAGGCACATTTACCATATGAATATACGTGAAATTTAAATAAGGAAAAAGGGATGAGACATAATAATGAATATCATTATTGTAATAGAGGTTAAGAACAAAGAATTGTTAAATAAAATTCTAGCATGGACAACAATAAATATTATTTGCAATAGGATTTACAAGGGATTTTGACCTTTTGACAATATGTTTTAGAACAACAATTTCAATTGCTTTTGTATATGATTCAATGATCATAAATTATGAAACCAACCATAATGAGCCTCGTTAAAGAAAATCTTCTTCATAGCACATGGTCCTTTTAGCATATGTCCTTATTAATCCTTTTTAACAAAGGTGGCCATGGTATAATGCATATAGTTTTTCTTTTGATAACATTTAATTGATCATACTGAGCTTAAATCCATTTGGCCTTTCCTAATGATGACAACTTAACCCAAACGAGACTAATCTCACAAAATATGAATAATTCAACTTAAATGAGCTTTAGGAAAGCCTTAAAAGTTAAGATAAGGTAATTAAAAAGATAGAAATTGGTTTCATAAAACTTCTTCATACTAAGTTTTGCACGTATTGAGCAGACATAAAATCTAAAACCCTAATTTTCCACTGAAGTCAAGAATGTAAAGTCACAAGCAAAGAAATCATTATGGTGCAAAGAAATCATAGAATTCATGAACTAACAATGCCTGTTATTTAGAACTAAAATGTATGGCAACTTTATTTGAGAAAGAAAGAATCAAATTGATAGTATCTCGCAAGTCATATTCTCAATCCTTTAAGTGTTTAAGGATAAATGTCTCATTCAAACTCAATCTATTAAGAATTGCACTAGCATAGACTTGCTTAAATTCTCAATCTCCATTACCTAATTCATATACACAAAGAAAATAAAAAGGACTTATTAAAGGTTGTAATAAGGTTAAAGTAACATGAAATGAGAAGCTATCAACCAAAGAGATAAAAAAACTATTGATGGATGAATCTCAATAGTAAGTGATTAAGAAGGTATATAACCGGAATTATAATTATTCTAATGATATATCATCCCCTCCTCTTCTTATTATAATTTTTTTATTCTTTTTGTTCTCTTTTTTTTCCTTTTAAATTTTTTAGTTTTTTTAAATGAACTATTCCTTTTCACTAAGCACTTAATATACCTTCACAATTATTTAAAAGCCAATCGGCTTATTGATTCAATACATTTTTAACCTTTGAGGTTATGAGAAATATTTTTTTAAGGCTTGTAATGAGCTAAAAACAAAGAAAGCTAATTAGGCACAAAAAAGGCATTTAACGAAAATGCAAAGGTTGGCTATTTAGGTACAAATGGTTCATTTAAAGAAAAAGTACCTTAATCATATTTGTGCATACATGTGAAAATATAATCTTAGCATGAATCAAAGCAAGCTTTGAAGTTACAACATAATAGGTGAATTTTATATATAAAAAAGATAGTCATAATTAATTAAATAGGCTTAAGTCTTATAGTTAAGGGTTACCAAACTTTATTCTTTTAATTTAAACTTTATTACCAAACCTATCAATTTCAAGAAATAAGATAAATGTTCAATTATACTATGAAATCTTCAAACCCAATTAATTCATGCTCAAGATTTATACAATTTTTAAAATTATTGGAAGGTACCTAAATAAAAAAAAGAACCTAAAATTTTAAAAAAACTTAAACTAGAATTTTAAATTGGACTTTTTTTTTGAATGAGGGATAAATCATGAAAGAAAAAATATGTTACTAACAAGATACGTATTAAGAACTAAAAATAACTCTTTACATAGCCATTTTTTATATACACAATGAGTTTGATGGTTTTACTAATATTTTTTTTATTATTCTTCCTCTTAATTTAATTTAGATAATGTCCTTAATGTCTTTTATAGATGAGCAAAGGTATAAAAAGAAAATTAGAAACACACAAAAAATAGAAAAAAAATTAGGAGTAAAATCATATTAAAGAAAGTTACAACTAGAAAATGGTTATAATCAGTATTTTAAAACCTGGCCTAACCATTAACTCAACAAGGCGAGTAGGTGAAGGTTGGATTGGTTTAACTAGATGGTTGAACTTATTAATGTTTATATTTATAAATATATTTAATAAAAATTAATATATCCATGAATTAATATTTTCATGTCATTAAAAATTTAATTTTTTTAAAATTTAAATTTATATGTTTCCATTGTGCAAAAATAAATATATTTTATTACTAGTATTTATAGTACATATATAATATAATTTAAATGAAGTTAAGAAATATTTAAAATAATGTGATTAATCAAAATAACATAATTTAAGATTATATTTAATATAACCTTAATTAATATAATTTATTATATAGTATATATATTTTCATTATTAAAGAATCTAGTTACAAATACTCAATATGTATATTTAATGACATGTATGATGTGAATCACAACATTGCTCTAGTGGTTAAGGCTGCTATTTGCATGCATAGGGGTGGGGGTTAAACTTTCCATGGCAAAAGATTACAATTTTATTAAAGCACAGAGTGGAGACTCATCATAATAGGTTTATAACCAATTTGATGGATTTTTGAGTAATTACTAGGTTTTGACGGTTTAAAGTGGTTGAATCACTCTTATGGGTATTAACTATCTCTTTAAACCAAATCAAGGATCGATTCCTGGTTAGACCGGTTATACCAGCTGATCCAATCTGGGTTTAAAAATAATGGTTGTAAACTCAAAGAAAAAGTGCTTTAATCATATTTGCATATGCATATAAAAATATAATCTTAACAAGAACTAAAGTAAGTTTTGAAGTGATAACATAATAGATGAATTTCACACATAAAAAAGATAGTCATAATTAATTAAACAAGCTTAAAGTTTAATGATTAAGGGCCACCAAACTTGATTCTTTTAATTTAAAGTTTATTACCAAACTTATCAATTTCAAGAAATGAGATAATTGTTCAGTCATGTTATGAAATCTTCAAACCCAATTTATTCATGTTTAAGACTTATATAATTCTTAAAATTAATGGAAAGTATCTAAATAAACAAAAGGCCTTAAAATTAAAAAAATTAAAATGAAATTTTAAAATTGGAACTTTTTTTTGAATAAGGATAAATCATGAAAGAAAAAATATGTTATTAAGAAGATGGAGATCAAAAGCTAAAAATAACTCTTTATTTGACCATTCTTTACACATAAAATAAGTTTGATGGTTTTACTAATAATTTTTTTTATTCCTCCTTCTAATATAATTTAGATAATGTTTTTAATGCCTTTTATAGATTAGCAAAGGTATAGAATAGAAAAATAGAAATACACAGAAAAAATGAAAAAAAAAAGGAAGTAAAACCATTGTAAAGAAAGTTACAACCAAATAGTGGTATCTAGGTTACACTTCTTATTGTTATCCTGGGTCTATCAATTTACCTATTTGATTAATAGATTAAATTCAAATATAAAGATTTATAATTGATTAATCAGCTATTCAGCAGTTAAGGTGGATATTATGATGCAATAAATCACTTAGGAAATAAATTCCTATTCCATAGCTTAATCTAAGAAAGACAACAAACTGTCATAAAAATCATTAACGTCTAACAATTTTAACAATTTTTTATAAAAGCTTAGTTTAGCCTAATATATAATATGAAAATTCCTTCTAACATTTCTAGACTATTAGGTAATGCAACAAAGGCTTTAACATTATAAAGCACATATCCAAAGTATTCGTGCAAGCTCAAAACCTTTAACTTAGTATTTAAGGTATAGTTAACGATGATCTTATCACCTGAATTTTTTAGAATGATACTCAAGACTTTGCCTTTTCTAATAATTGCAATTGTTGCCACACATCCTCTTAACTCTTGGATTTTTTTGCTATACACAAAGTTGATATTTATGATAGCTAAATCTTACTAAGCTCGTTTGTTACTTTTACAAACTCATCATCCTTCCCTAGGATGGATCTATTAGAGATACATATTGATTTAAATCTATATATCGATGGTCCTTTCCTTTTTTCTTCTAGTTTAGGATAAGCCATATATGTATTGATAAATACGAATATGCATATTTATATGACAAAAATGAGTAACAAAAAGATCATACAAATTAACTATTATTAGATAAGTTTGAATTTGAAGAGTTAGGCATAGCAATTTTGAAAAATGATGGAAAAATGTACAACAATAGTAAAAAAAGATCATGCAAATTAACTATTATCAGAGAAGTTTAAATTTAAAAAGGGATAAAGTTAAAAATAGATGTCAGGCATAATAATTTTGGAAAATAGAATGGAAAAATGAAAATAATTATGCAAAAAAGTTAAAAAGTGGTTAAAAAGTTAAAAAGAAAAGACATATACATGAATATGAATAGTAATTGTGATATTGGCTTACATTTTCCTTTGATTTTATACCCAATAATGGCTTAAATGCTTTCTATGAGTTAAGCATTTACTTCTTATCTAGTTTTCTTATAAATTAGTAAGTAGGATCTTTTAATGTCAGATTCTCAAGACTGTAGTGCTTTTTTTCTTTGTTGAATAGATCCACTAAATCAAGAAAATACTATTAATATGTTCACTAAAATGTTTCTCAAGAGTTTGAAGGATATTATTTAATGACTTTTTACTTAATCAATCCTTTATGAACAGAATTTTATCTTCTTGATTTTAAGAAATCATTCCATTGCTCTTACAGCTCGTATTACTATCCATATTGTACACTTATAGTAAATTCCTATTCTTTTAACTTTTTACTTTTTAGCATAAGAACTTCTTCCTATTCTTGACATATATTTAACAAATAAATCATGACACTCACCAGTTAGATGTACCTTGGCTTTAATGATTTAATGCACATCATCAAGAAGGCTCAAATGCATGAGTACCTTTATTCTTTCAAGTTAGTATCTATAAATTTTCCTAAGTAAATCTTAAGGAAGAATAGGGAACCTAATTTTGAGTTTTACAAAGGTTTTCTCCACATCTTTTATAATCTTTACTTGAGAGCGAGTCTAATATGGATGGAAGCAAGGTTTCTCTTCTGATATGAGTTATTTTATTTTTTTGAAATAAAGTTAAATGTATAAGTGTAGTGATATACTTATAAGAGAGTGATATTGCCAAAAGTCATTCATTCCACTTAAAAAAAAACTTCATGGATTACTTCAAATCACTTATGATCATAGGCTTCAATTTTTTTTCTAATATGTAATACTAGTCCTTAAAGCTTATAATCAATTTCCAATAAGTTTAAGTGATATAAATGACTTTAGTGATATATCTATATGATAAAATAATAGATACAAGATGCCCAAGAATAAAAATAACAATCATGTTTAGATGGGCAGTAATAAAACATAGGATAAGCTATTCAAGTTTAATTTTCAAAATGATGACAAGCTATTTAGTTTAATTGATATATGGCTTAATCATCATTTTTAGAGTAAACTTGCATGACTTAGATAAAAGATTAGTCATAAAAGAGTTCCCTTATGCATTCGATAAGGATTTTTCTTAGGCTTGAAATTTCCTCTCATAGGATAGACTTCTCTCAAATAAAGTGGTTCTAAGTTTATTCAAATTTATTCTTGGTTTAGATTTTATGACACCTAATTGATAAAATGTCCCTAAATTGTCTTTACTATCACCACTATAGGCTAGCAAAGCCCTCAATACTCACTTATGACAGGCTATAAACGGAAAGGGTTCAATTTGAGTAGGGGTGTTCACTAGCTTGCACGGAGACTAACAATCTCACAAAGGCATTGCTACTTTATCCCTTAACTAATCCTAAAAGGTAATGTAAAGTCCAAGTAGGAGGCTTATGATATGTGTATGAGATTTACAATGTATAGTGTGTGAGAGGAAACATCAATCATTCTAAAATCTTCACATGATAAATTTACCATAAAATAAGTGAAGATAATCATAATGAGACAAACAAGAAAAATACTCATGTAAAGAAAACATTAAACCAATATGGAGTAAGAAAATTCAAAGTTAAGATAAAAAAGAAGGAACAAAATGGCCTGACTTCGATTTAAGTCTTTAGTAGAGGTGTCAATCTGTCACGATGTGCTCTGCAATGGAATTGGTTAGAGCCAAGTATTTCTACCTTCTTAAAATGTTAGTGGGTATGAATAAAAAGAAAATAAAATTGCTACCAATTATTTTTTATAGTATGATTAAAACACCGAAAATGGTGCATTGTTATAATTTAGATTTGGGAGTTGATTACGTGTAGAAAAAATATTAGCACCCTACAACATTCATTCAAAGAACAGTTGCCCATTTATTTTAATTTTATTTTTTGAATTGAATTATGATGATTTTTATTGTATTATATGTGTGTTTTTTTTTTAAAATGTAAATTTAATTTTAGTTAATTTGTTGATTTGATTATCAAATTTATCTAACTTCATCACAAGATTTGAACGAAATAAAATATTTTAATAATATTAAGTATTATTATAATTGCACCTATAATTGAATTACTTAATTTTAATACGTTATAAGTACTAATTAATTATTTAAATGATTTTTATTAAAATCATTATAATATAACTTTTAAACTAATAAGCTAAAAAATTATTTTATTTATTTATCTAAAAATTATCAAATAGAAAACTTTTAATTTAGAGTATCAAATTTGTCTAATTTCATAACCAAATATAAAAAAAGAAATTATTTAAAAATAAAATTATTTTAATATTATTTAAAAATTTTTAAGTATCAAATTTATCCAATTTTATAGCTAAATTTGAATAATAAAATTATTTGAAAAAATTGAAATTATAATATTGATATTATTTTGTAATTTTTAAAGTATCAAAATTGTCTAACTCTATAGTTAAATTTGAATAAATAAATTGTTCAGAAAATTGAAATCATAATTTTGAAATTATTTTGTAATCTTTTATAGTATCAAATTTATCTAATTTTATAATCAAATCTGAATAAATAATTATTTAAAAAAATTAAAATTATATTTATTATACTTACAATTAATTTTAATATTATTCTATTATTACAAAAGTGTATAATATTTTCTTAAATAAAAATATAGATTATAAGTGCACATGATAAGTATAAGCTAATTTTTTATATGCAATAATATTGAAATTTTTTAGTTTAATTAGCTCATCTGATTTAACTTTAAAAATATTTCTTACTTTAAGATTATTTAAATAGATTGAATTTTTAAACTATTTTAATTCATTTCATCATAAAAATTGTACAAAAATTATATTTTAATATCATATTTTGGATAAATGAAAAATTAAATTATTTTTTAATAAAAATAAATAAAATTAAATTAAATTAAAATTAAAAAAATTAAAAAGAAAGTGAAATGGGACGGTCAGTATTGTTCCATCTATTGTCCTTTGTTTTAAATTCAATAGCGTGACATCATATACAAAAAAAAAAGACAAATGTGAGATAGTTTTTATGTGCATAAATATTAAGATTTTTTTGTTTAATTAACTTACCTAATTTAACTTTTAAAATACCCCTCACATAAAAAATATTAAAATAGTTTAAACTTTTAAATTATTTTAATTTATTTTGTAATAGGAATCGCACAAAAATAACATTTCTACATCGCATATTAGATAAACAAAATATTAAACACTTCTTTCTTTTTCTCTCTTTTTTTAAATAAACAAACAAACAAATAAAAATAAAATAAAATAAAACTAAACAAAGATTGGATGGACATAGTGTCATCCTATCTCTTTAAAATAAAGAAAATAGATGTAAAAAAGGAAAAATAGCAAATGGTTATGTAGACACTTCTTGTTTTAAATTATCCTCATCAAGTTCTTCTTCTCACATGACTTTTTCTCCTAATCTTCTTCTCACGCGCGCATGCGCGCGCGCACACACACACACACACACTAATAATAAAACTAAGAAGGAAAAGAGAAAAGAGAGAAAAAAATTAGGAAAAGGAGGGAGAGAGAGATGGTTAGGAAAAGTGAGAGAGAAGAAGAAGAAGAAAGAAGAAAAGAGAGAGAAAATAGAGAAAGCTTGGGATGAGAAGGGCTTTTTTTAGTTTGATTTCTGATGTTGCTAGTTGTTATCATGGAAGTCTTAGATGGAAATATGAGAAGAATTTTTAGAATGAGCTCATTCCTTGCATTTTTCTACTTTCGTGCTACCTGACCTAAAACTAATTCCCCCTCCCTCATAGGTGATTCAAAATGCTAGATATGAAATGGATGAAAATTAGAGAAAAAGAGAGACAAGACCACCTTATTAATAATACACTTTTTATGTTTTACATGTGTGTGGTGGAATTGATGGAGAAATAGACTCAACGTGTAATGTTAGGTGAAATTTAGTTCATGATTAGTGGTAAGAAAGTAAGCCCACTTGTGAAAGGTAGAGATAAGGTGGAGTGAGATGCAGGCGGTGGGTATGAGGGAAGTGCAATATAAAGAAGGGGAGATTATTAGTAGCTTCTCATCCATTATCCACTAAAAAAATTTATTCATCCTACAAATTTTTTTTATTTTTATTATATATTTTTAATTTTTTAATTTAATTTATTTTTTTTTATTTTAATCATTTTATTATAAGAATAAAATTAGGTGTCAAACAATCTAGACATAATGTATAATTGTAAAAGTGTTCCATTTTCTTTTAGAACTTTGATCTTCAAGGTGCACTTGTGTCCTGAGGTTATTATTATTATTCTTATTATTATTGTAAATTGTTACCGATAAGTTTTAGATGCTTAGATAATGATTAATTATTTATAATAAATGAAAGTTATAAATATTTGTTAGCTTATAATAAGATGGATTTATGAAAATAACATGAATACTCAAATTATAATGGTGCAATGTTCAAGACAATATGAAAGAGGTAAAAGATAATGTAATTTATTAAAAATTAGAAACTGTAATTTGATTCATGCAATAATGTAATCCTAATTATTAATATAATAATTAGTTAAGATAGTGTATTTTTAATTGTTAAGATGTATAAGTTGATTTGTGATTGAGTGAATTGATAAATAATTATCTTATTTGTAATAAATAATATATGTGATACTAGTTTGCCACTTGTTTGATGCTCGGATAAAAATATAATATAATTTTTTATATTATTTATATTAAATTTAATCCATTATTATCATTATTTAATTTGATTTATTTTAAGATTGTAGAAATGATTTTGAAATACTACTGTTATAGCATTTACCAAAATAAAATAATTTAGGCAAGAATAATTTATTAATTTCAAGATTAATGCAAATAAGATTTTGTACAAGAATTGTAGAACAAATTTGATTTGAAATGTTTTAAATTTAAATATGATTAAAAGTGATTATTAAAGTTTAGTATCAACCCATTTTTGTATAAACCAGTAAAGTTTTAAAAAAAAAATTAGACGAAATTTCATAAGTATTTGTTATGCAATTTTCAATCCTCATTTTATGCATGTATCATTTTTTCAACTCATTACTAATAATTATAACTCAACAAGTATAATCATTAATTAATCAATTAATTGGAAATTGAATACACATGTAAATTTGTAATTAGAAAATATATGAACTTTAGCTAAGTTTTTTTTACAATAAAATCAACAATATTATATATACTAAAAATAAGATATGAAATTGAATATAAAAGATTTAAAACTCAATTTTGGATTACATTATTTTATATGTATAATATTTTAGTAATAAAATATGAAATTTTTTTATTATATTCAACCAACATCTAATAGTTCTTATAAATATGAATTTGAAAATTTTGAATTTTGATCTAATGTAGTACTCATTTCTAATGATTATAAAATTAATTATACCATAACTTAAATGATTTAGAATTTTGTTAAAATTATATTGATTATTTAAAAAAATCATAGGTATAACTAAAAAGTAATTGAGATTATTATTAAATCCTTTCCAATTTAAATTGTGGACCAAATATGATTTAAATTATTTATAATTTATCAAATTTTCATTTGTAAAATATTGAATCTTAATTTAATATATTGCACATAATTATGTTAATTACAATAAATTAATTATACCAAAATATTGAATTTTTTGCATTTCAATTTAGTAATAAAATTTTATCACAACAAATAATTTGTAATAAAATTTTATCATAAGTATATTGAATATGTGAGGAAATTATTTTTAAAAAGTAATTAAGATTGTAGAACACCTTACCAAGGTACAATATCAATTATTTATCCTATCAATTTTATGCGTATATATACATGTGTGTATGTACATATAGTTTTTTAATGTCTTAATTCTTATCATATATCAAAAGAAGGTTATTTAAAATAGATAATATATAGGATGAAGCCTGATTTCTAAGGCTTCATTTGTTTCGTTGGAAAGTATTTTTCATAAGAAAATATCATTTATATATAAACTAATGAAAGGATGATGTACCATTTACATTGATGATTAAAAAAAATGATACCTAAGAGTTTGAAAATGAAGGAAAGTAAATTCCTTTTTAAAATAGGGGAAGTTACTTTTCCTAAACTCTTTACATTTAACATTAAATAAGTAAGATACTTTCATTCATTTTATCATTTTATAACTATATTTTACAAAAAATATTTTCCAACAAAATAACGGAGCCTAAATATACTTAATGATTTTGATCTTTTAAGAATTTTTTGTCAATAAAAGCATTAATCACCTCAGGAAAGCTGTTTGTAGAATTATTCTGAAAACATGATACATCCATGACTTTGTTAATAATCACGAATCAATAATTAATAGATTTTTCTCAATTAATTAAGTGAAAAACCTCATATGAACTACTTTAAGTTTGTCAATGGAGAACATTTCTTAGGAAGATCAAATAGCATCATACTTCTATTATTTATTTGATCAAACACATAGCATTTATATCAAGTATCTATGCATCAAGAAGAAGAAAAAGTCATATAAAACATATAACACCATAAAAGCAATATAATAAATTGCAAAGATATTATAATTTTTTGGTCGTATACCAAAAAAGACATGTTTCATTCTCACTTGCATATATGAGATGCTTATAAGATAAAAATTCAAATTTATAGAGAAAAATCTTGGAATTATTAAATTTATTAATCAAAGTATTTTATTTGAAAATTAAAAGGCATCAATGTCGATTTGGATTGTACTTTTTATTTTTGTTAGCAATATAAACCTTAAAGTTTAATATCAAATACACACACCCTTCAATTAGCACTTCATAAAACCTTTGAATTAAATTTCTTAGCACAATTACTTAAATGTTAGAAGTTTGTAATACCCCAAACCAATATTTGAAATTATTTTATTTTAAAGGTTTTAAAATAATTATTTTAAATAATGATAGTATTTAAATTATACTCATTTGATGAAGGTTTTGTTGCAACGTTAACTTAAATAATTTTCATAGTGATTTTCTTAATAGCTAAGAATAGTTAGAAATTGTGAATATAATAATTTAGGAAAAAATATGTGCTTATGTTTTAAAAAATCATCATTTTAAAAATTTGTAGAATCTTAAAATATTTATTTTATTTTCAAGTTTTTAAATTTATTCATATATTGTTACCTTATTTGGAAAGGAATAAGAAAATTCTATTAAGATGAAAACTAAGTTGAGGAGATAAGTGGTTATGATTTGATAAGATTAGAAATTAGAACGAAGAAGGGATGGCTAATATAAAATGAGACAAGGTTAAAAAAATATAATAGGTGGCTAAGATTTTATAAAGGAAATGATCTTACATTGTGTGAGAAGCACTGAATCAAAACTTAAAGTTCCTTTATTTTTTTTCTTTCTCTTTTCTCTTTCTACCTTTGGCACTCCATTTCTCTTTCTCTCTCTTTTCCCTTCCTTCTTTAGTAGCCTTCTTCTATACCACCACCATCCTTGGCATTCATATTACTAGTACAGGCCACCATAAGCACATCTTCGCCTTTCTTCCCCTTTTTTTACTCCTATGAACAATGGGTTTTCTGCTTTTTTTGGCCAAGTGTGATGGTCCTCAACTCTGGCAAGTTGTTAGCAACCTATTTAGTAGAGTAGAGTTAACTTAGACAAAAATACTCTAATGTTTATGCTCATACATACCTAAATCAGAAAACCTATTTTTTATGTATATTTTGAATATACGATGATAACTTTGGAAAAAAAAAAGAGTTTTATGTTATAAAATGTTAGAATAACATGATTAGAGTACTTCTAAAGTATTATATCTTAATATTTTAGATGATTTAAGTTTAATCTAAGAAAATTCCTAAAATGTGAAATTTTATTTCTTTAAAATAGAATTCAAAATAGAAGGAACTAAATGTCTGGTTTCACAAAATGATGTGATTAGAACATTATTAGAGTATAAAGTTTTAATATTTTAATTATTTATACTTGATGCCAAAAAAAACCCTAATTTATAAGAATCTTCAATTTCTTTATGACAACTTAAAAAAAGAAATTAATGATATAAAATGTTAGAATATTATGATAAAAACCTTAAATAGTAATTTTAGGAAGAAATAAGTAATATCAATATTCTCATAATTTAACATTATAAATTGTTAAGTAGGAAAAAAAAGAAAGTTAAAATAAAATATTCGAGGACTTTTGGAGTGAATTGGCCTTTTCAGACAAGTGCATATCTATTTTTAAACACTATTTTACTTAATTTTCATACTATATACTTAATCTACATACTTAGATTATATGTTTGCAGAATCATGGAATTAAATGTATGCAGTTATACATTTTAACATGAATAAGCATAAAAAAATTATGATTTTGGTTGTCTCTTATTATGATAAGTATTGTAGTGTTTAATGGTGTTGTTGGTGCACCATTTGTTTCTTGTTAAGGATTTTTGATTGCCTCTTTATGAATGATGTGGTGAAGGCATTATAATTAATTGTTGCTTAATTGTTATGGGCATATACTTTAATGAAAATTTATGTTTGTGCTTGGGTTGTAACCACACATGAGAGATATGGGATTATTGTATAACATTATGGTTACATTTATATTTAATTTCGAGTGTGTGTTTAGAATCATTATGCTATGAATAAGAGTGATTTGTTGGTGATGAATTACTTACTTTGTATTATGATTGAATTTAGATTGTAATGCTACGAGATGAAAAATTCACATGGTACATATATGATGTGAATCAGTTTTGTATTGTTATGATGCAAATGGAGCTAACGTGATAAATGTAGCTTATGGCTTGATTTAAGTAATGTAATGAGGGAGATGATGTGGATGCTAGATGCTTAATTCCTTATAAAAGAAGGGTAGAGTATAAGATTGACCCACGAGGAATAATGATGTAAAAGGTGCATAAAGTATAAGGTGGACTTGAAAGTTATATGATGGAAATATGTAATTATTTTCTTGTTATATAATATTATGATTATATAATTGGTCATGAATGAGTTCTCAAGACTAATCGAATATTGAAAATGTGAATTGTGGATGATGGTATGTGAAATAATGTGTTTGAGAGCCTCACTCCATTTGTATTGTTAAATTGATTTCTTTTGATATGATTGAATTGAGTGATTATAGAACTATAAGGGACCTTTTTTGGGTTTATTACCTTTGTGTGTATGAAATTGTTGCTATAGGTACAAGTATGAAAGTATGAATACTAGATTTTTAAATAAGATAAAGTTGCTAAGTATGAGTATTAGTAAGACACTTGATGGTTACTTCATGGAATTGTTTGATTTAATTGCATTTAATTATTAATAATTTTTTCCTTTATAAATATACATTGATTGAGTTTTATAAACTCACTCCTTCTTTTTTAGCATTTTTAGGATTTAACTTGAGAATTGCAAATTACATAGCTTGTGTGGAAGTCTAAGGCAATCTAAGGAGAACTTGACAGTTGGGATTAAGTTAGGGCAAAGTTTCAAATTGAAAAATAAATTATGTTCATGTTTATGTAAATATTATATGTTAGGACCATTTAGTTTATATGTATGTTATGCTATTGAGATTGCATGATTTATAGGTTTTTGGTATTTAGGGTATATTACCATTGAAAAGTATCGAGAAATAGAAAAAAATCAATCTATTTTTATTTAAAATTTATGATAATAGACAAATTTTTATTAAGCATAAATTAGTGTAACTAGTATTAAAGCTAGTAAAAATTCGATAGCAGGATCCATGCTAGTCATGGTCATGTTTATGTCATGACAATGTCTAAATAAAAAGAACATACATAACAAATTTAAATCTCAAGTATAATTCATAAAGAATTATCATACAAAGAAAATAGGTAGAGTAAATCACTCTAAATTAATCAAAATGAATAATCGAGAATAATACCTCATTATTTAGGACCAAAAGTTTGATGGAAGTAGGCTCACTTGATTTATAATATCTTGAAACTTATTACAATTAAACAATGTGGATCATAATTGTTATTATGGTATTGTTACATATTATGTCCTTTAAATTTGTGGTTATTCTCTGTAAGGCCATAGCTACACTCTTTTTATAAATGAGTAATATTAAATAGGAGAATGTTAATTATAATGTGTTTACTGGTATTATTAATTATTTAGATTCTCATGGTGGAAAATAATTTTAATAAAAATATTTTAAAAGAATTAGAAATATCAATCTAATTATAAAATTAATTCACAATGTTAAATATTTGATGAACTTTTTGATTGACTATGAATATGAATTAAATTCTTACAATGTAGTCATACTAATTATTCCAATATTAGATTATTATAATCGATTAAATATTAGACAAGTATAAAAATAATTGTATATTGCTCGATTATTGATCACTAAAAGTCAATTTTCTTTGATAAATTATAATGATTAAAACTTTTATTTTCCTTCTTGAAAATAAAAACTTCCACATATCATGCATCTAATCATCAAGATATTTTTATGTGTCATGTCATATCTGAAATGATATTAAATTTTGATCATTGAAGAAAAATATAATAATCATACTTTATATATATTCATTGTAATTTAAGAAATAAGGAGATCAAAATTATCAAAACATTTTCTTCCTAATTTAGTGAAGTCATTCCTAAAATTTTGTAACAAATCCATTCAAAATTGAATGAAAATTGTGTACCTTTCTTAAGAAGCCAAAGAGGTTCATTGGTGCAAGTGTCCTCATTACCTTCTATTTAGTATAGAAAAGGATAAGTCAAAAGGATAGTATAGGATAAAATAATGAATTGATATGATATAAAGCTATCCAATATTTGATACATAATATTAGAAGAAAATAATATTATAAAATTATACTATTCATTGTTTGCCATCAACTACATATAAGATAAATACAATCAAAAGTATTTATTTAGATAAAATTATCCTTAACCTAATTAAGCCAAAAAAATACACATCATCATTTTTATATTGTAACAATTATCACCCCTTTAATATTTTTATTAACAATTTATTTATTAATAATTATTATTTTTTCATTCTTGGATTCAATTTTTTTGTAATAACTTATACATAAATTGATAGTAAGTTATATTATTTTAAAGATAAAATGTAATTTACCCTCTTGAACTATAGGTTAAGTGCGAAAAAACACCTTTATTGCAAAGTAAGGGCAATTTAATATCTATAATATTATTAATAGGCAATTAACCCGTTATATTAACCTATCATTTAAGCTAATGGTATCATTATAGATTGTTAAAGCTTTTCTCCTTTGGTTTCCTTAAGTCCTCTATTCCTCGATTTTAAAATGCTTATAATATTTACTTTTCCACCTCTATTTAATATCTAAAGTATCATTAGTAGGCAATTAACCCCTCTCACATTAACCTATCATCTAAACTGATGTTATCATTATAGATTGTCAAAACTTTTCTTCTTTGGTTACCTTAAGTCCTCAATTCCTCCATTTTAAAATGCTTATAATATTTACTTTTCCATTTCAATTTCTCCATTTTACCTTGTCCTTAGTGAAATTACAAGCTTAGTATGATGGCTTGCAATAGTAAATTTTTAAATGCTTATAGTTTCATGTGATTTTACCCTAATTGCTATAACTTTATATTAATCGATGCGTTATGAAAGTTATGTTCGATTTATAAATATAATTCTTAAGGAAGAATAACTACTAGTGTGTGCATGGTTTGGAAGATAATAATGACTGTAAAATTTGAGGAGTTGTAAAGATGACAAGAGCTTGAACAAGCATGGCATGGAAGAAAACAAAGGTAAATTGGAAAATGACAGAGATAGGGAGTGTATTTGTGTAGGTGTTATCCATTTTGAATACCAAATTTTGGTCACTATCCAAATGATATGAATAGAAGCAACATATGTATTTTGATTATTGAGAGTAGCTATTTTGGTGGGAATAACGTTTACATACTCCAAAGTATGAACAATCACAATCTTTAATTGATGTTTATGTTTTTACAAGGTACCATGTTGTGCAAAAGGAAAGTGGGTGCCCTCACTTTAGTATGGGCTTCAACTTTAGCTGAGGAGAGATAAGGTAGTATTTTCATTAATTTAGATATGAGAGGTCAACATAAGGGGGTTAGTTGCTCATTAATGATACTTTATGTATTTAGTCTTACTTTGAAATCAAGGGTTCTTTTTTTACAATTAACCTATAGTTTAGGAGGATAAATTGCTTTTTACCCTTATTTTAAATTGATTGAAGCTATAAATTACTAAAAAATTGAAGGTAAAAATAATGTGAAGTACACATAATGCTAATATTACAATAAAAATG